>VZTF01005565.1:3224851-3382686 GCA_013397755.1 Cnemophilus loriae
CAGTGGGGGGGGGGGGGGGGGGGGGAAGAGAGAAAACATTTGAAAAAATGAATAGAAAAAGGAGCAGAATGAAGAAAGAACAAGTTGAGAAAACTTACACAGATAAAAAAGTGATCATACCAAAATAATCACTTCTGAAATACTAACAATTTCAGTGCAGCTTGCTCTACAGTTCAGTGAGATGAGTCCTAGAAATATTCTGAAACTATGAAACTCTGTGTTTTCTGAAAATTATACCCACATATAGACAGCAGTGTAGATATGGATGTACACGTGTGTATGCATGTTCTGACTCAAAAATGAGGAAGACTGAGACAGCAAAGTTTCCATGTGCTTCGATGGGATTTGAATAGCGAGCAGAACCTCCATACTAGAGGCAAATTTCATCTTTGAGCACCTGCCAGATTTCATCAGCAGATTCCAAACAGTGGGCTCTGTCTCCTGCAAACAGGTGTGTACAGATGTGATTCCTGGGTATATTCTGGCAGTGGCCAAGCACTGCACGCTTGCAGAGGAAGCCAAGGATGGTACCAGATTATGTCACTGCCTTTGTAGGACTGAGTCCTGTGAGCTTTTGCTCATGAGCCACTCCAGGAGAGTTGCTGATTTCTCCCTGAAGCATCTGCTCTGCACAAAAATGGTGGGTCTGTTTAGAGTCATAACAAGGTAAGGCCTTCCAGCAATGTATGGACAACTTTAGCATTTCTCCAGATTTGCAGGGAGGAGATATCTTACCTTTTGGAACGGAGCAGTTATCAAACTTTAGAAATGCACCTACCACCCCTTAAAGAGAGTAATACAAAAACTAATATCGTTCTGCGTACAACTAACATATCCGCTCTCACTCTAGGAGTTCTGCTGGATTCTGAGTTCTTATTTGAAAGGCCAAGTTGCAGTTGCAGTTGTAAGCTTTTTTTTTGCTTTTTTTTTTAACTAGGCTTAACAATGAGACTTTTGATTTATATTTCTGAGGACAGATCTAGGTCCTCCAAATGATTGAAATCAAGGTAAATGACAGCACTGGTTGGCTCTGTCTTGCACTTCTTGAGAATCCACTGCACAGGACAAGGGAATAAGCAGCTAGGAGCCATCAGCACCTGGGCTGCAATCACCCCATAAACCACGTGTTTTGTAGCACGCAACAGCTTTGAGTTTGTTTCCCAACTGGGTCCAAGATGTAAAATTTAACCTGTACAGCCTCCCGGGGTTTGAGCTGTAGCAACTTGAAGGCCTCTGCACGGTTAGCAACTTTTTTGCACTGAGCACTGGAGAAACCCTTATTTCAGGCAGATACCATCCCTACCCTGAAGCACTCATTATCTCTAAGGTGTTTAACACATCGCTAAAGGCCTTCATGTATCCTGAATAAAAGCTCTCTGATCACTCACTCTTTCTGATTTCCCTGTCTCCTCATCAATGAATGCTTGCAGGTCTAGTGCTCTCCTTTATCCCTGTAAAGGGAAACAATTCCTTCAGGAGGCAAAGCAACGTGGTTCACAGACAGGAAAGAAAAGGCTCAGAATAAGAAGAGAGATAGAAAGACCTGAGTAAGTTTGAGAATAGTTACCTATTCTCAATCTAGAGAGACTGACAATATACTAGAAATAAGAAGACTGCAACAGTGGAGAAAAGAAGTACTGAAAGAAACCTCATCACAGTGACACAGACGACACAGAAAAATGACAGAAGCAAGAAGAAGACTATACCAGGAGATGCAACACAGTACACAGCAAAATAAGGTGATGGAAGTCAGAAAAGAAAATGAAAAGCAAACATTCAAGAGACAAATTTAGGGTTTGTGGGGTTTTTTTAAAAATTCAGTGGAAAATGTACACATAAAATGATACACATATAACCATTTTTCTCCCATAATGCTATAATCCTACAGAATATAAATGGACTGTGCTAATAGTAGCTCTGTGAGGTAGGACAAGGTTATTATTTCATGTTCTTGGAGCAAAGGCACTGAAAGACAAAGTGAATCTCAAGAGGGCACAGTGGAAATCTGCAGGTGGAGAAGGTGTCTGAATTTGCTGAGCATCACTGAATTATTTCTCCCTGAGTAAAGTTTCACATATTAAAAAAAATATAATGGAAGTAAAATATGGAGTTTTCTATAAAAAGTCATTACAGTATAGCAAGGTATGATTTTATGCTGAACAAAATTATTGTTCTACCTTTTTTTCCTGTTGTTGCTACTCTATTGGGCAACAACTGTATAATCTGTCAGAAAAGCTGCAGCAAATATACCTCCATAAGGCTTTAATAACTTCACCTTGAAACACTAATATTTACTGAAATTTGAGTGTTATCACCAATATTGATGCAACACATGTTCCAATGGTCCTGTAAAAGGAACAACTGCCAATGTACATTTCAAAGCTGTTTCTGATTTTACATCTATAATTTACTCTCCAGCTCTTCAGTAGTTTCCTGATCAAACTAGTCATGCTCTACCCTGACACACTGATAACTCTTATGTTGCACCAGCATATTGAAATATCTCACAGTAGCCTTTTACATCAAGAATTTCACTATGATTTCACTTTCATAAGGAACTTGAAGAGCACAATATGGACACCATGTTAAAAATATTTTTGATCATTAGAAATGAACTATTTGCTTTTTTGAGCATGATTTTATCCTGATGACTCTGGCGATGGAATTAAGACTGACACAAGGTGGATTTCATACGTTTAGGGTCAAGGCCCCTGACTCTCAGAAGAATTGTGACACCAGTGAACATAACTTTTGCTGACTCTTCTGAGAGTGCAGAAGCCAAGTTAAATTGAGTCTTCAGCTTTCAGCAGCAAACTGGACTGGCTGTAAGCACAAGCAAAGCAAAAACTGTCTAAGGTGGTAGGCTCCTGGAAAGACAAAGCACACATCCCTTAACATCTGTGCACCCTAATTTTGTCCATATTAGGACAGGGAAAAACAGGTTGTCTGAAAGTGCTGCTGCCCCTAAAGCACGAGTGGAAACTATTGGTAGAATGCCCAGTGCCAACAGCTGTGATAGCTGACTGTTATCAGTCCCTGGAGGCAGCCAGATTAACAGCATGGATCCTCTAGATCTCTCCATTGCAATTCCCCACTTTTCTGCAGCAGGCACGGGTGGCCCTGTCCCGTCTGTTATTTCAGGAGGATTGACTGTCAGTTTTGTCTGAGCTGTTGAAAAGTCTTGTGCTGGCTCTAGAATAAAAGGCATGCAAAATGTTTATAGTGAGGAATATTTTAAATAAGGAATAATCACGGCATTACTTATATTTAGAAATTCAGGGAGCGTCCTTGGTCTCAATGTAGTATGTAGCATGCTAATCATTCCAAAATGCAGATGACCTTCTCAGGGTTTGATTCTCCACTTCTGGCTATCTCAGTTTCTTCTTTTTCTGCCCCAAGTTCTGTGTGAATTCAACAGTGTAATATTAAAACCAATTTTCATTCAGAATGGATGGATGGATGGATGGGGGCTGTCTGCTTTTGACATTTGAATCACAAAGGTTCAGTTTTGACTTTCAAACATCCCTGTGTCTGGAAGATTTTGGTAATTTCCATACCTTCTACCAGTGGAATTTCCAGACATTACCAATTCAGTAGCCAAAGTCAGAAATTTTAAGTGGAACTTCCCAAGTCTCTTTCACGACTGTCTGATTTTTGTGCCCTGGAGCTTTGTTCCTTCAAACTGGCAAACCTCAGATCTTAAGAGATGGAAGTGAACCATTCCTTTAGATTTCTGAATTGTTCTCTTGGTCCATTCTGGGCTTGCGCTATTCCCTCATGTTGCAGCCACTGTTTTTCATAGTGGCAGAATTTTTGAACATAACTGCTTCTCTGGTTTCACAAATCAAGACAGCTTTTTATTTAATTAATTAATTACTTTTTACAATTGTTCATAAGTGTCACAGTGAACATATTATCACATGTTATAAACTCCCTTTTTGTCATCTGTATTAAGTCAAAAGTGGTATTATGAGGCTCATGAGGATCAGATTTCTCACTCCTTATTTCATACTCCTTACGGCTGCTTCCTCTTTGGTACACTACTGCTCTAGGAGACAGGAGGAACTTTCTGTGAGTTTTGCTCAGGCTCAGTCTAGGGCTGCATTCTAGGCAGTTCACAGGCTTCCTTGCTCTTCCTATTTCTGGCATATTTCTGGTTGTTTGGGATTTTTTTCCCAGATGCAACTTATTCCAAGAGTAAGCAAGTGCTGATGTTTGTATGCACACATCCTTGCGCTTCTTTGTGAAAACCCTTTGAGCACTGTGGCTGGAGGCTTACTTCAGCGTTTTAGCTGGACAGTGGCTCCCGTTATTTCAGTTGTCATTACCATCAAGGAGCTTGATTGGTTTTTATGTTAGTCCCCAGTGAAGACTGGATACTTGCTTCCAGTTTTTGATAAACTATTAGGAAACCACTCCAAAAAAAGGTCGCTTCTTTGAGTTTCTAAAGAAGAAAATGGTAGGTGATTTTAAATTATTTTTAGCTCTGATATTAGTAGTGTAAAAATGTTATTTAGACTTTATACAAAAAATACAGTAATTTCTTCTTTGTACCAGAAAACTAGCAACTCTTCTTACACCCGGTGGTATACTTAGTCACTTTTTTGCAAATCAGCACAAGCAAACTTCCCAAAGGCAGCTTTGATAAAATGGCACGCTCCGCGTGCCAGTGAAAAATGACCTGCTACCTTCCCTGTAATAACTAAACACAGAGTCAGAGACTGTTTGAAAACCCAGGGCTCACCCAGGACTGTGGAGTGTTGCTTTGCCAGCATGCAGGAGAAGAATTCGTTCACGGCTGTTAGGGATAATCCTTTCCTTGCTAGTAAAAGTCATCCCAAGCCAGCAACCCTTTGAAAATACGAAGGAAATATTTGCCAGCTCCAGTCTTCTATGACCCTGCTGGAAGAGACATTCATGTCTCAATACACCCTGTGCACCATTCTTTGTTTTCTACTGATAATCTACTGGTTTCACTCTGTTTCATCTTGCCTCTCCACTGCACCAGGCTGGCTGGGTGGTGAGACACTGCAAAATTATGTTAAGCAAGACCTAAGGGCAGACATCCAAGTGCAAGATTGAGAGCAAAAGGGTATAAATAAAGCAATGACAAATTCGCTTCCAAGTATACTTAACCATGACTCCACTTCCAAGTATCCCGTGAGGGATTTCTTTTGCACTGCTCTGCAGTGAGAGCAGAAGATGGTGGATTCATAGCCAGATTTCTTCCCAGGTGGTGAGCTCCATTTCTGTATGCCTTGTATTCCTTTGGCACTCTGCTTCTGGATGCACATGCAAATGCTGTCTTGAGAGAGACAACTCAGATACTTAAAAGGTTATTTCCATGTGAGCCTGGCAGGGAACTGTTAGCGAAATACTGCTGATTTTGCCTCCTGAGATCAGAAGTGTTGTGCACCAAGAGTATATTCTCCTTTTGTCCTTCGGCAGTCTGCTGACAAGCTGCCCCTGCCCATGAGATCCTTTAATTCTCATCATGCTCCACTGAGGTTATTTATACAATCATCATACCTCTATTACGAGATATCAGCCGTGTGTCTGTGTGTTCTGCAAGGTTCATGATCACTGGTACCTTGGTGACATTCTACAGATATTACACTTAAATAACATGGATATCTGATGCTGTAAAATTCATATGGTATGAGTGTTAATGTAACTTGTGCCCAGTGTTTCAGATGGTGTCTTTTTGGAAGATCAGCTCCTCTCTGCTTTGCCATGTGTCTAGGTACAAAGTGCATTTTCTTCTGATCTAACTGTACTAGAATTCCAGGCAAAGGATATCACTTTTATAGAGCTATACCATAAGTCCATTTAAAAAAAAAAAAAAAAAATCCTGGTTTTATCTTATCTTGGAGGTACAGTGCTCCTGGTTCCCTGCAGATACAGTCTCCCTTGATACAGAAACCCAGACACTGATTTTGAAGATAGAGCTCATTTCAGACTTTATCAAGGCAATAGACCTTGGTTTTGGCTGCCTTCAGAGAACAGAATTTCAGTCAAGCAGAACTGATGTTGTAATCTTGGATGATCATAGCATTTGTGATTGTTCAGTGAGCCTTCCAAGGGATCAGCCTACTTCTCTGGGTTTGGACACAATTATTTTCATTCTGACAAAATTACTCGTGGTGTGGAAGGAGATCACGACTATAGCTGGGGTAGATTTAGATGTTTGCCAGCCAAAAGATGTTTTATTGTTTGTATCATGTCCTGCGTTTTTAAAATTTTCAAAGTCAATGGAGTAAAAGGCCTGATTTTCTTTTCAGAATGATATATGAGGTCAGCTGTCCAGAGATATTTTCCTCTTTGCCGTATTTTTAGGAAAGGAGGCAAATGAGAAGATTTTTTAAATTATGCTAAAACAGACGCCGTATTGAGATTTTAATTTTAGAAAACAACTGGCTATGAATGAAAAACTTCTCTTCTCTTCCCTTCATTAATTCATTTTTAAAAACCTGGCTTGGCTCCTTCTTTTTTTTCTGAAATGATACCTGTTTCTCTTTACATGTATAAGATAGCTTTAAACTAAAATTATGCAATTAATTGAATGATGTGATTCAAATGCTATATATGTGGGCTTTTATCCCCTTTCTCTCTCCCACTAATGAGGAAAAGAATTCTGTGTTTAAGGGATTATACCACTAGGATCATGAGTTTAATGTGAAGCTCAAGTAATTGGCATTGATAGTTTTATCAAACAAGAATAAAATTAGAATGGTAAAGTAAATGCAACCTAGAAAAATGAGACAGAAGGCAGAAACCGAGGAGCAGGTTTTTTCTACCACTACTGTTTTTGTAGTTGGTGGCCACAAAAATATCTTTTTGAGATGTATTGCTTGGCATGGTGGGCTGACCAAAGCAGGAGAGAGGTAGTAGGATCAAAAGCTTTCTCAGGCTTCCCAGCTACAGATACTTTCTGATGGACAGGGCTCCTAATCACTCGATACAGCTATATGCTTTATGCCTCACTTACCACAGCTTTCTGTTGCAATCTTTGGTTTATTCACATCTAGTGAATTTCATTGTGCTTTCATTTTTTGGAGAACTAAATTTTTAGCATTTATCTACTTGAAAGCAAGCTCTTGTAACACACGGTATGGAGTCAGTTGAACACGGGCTTTTAAAACAGAATATTGACTATTCTTTCTTCAAAGATTAGACTTTATTTCCAAATTTTGGATAGCTTTTTGTGCTTTTCTTTCTCTTTTTTTTTTTTTTTTAAATCTAGTGCATGGTGCTACCACATTTGCAGAGTTTGATCCAGAAGAATCGAAGCACATGCTTAAGGAAAAGAATGGCATGCGGTTCATGAACCCCATAATTAGTTCCCCTTCCTAGCTCTAAGCAGTAATTAAATCTGTCACTTCTGCTCTGCTGATTCATTTATTTAGCTATTTAATTGCTCAGCTCAATACGTCTTTATCTCCGGAACTGCAACATTTTATTCAGGCTAAGGAATAGCATCAGCCATTATTATTTTTTGTCCAAGGGCAGGGACATGTAGAAGAAAAGAACACTAATACTAGATGATTTGGTGGTGTTGTCAGTTTTCACTTATCAAACAAAACAGTATTTAAGGGAAAACTTCAACCAGTGCTTGAGGATAGCTTTTTGTACACAGGCTTCCTTCTCCAGAAAATTATGTCAAATGCTATGACCCAATGTATCTGATCCAGGTTTCCATTTCCAGAATGAGTTAACTTAAAGCACTTCCAGGTAATGCATAATTCTCTATAAAATGAGTGCTCTATTGGTGGAATATTTTATAAACAGTTTAAAATTGCAAATATACATTAAATTGTTTATAAACTAAACAGGATCCTTTTTTTACACATTTCACTTTTGAGACATTGCTTAGTCAGGGAGATTTCAGTCATCTGTCTCTTAGATTTATCATCAAATGGAGCATTTTGATCTGAAAAGCAAATGGCATTTGGAATACTTTCAAGTTTGCAAAGACAACCCTTCTGAATACCCCTCTGTGAGGCATAGTTCCATACATGCAGTTTTTCTCATGTTACATTTTCATCAATCTTTAAAGGAGGTTGCAAGATTTCTCCACCATTTCTACCCATAGGTTGGAAAAGCTGGTGTAGGAAAGCAGCATCCAAAATGATGAGGAGCACATGAAGACAGATCAATACAAACAGAGCCTTTTGGCAAAAGGAGAATTTTTATTTTTTTTAATTTTTATAACCCTTTTTATTTCCCCTCTTTGAACTCTGGAATGACAGATACAAAAATTAAAGATACAAAACCCACCCAGAATTCAGAGACAAGGATATTTTTCTGTCACTTCTGGCATCAGTGACTCAGTTGCACCAATTTATTCATCTGCCTGGCTGGCTAAATTTTTATACCATGCACACAGCCTTGCATTTCACTCCATTAGTGATTTATTTTTGCTGTCTTGTTATTCAGTTACAACTATGCAGTTATTTAAGTCATTGCTCATGTTTTTGCCAGGTAAGCTTATTATTCTAAAAATCTTTTTCCTGCTTACCTGGAGGGGTTTTTGTTGTTGAGGATTATGTCTGGGTTTTTCATTCCTTCAGTGAGAGTTCTGTCCACTCTTTTGCAACGCAAAACATGTTTGTACTGCTGCTGTAGACACCCAGCTTGGCCCTGACTGAAGTAGAGGCAGGAGCCTGTGTAAAGACCAGCCAATGGAACTGGCAGGGTTAATTAGCCATATTGAATGGAATACCTTGGAAATACAGCCGGATGTACTTCCATAACTCTGGCTGCTGTGCTGGGCTGCACAGACCTGCACCATGCCTGTGCCAGAGTGAGGACCTCTGCTTTCCTCTCCCCTGTCATCAGGGAGGGCTTTGTCAGCCCATGGGCTGGCAGCTTTGGCCCGACAATGCTCTGTCTGTGTTGTTCGTGTTGGTGTTATTGTTTTGCATCTGTGCACCCGAGGTTACTCAAAACTCTTTGTTGAAATAAAGAATATTTCTGTCCCTGCTGAATCTAGGAAGTCTGGAAATTTTGTGAGCAGTTTTGTTCTTGCAAGACTGCACATGTGATTTTTGGACTAGAGTTTTGCATGAGCTTCATTTAAATATTCTCTCTTTTAAATGTGTTTCTTCAAATGATCTTCTAAAAGTACGCTCTTCATTATGTTGAGCACATGCTTTAATTCAGAGAATTAATAAAGCAGCAAAAACCTTCTGTGACCATCCTTTGTCAATAAGGGTGCTTTGAGAATAAGCCTGTATGTGAATTGGTTTAGTTTGAGAAAGCAGTGTTCTCTGCAGCAGGACAAACAAATGTGAACAGAGGAGGGCATGGGAATGAAACAGAAAAAATAACATTCATTTGTAGTAGAAGAGAAGTTGATTCTTGAGTTGATGGAAACCCGACAGAGGAAATACAGGGATAATTTCACACGGCCTTTATCTCAGTTCTAAAAGAGCATGAGGTTGGTCAATAGGATTAAGTACTTTTACACAGATTTGTACATAAACATTGAGGCACGAGACTCGGACATGAGCTGAGTGCCCTCCCTTTGCAATGATTACATTCTTGAACGTCTGGGGAGGGAATTAGGTGACAGTGGCTATTGGCTTCCCCTCAGATGAACCTAGCTGTTGTCATCCGGCTATCAACAGACAGGAAATTACTATCTCGAAGGCACTGCAGAGTTACAAGCAGTCTTATGGGACCGAAACCACTCCCTTCTCCTACTCTGCCCTCCCCATGCTAGAACCAGTGGCATCCAGCTACTTCCACAAAGTGAACTGGATGTTTGTGAAGTGGTGCACAAGCGCGAGGTCCAGGCACTGCTGGTGGAGGCACTGTGCTTGATCAAGGGTGTGTGGGCTTTTTGCGAGTTTCGTTGTTTGTTTGTTTTTTTGGATTTTTGTTAGCTTTCAACTCTAGCTCCCTTGTATAGTTAGAAACCACTGGGTGTAGTTTCTCCTCACTCACTGGAATATGTTAGTGTAAAAGGTGTCTAAATCAAATTGCATTAAATCCTCCTGTCTTCATATAAATGCACTCCCGTCTGTACTGTATCAATGTATTGCTTTACTTATTGGTGTATTGGGAACTTCATGTTTTAATTTAGCGAAGTCACCGCTTGTACTATTTGTGTGATGCACTGTATCTGTGGGGTAGGAGGCTACCTCTGCCCAGCCCTGGTCAGTCGACTTGGTTATATAAGGTGCACAGACTTGGGTACCTATAAATATTAGTGAGCAGCTGTCACAAAGGGATTGTGAACGAGCTGCTCGGGACCTCGAAAACATAATAGCTTGGCACGCAGAAATACACAACTTTGATAACATACTACAAGGTCACGTACTGGGGGGAGAGGGTAAGGAGGTGGCAACTGCTTTTAATCTTTGTCTCTTTTATAAAAAAAACCTAATTTTCTTGCTTTGTGTTTCTGGTGTACATCGGATATTTACAATTTTTATCACATTAGGATATGACATTCCTGGCCCTGCCAGTGCTTTTGTTTGGATATTTATAGCAGCTTCTGGTCATTGTTGAGCAAAGGCGATTGCCCTGCCCTCTGGCCCTTTCTTAAGCAGATTTTGGGCAGAAGCTCCTCTCATGTGGCACTAATTGAAGTGACTGGTGGAGGGGGTGTCGTGAGCACACTTGTGCTGATCTGCCAGGATCTAAGCCAAGGGAGGACGAGAGGAAAAAACGGGGAGAAGGGAGGAAAGAGGAAGNCACTCGACTGCAGTGGAAGGGAGGGGAAAAAAAAAAAAAAAAAAAAAAAAGCCGGGCTTTGCCTCGCTCCGGCAAGAGCGGAGGGCTGCGAGGGCTGCCGGCCATCTGTCCGCGCAGGGCGGCACGGCGGGAGCTGCGCCCGGCGAGGCGGGAGCGGGCCGCGTCCGGCCGCGCTGCCGGCCCGGGACGGGCAGCGCCGGGCCAAGTCGGGAAAACTCCAGTTGTGAAAGCCCGAACCCAACAAGTTGCTGTAGAAGTGCTCCGTGCGCAGATGGGGCTGGTTTATCCGCCGCACGGGTGAGCCGCGCTGAGGGAGATCCGTCAGGGACTGTCAGTCGGGAAGTGTGGGCTTCCCTCGGGTGAGTAACCCCGCCTGAGCCGGGGCTCCGGTGCTGGAAGGCGATAATATCATCCGGAGCCCGCTCGGTGTGTGTGCGGGTGCCCCCGGTTAATGGTTTCCTGCAAGTTTAACGTGAAGCGGGGAGAGGCCGAGGAAGAGCGCAGGGGTTGCGGAGGGATTAGGAAGGCAGAGGCTAGTAAGTTTCTGACGTGCTGCAAACCAGCATCGCTGTCAGAAGCAGCCAACCTGGAATGTTGTCCCATGCTTTGGAATTTGTATTAGCGTTGGAAGTTATCACCCTTCGTTTAAGTGTTAATGTTTCTGGAGGCTTTTCTTGCTGTTGTTTTTAAGTTGCTGTGTAAACAGGCTGAGTAAACAACCGTGTCGTCGCTCAGCGAGTTGTGCAGTGGAGGAAAAGTGAACTTCGAAGTGCGTTTTCCTTTTTCCTAAAGAAAAGTTAGAAAATACAGGGTAGTTTTAAGTTAACAGTAGTAATAGAGGAGTCTGGACTTCATACCTCATTACTATGGTTATTAATATTATTATTTTTGAAGATGAAAGAAATGTTGTTCCTGTGCGCCTAAAACTATGTTTTAATGTCCTTTATGCATCCGTTAGAATGTCCTGTTAGGGGATATGGTTATGTTTAGTGCACAGCTTGTATTTGTGTTTCCGATAACCTTCCTAGTGCTACTGGAAAAACAAACACTCAGTTAACGCACGTTACCTAAACATATTTTAACAGCTCTGGCATAAATTATAGGCAGCAAAATGCAGTCATAACGGGTAATTCCTTTGCATGTCTATCTTCAAATGTTAAAAATAAATAAATAAATATCTGTTAGAAGTGTATGTGTACCATCCAGTCTAGCTGTAGGTCTTGTTCGTTTCTTTTGTGTATGGTTCTAGAAGTAGAACAATAGTGAAAAATGGAGTTGCGCAGCTGGTAATCCATATGTCCATTGCTTATCCCTACAAAGATTCCTGGTGCAAAGTTCATGAACTATCACTGAGAATGATTCAAAGCAGAGTCCAGGAACTGGCCATGCTGAAATTGGTCAAGAGTTTATAAAAATAAACAGAAAAGCTGAGGTTTGCTTCCTCATAAACCTCTTAAGAAATATGTCCTCTATCTAGTATGCTACTCACTATGTTCAAGGCAATGAAAAACCTTCATGGATCATGTGGGTATTGCTCCATACCGTCCTTATCTATAATCAGGCGAACAAAAATATTTTTAATTTCGTTAGTCTGGAATAGCTAGTTGCTTACAGAAGACCTTGCTTGCTTTCTTTCTCTCATCTGTGTCCTTGCTGCAAAAACAAGTCCTCAAGAATATAAGCGTTTGTTTTACTGGTTATATTCCTTATCTCTCCTGCCTTCCTATTTATGCTGGTTTGAATATTTCTGTAATATTGATGTCAATTGCCATTACTTCCTTCAAGGACCCTATTTAAACACATTTGTAGAGTGTGTGCGGTCTGATAACATGTAGGACCATGGATATATTTAATTTTATTCTTACTTGGCTCAATCTATTTCTCTTGTTACTTCAGAGAAGCAAGAAACATGATGAACGCTCCATTAGTGGTATTGGTAAGAAATACATTAATGCGAGTGCACAGTCAGTAAGAAAGCGTTTTTGTTTGAAAGCCTTCTCGTACCAGACAGCATACTAATAATCATAACCTGTGCCGCGTATCTTCAGTGCTAGATTGCACTTGCTTTTAGGTTCTTTATAAATACAATTTTTATTCAGGATAGTGGCATTTCCACCAGCCGCCCAGGCTCCTTCTTCCTTTTCAGCCTTTGCAGCCTCTGAATGCTGTGGGAATTTGCTGGGCAAAGGACTGGGTGTCCGTAGGGTAGGCATTTCAGGATGCAGCCCTTCTCAGATTGTAGCCTCGGTATTGTAGGGCACTGAGGTCTGATAATAAAGCGAAGTGAAATGTGGTATTAAAAATATAAGTCAAATCCGAAGACTGCTGTGTTGGTTGGATACCCAAGAGCAAGCTGGAATAGCCACTCTGACAGATTACTGAAAATGCGGTGAGCGACTTTTGCAAGCCGTGAGGGAAAGTGCTCGGTTTTCTGCCTGTGAAGCCACTTTCCACAGATCCATCGCAGGGCAAGAGGCTGTCCTGGTGAAAGGACAGAGGTTCACATCCCTCATGGTGCTCGGTGCTCAGGGAGAAGGACAGGACATGGGGGAGCAGAGGGTGAGGTGACCCTCTTTGGGAGGGCTGGGAGCATGGATCCAAGCATGCTGGGCAGGGACAACTGCAGAGGGACCCTGCAGCAGGGCAAGGGTGTATCACTGTGGTGGAAAGTTGTGGAGCAGCAAAGCTAATGGGGGACGTGACTGCAGCCACAGGTGTGTGTGTGGCAGAAGTGGAAAAGAGGTATTTGTGTGAGGGAAGCGTTTTGGAGTGTCAGGTGTTGTGGCAAGACACATGGTGTTCATGGCGTAATATTTTTAAGGTGGAAGAGAGATCAGAGGTCTGGTGGAGCAAGCAGTAAAGGTAGGTGGGTGACACCAGGAGCCAGAGGTCCTAATGCTACCACAGGGAGGCTTTGCAGCTGGATGGATGACCCAGTTTGGGTGCTTTGGAAAGAGTGAGTCAGGAGCTGGGAAGAACCGTCGAGGTTCCTGTTTGTCATCATGGACCAAGGAGGAAGCATTGGGCAGCTGAGCTGAGGGATGATGACATGCAGCAGTTATAACTGGGGTGCGGCATGAGGGCTGACAGCCAAGAGGCAGGGGCACAGTGAATAATCTTTAGCCTTTCCTGTGGCATATGTGAAATTGGGAAGATAAACTTAGAGTTCAAAGCAAAACTTAAGGATAGCAACCAGAATGATTCTGCAGCACTGAAGCTGTTTACGCTCATTTTTTTTCTCTCCCCAAGATTTTCAGTTAGTGGGATCTTCATCTTCTGACGTTTATAACAACATCATGATTGGGGATTGTAGAATGCACAGAAATCAATTTTCATAGACTTTGCCAGATCATTTTCCTTTAAAAGAGACCTGGTTGCACTTTTAATAACAGATGCACTCTGTTGTAATCATTTGCTAAGCAACAGGCTCGCTGTGCTGCCTATGAAGCACAAAAGCAAGGGACGCTTTGATACATCACGTAAAGCTTACGTAAAGTTTATGAGCAGCAGCAGAAAGAGTGAGTGATGAATGCTCTGGGTTTTGTTCCTTACATTAAAATAGCTTAAAGTTGGGTATTTTTCTCTGCTGGCTGCCATCAGCAATAGAAGTATCAACAGGAGAAAAATGGGTCGCTTGGGTTTTAGCATTAAGCAGCAAATCCAGAGCCAATAGGATTTAGCTGGGATGTTAAGGTTTATTCAGTGCATTTAGTTAATGAAGTTGGGGAGGGGAGGAAGAAGGAAAAAGTCACTGTCTAGGCTTGGGGGAAGGGATGAAATAGCCTGCTGCTGCTGGGTGCATCCTACAGTGACTCCTCCTGATTGATAGGTGCTCCACAAGACAAAAAACAACTGAGCAAAGGAGGTTTTAATTAAAAAACAGCAGCTCAATGCCAGCTCTTTTGGATTAAAATCAAGCAGAAAGTCTTTGTAACAGGCATCTACCTGGTCTTAAGGGTGTGTGTTTTTACGCCCAAGGGTGTAGTGCCAATCGGCTGGGGAGAGGGAAGAGGAAGATGATAATACATGCAAGCGTCCATAAAGTGGTCACAGGGCCATGGAGATATTCAGCATGTGCAATTGTATGTTAATATTCATCAGTCAGGCACAGAAATCAAGTTCAGACTAACAAACTCCTGTTTGAGCACTCTGCCAGATTTCTAGCAGAACAGCCCATCATCCCCTACGCACACGGGTGGCCTGAAGCCTTTGTGTCCCCTGCCAGAGGCTGTCATTTTGTGTACACACATGCTGTTCAGCATCTTGACTTGCTTTCTGAGCCCTGAAAGTCTTCAGCACAGAGACATAAAAAACAATTAGTGTAGAAAGTCATTGTTATTTAAAATATAAAAGGCTATTATCTATAAGTCAAAGAAAAAAATTGCAAACCAACATGAATTGATCTTTTCCCCCAAGAGAGTTAGTTTGTTGGGTTTTTTAATTCTGGTTCTCTGCTTCTGGCTCCCACTCGGATCAGACCTTGTTTTCCCCAAAGCTGTAATGGTCATTTAGAGTCGGATGAAGTTTCTTTCTTCCGTGCAGCTCCTCGCAGGTCTGTGCTTGACCGTAGTATCTCGACGCTGCTGGGAGTCCTTGAGCAGCGATTAACACTGTCAAGACTCAGCCAGTGACCCCAGCAGACTTTCCTCCTATGGGGGATGTGGGCATCGGTGGCAGGATCTGACTAACAGTAGGGAATAAGTAAGCAGCAGGTTTACAAAATGAATAAAAAAGAGTCTGTGTACCTGTTGTTCTCGTCATGATCTAGTTGCTCAGACACCCTATAGCTTGATACAATTCTGTGAGGAGGAGGATGCAATATTTCTTAGTAGGATTTATTGCAGTGACACCTGAAAACTTTCACAAAATGGTCCGGAGAAAAATTTGAATTTTGGTGTTTCTTTTTGACCTTACAAGCATTTTAAGATAAATATTTTCAAATAATAATTTTTAAAAAAGGCAGTGAAAATGCTTAGGAAAATCCCATACTTTTCTGCTTTGTCCTGTACTGTTTTATTTCTGTTAGATTCACAGGACATTTACTGAAAAATATTTACTTACAGAATAGTTTAGGCACATGTCTGTAGTAAGAAATAAAGAGTTTGGTTTCATTACAATTAAAGAAAAAAGCAAGCCAACAGAAGGACTTGACTGTATGCTTACAGCAGGGCTTTATGAATGTTCAGCCAAGTTTTAGAAAATGGGGGTGGCTGTGTCAGAACAGCAGTCCCAGGCATGACAGCAGGAGTCTGGACAGCTGCAGACAGAGAATGTGGAGGTCTAGGAGAAGACTCCTGTCATCTTTTATATACAACTAGGGACATGTTTCTTGGTAAGCAAATACATATATTATTGCTGATCTTAGGATTTTATGAAATTAAGTCTGAGCAGTTTGGTTGTCTCAGTGGCAACAAGGGAAGCATAATACCATCCCAGATGCAGAGCATGCTACAGAAAAGTGAAGAGGGGTACATCTCCCAAGAAAAAGAATACTTTCGGATGTGTCTGCATGGCAACGAAGTGTGTGGTGCAATGTCCACACCATCTAGTTCTGTATTTATGGTGGTCCTTTACCCCTGTTGGCATGTATTTTCTTGTCAGTGGGCGGTAAAGCACCTATTCAGCATTTGAGCCTAAACGACTAGAAGGACAGGAATCTGAGACTTGAGGACTATAAAATTACTTTTCTGTGATTTCACTCAGTTAACGAAACTGTATGCATACCTCGTGGATCTCATTAGTGTGGTTCTGGCTATGTGCCAGCATCTACCCAGAAGAGCAAACAGAAGATTGCTGGCTGTGTTGTAACATTAAACATTCTATAGAATAACAGCAGAGATTTTAAATGAAAAGGCTGTGAAACACTGGGGGCTAATGCAACCTTTGTAAATGCTGTAAATCCACTCAATAATTACTATATAGGCTCAATAATTACTATATAGTACTGGATTAAATACTGAAGATCCTTGAACTGCATAGATCTGGTGGGGATTTCCTTATATATGATCAAAGTTATTAAAAAGACTGTTTTCTTTCTTTATAAGTGTATGTTATACCTATGAGAGTAAATTAAAATAAAATGTTTTGCTCCTGCAGATAGGAAGACATGAGCGTTCTACCTTTGTTCCGCTAGACAAGTTTATAGTACTCATTCACAGTGATGAGAATCAGGTTTGGAGTTCTAAGTCCTTTTAATTCCTAAAAGTTTAGATCGGTGGATTTTGATTGAGTAGTAGGGAACATCAAAAGTTACACTGTTCGATTTCTTTATGAAGAACAAGGGCTCTGCGCAGACACCGAGAGATGCACTTTGTTTCCCCCTTCCTCCTTCCCCCATCAGCGTTCACAGCGCACGAGTAGAGATTCCTGGCAGGTAACAAAGAGACTGTCACTGTTAGTTTACTGTGAGCATCCCACGGTGCTTACTGTGGACTGGAGTGGGGTAGAGGAAGCTGAAAAAAAATTATAAGAGCTATTCAATCTGGCTTGTAACGAAGTCCAGAGTCCCTTCAGTGTTTCTAATGTCAGATAAGTAAGATACTCAGAATCTGACCCCATGTTTTAAAATGCTGCTTGAATTTTGGAAGCTTCTCTTCTTTGTGTAGGAATGATACTTTTCTGACAAAAGATTCCAGCATGAGCCGTGATGGTGGAGTTTCCTGAAGCTGTTATTTTTCTGTCGATTAACTAGAGCAGATCCCCAAGCAGCCCCCAGTCCTGACTGAAATGTGGCTGCACTTGGAGGTGTCTGCTTGGAGGTGACCATCACATGCTGGATGTGGCTTTCCCACACTTCCAGCCAGTGTTGCTGTTGGCCTCCTGTTCGCTTACAGGAACTTTAATTGCCAATGTATCTCTAGGAGCTTCAGTACCAATTAATCTGTTGATCCTGTTATAACTTAATATGTGACATCATTGTATTCATCCTCTTATTGGTAGCTAATTAGTGTTTCTAAATAGTTTCCCCAGTGTCTTGAAAAGCATGCTTTTAGAAGGCACTGATCTTGAGCTGTAACACAGTAACTTCAGGGATACCTGTTCCTGTTCCTGACTGTGGAGCAGAATGCATTAGCTTAAACAGTGGAAATGTGAATTGCTTCCTTCTGCAGCTATTAAGACTGTCACGACTGAGTGTAAGAGTAGCTCACCTGTTTTGTTCCATATTGCTGCAGGGTAGGATCACAGCCATGGCCAGTTGCTTAGTTCCAGCTGATGAGTGATACCTCTCAGTCGTACTTCCCTGCCAGTGGGTGAAATGAGCTCCTTGCAGTTGTGTGAATGTACGTTATTGTGCTTGGATGACACTTTCTGATTTCTCAGAAACATCCTTCCTGTCTTCCTGGTCTCTCGTTTCAATGAAAAAGATGATAAAAGGCAGATGTATGGCCATTTAAGTGACCTGTCTTGATACTTCCGTATTTTCTGTTACTATCCTTTTTCTATCAAAGGTAACCTTAGCTTTTGGATTTGGTAAACTTTGACAGGGTTCTCTTTGTTTACTTTGGTTGTTGACTGGGCAATTGTATGAACACCACTTGTGGTGGATTACATATATATATATATATATATATATATATATACATATATATACATGTATATATCCAGTTTTGTTGGTAGTTACTTCTTGACCCCAGATTTGCTGGGAGGAGATTGCTGACACACAATTTGGACTTTGGGCTGTGCCTTGTCATTCCTGGGTTTCCTTCTAGGGTGATCTGCTAACCAGGACCTATTCACTTTTAATCCTGTTCATCGTCTGAAAAAAAAATCTCCCAGCACCGTGACCTTTCCTTGCCTGTTGTACCGCCGGTTAAGAAACAACCCCGATCATGCTTTGAGTGTGTGTGTGGAGTTACTGGGGTGCTGGCAATAAAATGCAAGAGAGGCTTTACAAAAAAAGTGTGCAGGAATCTATTTTATTGTGCTTTTATTAAACACAGATTATTCTGCACGGGTGGATGGGCTTTTACTTGGATCAGGTGTAGAGGGCCCGCCATTATATGTGCAAACCTTTCTAAAGCAACTTGAATTACCCTAGGAGAAATGCATGAAAGTTCCTATGAAAATGGAGTTTTATTTTACCTTGTGACCTTTCTGATTTCCGATCCCTAGACAGGAATGACCCAGTCTCCAGTGAATATTATTATTATTATTGGTCAATAAAGTTAAAAGCAGCAGATCATGTATATATTGGGGCATAAATAAAAATGTAAGTAGCCAGAACTAGGGTTGCCTATGGCTACTAATAAAATGTTACCTTCATTTTAGCTCTGTATGCCTCTGAGATCATACTTAAAAATACATCAAAATGCGATTCTCTCAATGTGAATATGGCTGAGCTGCCAGGAAAATAATTGTATTTCTAAATAATATATTTAAGATATACAGGACAAGCTTAAAAGATTGCAGATACACCTAAAATTAGTTTAATTTCTAGTTCCTATGCTGCTAATGCAATTCACATTTTTCAGATACATGTATTTTATTGTATGGGGTGATTATCTTTTGAGGAGTTTATGAGAATTTTGCACAGTCCTTTCTTGATTTTGTTGATTTCAAACATTAACTCTTATGCAAGTGAAAAAAATTAACTGGAATCTTTAACTACAACTTTCTCAGGTTTATACTACATTAAATTTCTTGCATGCTTTTGTTTCTAGAATGTGGGCAAATTGGGCAAAATTTGTGCATATCTTTGTCCTAGTTTAAGAGGAAACTAATTTGCACTGTTACCACTGCTTTCTGAAAACAGTTTGAGAAACTTTGTTGCCTGGAATAACTACAGAAATGTCTCCGTTTAAGTTGTTTTGGTTTGGTACTTTTATTTTCTTAATAGTAATTGCACGTTTTTGGGGGTTGGGAATAGCTACAGAATAAAACTACTTTGGCCCTGCAAATATGTCTAAAGCTAAGGGCAAAGACTTCTTTAAAAATCACATCAGCACAGATTCGGTCTAGTGATGAGTTTGGCTCAGCATGTCTTCTGCTGCAAACCTTATTTCAAGAGATTATTAGTCAAAATTTGAAAACCATGCAGACATCTCTTGCAGAAAACTGATAATCTATCTAATGAGCCTCAGCACTCTGGGAAAAGCCAGAGAACAGGGTGTGTACTTGAATGCTTTTCATTAAGAACGTTTATTAGGGTAGATGTCAAATGGATAGGCTATAGTAATAAACAAAAATGGGTTTGAGGCAGGCTCTCATGTCTGCAGCTCTGAATAGCGGCTGCCTGTAACAGTCTCTCTGCACTTCTCATACAGAAGAAGGACTTACGGAAATGCATTTGTTCGAAATAATACCTTTTTAAATTTATGATGTGTAATCAACGAGGTACGAACATCATCTGTATTAATTTTAACCTTCTGTTTTTGTTCAGTTTGCACTTGGTCAAATTCAGTAGTTTTGTGCAAGCGTTGAGCACCTAATTTACATACCTATCTATGGTTTGTATATATGCATAGTGACTTTGTGACAAAAATGGTAAGAGAGGAGATTCTGAGACGTAAATATCTTCCTTTTCTTGTCAATATGAGGTGCCACTGATCTGTATTCCTAGCCAGCAATTATCTTGTATTCGTAACTGTAGTTCTGTTTTAATACAGTTTACCTGGTTAGTTTTTGCAAATTGATACAGCTATTTCAATGTATTCCATTCATTTGCTGCCTTAATTCTTTGGGACAGACTGTAAAGGTTGTCCTGAATTTTAGCATGTGTACAGAAGACCAAATGTGATAAAAGTCCAAGCTGTAGGTAGCCTTGCCCAGTTGTAACATCCAGGGAAGATGCTGAGGACAAGATGTCCACAAAACCCCTAACAGAATTTCTCCTTGATTAATCTGTTGGAGCAGTAGGATGAGAGCAGGTCGCTGTCTAATCCCTGAGGATTTCTGGGATCCTCTGTCCTCCTACATCCAATTTTTGTGATGACACAATGATGTTCCCAGACACTTCTGTTGACTTCGGCTGCAAAATGGCATCTCATTGTGAAAGTCGTGTTTGATTCTGCTCCAGCTCGTATCTGGATATGAACAGAACTGTTTCTCCAAGTAACAAGTGGTAGGACAAGAGGAATCAGCTTCAGTTGTGCCAAGAGATTTTTAGATTGGATACTAGGAAAAAGTTATTCACTGAAAGGTTTATCTGACACTGGAACATGCTGCCCAGGTGAGGGGTTTTGTCACCATCCTTGGAGGTATTTAAAAGACACGTAGGTGTGGCACTGAGGGGTATTGGTCTAGTGGTAGACTTGGCAGTGCTGGGTTAATGGTTGGACACAATGATCTTAAGGGTCTTTTCCAGCCTTAATGATTCTGTGTTTCTGTTGTCCGTGGGAATTATGTTTTCACAGGCTGTGTCTTCTTTCTCCATCCGTTTCTCCTAACTTTCACTCCCCTATTCAGAAGATCTTCTGAGTTTTAAACTTGGATGGCTCCTTCTGTTGGGGTAAAAGGGGAAAGGATTGGGTTGGCAAAGATACATTGTCTCAGTGATGGGACCAGTGGAAAGTGAGTGTGGTATGCCCACGAGATTGGAAATGGAGCGTTAAAGTCTTTGCATTATGTGGGGATAGAAAAAGCTTACCTTGCTATGTGGATTTTTTTTCACATCCCTGAGAGGAGATAATATTTTTATTGGCATAGGAAAGGTCAGTGGTTAGTACAGGAGCACTACTGTGTCCATCCATCGCTTCAGTAGGAATAAACTTTCCAAAACATGTGTGTTTTCATTTCAGCCGCTTGCAACATTCAGCAGTGAAATGACTAAAAGATCATATTCTAGACAGACTTTATCCCCCACCACCTCATTCAAAACAAGCTTCTGGATCTCATATTAACCATAAGGCCAGCTTCTTGTCTTTTTGTAGATCTCTGCTGCTCTGTTGAATATATTAGAAAAGTCACATTGGAGATCGAAGATTATTTTGCAAGTTTGATCTGTTTGCAGGAGAAGCTGGTCTTTAGTGTGCGTGTATCCACTTTTTTTCAGTTTTTGAGGTAAGTCGCTGCTTACACATTCCAATTTATTTGAGAAGGTATGTGTTACATTGATGTTATTTGAAAATTTGGAAGTTGGATTAATTAGGAGCAAGTCTTCTCTTGCTGTTTGAGGTGCCTCCTGGGCACCCAATGTATGTCCATCTTTAGGTGTTATGATGTGTCATTTGCCATGTTAATGCCATTTTTTCCTGTCTGTGGTTAGTTTTAACAACCTGTCTCCCATAAGTTGGAGGGGGAAATAAAAATACTTCTTTTAGACAGCCTGTTTCCTAAGTTTATACTCAACTTTGATGTCTCCTTTGAATTCATCTCTGCTATTGGGCACCCAGACACCAAAACAAACCCCAGTCCATTTGGCAGATGACCACAGGATTGGGTCGTGTCCTGTGAGGCGCAGGACTTGCCTGTTTTACTTGGAACTGCCACACGTATGAAGTGACTCCACCTTGATAAAAATGCAATCATTTTGCTTGCTGCTGTGGGGTGTTAAGTTTGGCAAATGTCTGGCCTACATTCTTCTGTTCAGTTTTTCCTTCTTTAGCTCAAGGAAGTTGCTTCTCATCTTACCCTCTACCAGGACTCTCAATAATTCTCTTCTTTCATCTATATTGTTACCTGTAAGTTATTTATAGACTATGATCATATTCTGCTCAATCCTCTTTTCTGGATTATAGAACTTTAGCTTCCTTAGTCTGTCTTCATATTTGGTGTCTTATCCTCCAATTCCTATATCATTTAAGTTAGCCTTCTTTGTGTATGCCTAGTTATTTTATATCTTTTTTTGCAATACGTGGAGATAAGAGCTGCATGCAGTATTCCATTTGTGGTCACATCATGGCTTTGTACGCTGGAATTATTACCTCCTTGGATTTATGTGAGATACATGCACATCAAAGACCAGCGGTTGCTTCTCCTGCAAGCAGATCAAACTTGCAAAATAATCTTCGATCTCCAATCAAATATTGAGCCTATTTTCAGATGGCATCATGCTCTATGCTGCTAGAAAATGTTCGGTACTGCTTATATTCCAGCCTAAAGCAAGAATAACTTTACTTATTATGAGTAAATATTGCCTTGTTTTCTGCATCAGCACATTTCAGATATTTGTGGATTACTATTCTCTTGTACAAAGATAAATCAAATGGGAAGGTGGAAAATAGTTCCCCCAAACTTAATGCTTGTGGACTTAAAAAAAAAAAATTAATAAATCATTCATCTTTGCTGGAAATATGTTTGGGTTTTGGTTAATTTTCATGTGTATTTCTCATTTTTTTAATTTCAAGAGAGCAACAAAGTAATAGTACTAAAATAGAAGGAAATGAACTGCACATAAGACCAGCTGCTCACAAACCAACTTCAGTTTCTTTGCTTAGGAGGCCTCTAAATTTTTAGAAGCTTGGTTGGTTTTGTTCTTCACTCCACACTCAGCTCCCCAGTACATCAAACCTCTGAACTGTCTTAATTTATCGATCTTGAATTCAAAATGTTTTCAGTTTGTATAACCCAACAATGAATTACATTCCTAAATCAAATTACATAGAAATATCATGTTGTTCTTTTAATGACATCTGTAGTAACTTTTATAATTAAAAAATCTTTATTTTAGCTTGCTGTAATTTACTTGTAGTGTGCATTTTCCAGCTCAGCAGTCTTTTTCTGCTAAATTTATCCTACTTGTCTAATTCTTTCTGTACTGCTGCTGCAGCTCCTCCCTTGAGTAACATTTAGAACTTTTTCCTTCCTTCCGGAGTTGCTTATCTGTGGAAAAGCTCACACTACTGGCACCTTGTATACTTGCCTGGGTGAATCCTAGAATTTCAGAACTACTAAGAAATCAGTTTGTTGCTTGATTATCAAATTAATCTACCCATTCAGGTGTAAACACTTAAAAGATTATGTGCCGATTGTATTGTCATTGGTGGTTTCTTATTCTTCCCATCCTGATTTATCATCGTCGTAAGTAGTGTCATTTCTCATTTGCTTCCATACTAGTTTGTGCCAGAGATTAATTTGTTTCATCATCTTCAGCTGGAAAAAAATTAAATGTTGCTGTAATATTTTACGAAATACTTTGCTGCAAAGATGACTGTTGCTGTAATTCAGGTGAAGGTTGAGTAAGGCAAGCTGTCTTTAAAATGTGCCTGCTTCCTCCTGTGGTGGAGGTCCTTGCCAATTCTTGGCAAATCCATTTTGACTGCTATGTTATACTGGTTATTTAAAATACTATTTAAAAAGTTATAAATGTGTTAAGTGCTTCAAGATTAGTGCCAGGATGAATGTCGTTGAGTAGTCTAATGAATCCGGTGTGCTCCCTTTTAAAGTTAGCAGTCACTGAGATCTGGAAGAGCAGTGTTAGTCCTGAAAAGTTGAAATGCAGTCCAAAGGAAGCCCAAGGAAAGGGGATGTGCTGCAAAAATTGAACTGGAATTAGAAAATAACAGGATTTAGGCAGAAAGTTTAAGCCATTTGGAGGAAGTTTTCAAAGCCTGGAGCTGGAGTCTTATACCTTATTGCCACTGAATCTGCAGAGACATGGCTTTGGTTACCATCTGCCTGGTAAATGACTGGCTCCTTCCTAAAGTCTGTCTTGGGCTATTAGATGGGGATTTTGTCTTGCCAGACTGTGCTGCGAGCAGAGGGGTTCAGGATAGTCATTCCTGGTTTGCCTTCCTGATCTGTAGAGCAGATCTCTTGAATGCCAGTGACATTACTGTTAAGAGAAGGGAGGTGAGGGGCATTCCAGAGGATGAGTGTGTTCCATGAGTGCCTGAGTTTGGGACGTTGAAGGGGCTAGTTATTTATTTAATTATTTTACTTGGCATCGTTTCAGATTAGTAGCCTGCCCAGGAAGTTCGTGCTGTAGTACGTAAATAGCAAAAGAAAAATGTGTGGTGAAAGACAGACACGTAGAGATAACAGGTTCTCCAGATCAAAAGAAGCCATTTGGTTTCTACTTGTACAGCTGAAGCCCTCTGTATTGTTTGGTTTCCGAAACAAATGATGCTGCCACGTTACTGCGATCGGCTGCAAAAGCCTGGGAGTGCCCTTCCAGCCCTGGAGATCTGTCCGGCATCTGGAGATGAGGCCAGGGAACAGAAAGTGTGAGTGGGCTCTGCACCACAAGTGTGTGTCCCCATGGTATTTATAGGCTCTTGCAGCATTGTTGGTAGGCAAGGCATGGGCAGGGACCATGTGACCATGCTGCTTGTGGCTGATTTGCCAGAGAGAGAGAATGGAGATTTATTTGGGGCTTTTTGTTTTGTGGATGGTTTGGTTGGGTTTTGGTTTTTTCGCATTTTGGGTTGGGTTTTTTCATTTTCCCCCCCCTTTTTTTTTTTTAAACAAAGCCACCCAGTGTGATTAGTCTGCTGAGTGCAGGCAGTTGTGCTGCATGTACTGGTTGTTGTCATGTATCTGTACCTTCTGGGATGAGCAGAAGTGGCTGTTCCACAGCTTCATCTCACAGGTGCTGGAAATGCAACCACATCTGCTCCTAAGATGTGGTCAGCAGTTGTTTTTTGGAGGGGATTACTTTGCAAACAAACCAGATTTTCGAGGTCTGAGCAGTAATTTGTACTAAGTTCACCTGCATTGTACTGGGCTACCCTTGCAAGGTTAAATAGGAAAAGAGGCTCCTAGTCATAGAGTTTCCTTGGGGGCAGAGGGAAGTCTGTACGCATTAGAGGATCCAGAGATGAGGTGGGCATAGGACCTGAGTGACCGCTGCGTGTAAAGCTCTCCTTCCTGTTCCTTCAGCTGAGGCTATGCCTGCTGCATTCACAGGCTGAGGGATGCATCCCAGGCTGAGCTGGGACCCAGCTGCATTTGGGGCATGAAGTCCCTAAATGTTGCTGGTGCTGGGCTGGGAGTAAGGCAGCTGGGACCCACTGACGGTGCATTAATCCATTTTGACAGAGAATCAGA
Source organism: Cnemophilus loriae (assembly GCA_013397755.1). Lineage (NCBI taxonomy): Eukaryota > Metazoa > Chordata > Aves > Passeriformes > Corvidae > Cnemophilus > Cnemophilus loriae. Next base: position 3,250,478 of record VZTF01005565.1, read on the forward strand.
GCTGGAAAAGGCTGATTTTCTGAAGAGTTAGGGCATCAGAAGTTGATACCACAGCACCACTGTGTGCTTACATTTATTGTCTCCTGACTGTTTTTTGTGCCTGGGTAGTCCTTGCACCTTAATTGCTTCTTCCTTTGGCGTGCAATGAACATGACCACCACGGTGCTTTAAATTGGAATGGCACAGGGAATGCTTACAGAGGCAGGAACTGTTCTACCATCCCTTCCTTGTGCTCTCTTTCCCCTCTCCCCTCGTTTTTTATCTCTCTATGCTATTTTTTTTTTTTTTTTGCCTTGTCTGCCAAAGAAAATGTAACACACAAATCAGAGTATCAATCATTTTGTGCACTTTTGACATCAAAAAAGAGATCAGCTCAGGAAAATTAAGTTGCAAAGTGCTGTGAAACAGTCACAGTGTAAGACCAATGGAAAGTGTATTAGTTCATAATGCTGGAAAGGCTAAGTCTCTTGGGTTAACTCTCCATTTCTCCTCTGTACCCACTGATCAGGCAATTATCAATAGTAAGGAGGCCCTTTCTGGTGTGATCTGAGTTATTTTACTCTATGTATGGCAGTATTCTTTGCAAAGACAAGCCTGTATATTTCAAATTGACTTTACTGTTATGAACCAAGGGTAATAAATTTTAGTGCAAGTTTCAACAGCATGTTTCTTTTATTTTTTTTTTAGTAGTTTTATTAAGATTACTTTTGATTTTCTCTAGCTAAGCAGCCCAATTGCCATTGTGTCAAGTAACAAAAATGCTCAATAAGTTTTCATGGCCACATAAAGGAAAATCATACATTTGATTTCATCCAAAAATAAGAAGGATTTTTTCTGAAGTAGTCAATTATTTTTTGAAGCCACTCTGGACCACTGATTCCTAGAGTCAAGTTTTTATTTGAGTTTTTTGCAGATTTATAGTAATATAAATACGAACATTGGATGTTTTAGGATGTTATAACTTGTTGGGGAAAAAAAGGGTACCAGTCTCTGTTCTGCATCTTTTGTTCCTCAATGAAGATTTCTGGTGTTATTTCATGTACTTGATCTGGATGTCTGTGAAAGCATGATTGCTCCCAGTTGCAAATGAGAGGTGTTGACTCAGCCACAATATTAGTCAGTCAGACAGAGACTAAAAGAAAACAATTTTATTTTTCTTGATCAAGTGCAAGAGTAGATGCGTGCAACTTTTCTGGTTGATGTGTTCATGAATTCCTCTCCCCCCGTTTTTGATCCATTTTTGATCCTCACAAAGAATCTTGAATGTGAGCCAGATTTCTCTGGGAAATTGTCCCCTTGATGATGATATTTACCAAGAAAGGGATTTCCACAGTGTGTTAGCAAGGGAAAGGATTGTTAACACTCTGTAGATGAGGGAGTGGCTAACATGAAAACCACCATGAAAAAAATGAGATTATTCTTGCCTGCATCATATAAATACGTAAGAATTCTTTCTGGTGATGCTATCAAACTATCAAGGTTTTTTCATGTTTTTTATCAAATTGCACTATCTCTACATAAGAATTGTTATGAGTGTTTTTTGAATTATTATTTCCTGTATGAAATATTGAGAGGAGGGGTTGCTGTTATTGTAAAGAGCCTGCATAATCATCTAGATTGGGCCTTTGCCAGGGCATGGTGACTGTATTGTCCTCTCTGAAGTACAGTGTATCACCAGAAGCTATGATGTGCCTATGACAAACACCAGTTAGAACTGAAGCTCAAACCTTTAGTCAGAATTTGGAAAAGGATTGGGAAAGAGAAATTACATAGCCAGGAAGAACCCTGATCAAATGATTATTTCTTTTAAATGTCTCCACCGAGAACAATCTATAGAGAGTAGTAGGGATGCATATCTTCAAAACCAAAGTATGTACAAAACATGGATTGAACTAAATGCTCCAAGAACTTCAATGCTTAGTGGGCACAAAGATGCTTTTATTTCCAAGTCTGTGCCTGAGGCAATATCTGTCATGTAGAAGAGTCTTCTCATAGACCACATAATCCTGGCGGGGCCCTTTTTGTGAATTGTATCTGTTGCTAAATAGGCACATGAGATTGTCCCAGAGGAAATACGGAGAGGACTATACATCTGTTAGAGCAGCAGGCCCTCCCCTGGCTCCAGTGGAACTGAGGGAAGGAAAGAATTCTGCAGGCAACTAAAATAAATTTAAAAATAAGTGTTCCTTAGGTTGGTTCCACGTCTGGTAATTCTTGGGCAAACGGAGGTGACATGCAGGACTTCTCCAGGGTAGCAGGTATGTACCTCCCTGGACCCCAGATTGTGTATTGGCATTTCACTTTGTGCTGTAAATTAAGGCCGGACATTCTGGCTCTGAACCAAGACCAGGTGTAGATTTCGAGTGCTGAAGGTCAGTCTGGAGTAGATAGACATGGATGCTTTCCTGTATAATGGAAGGCTGATAAACTACAGAACAAAGGTGTGCAATGCAGTTTGTGCCTAAACCCATCCATGGCAAAGAGACCTGAAAACGTAAGCATCCGTGACTTCAGTTCAAAGAAATCTTGTCTACAGAACATGAGTAGGGTGTCTCTTCTTCCCCTTTCCTTTTGAGGAAGGTTGTGATAGCAGTATTCTAAGCAAAACAACTAAATTGTGATAAAAATACGTCTTTTAAAAAATGTTTTTCAGCCGATGGTCTGTGAACCGTATCTCAGAAACCCATAGCAGGTAAAGATGAAAAGCAAGCGTTTTGCCTTGGGCTTAATTTTGCTGTTCAAAGGTCTACATACCCGCTAGAAAATATTTAGAGATCTGTGAATTGAAAACAGTTGAAAATCACTGACCTGAAAATACATTTCCTTGTTTTCAGAAAACCAGCAAGACTGAGTTAGCAGAACATTTCTCTATGGTGATGTTGATGTCTTTCCCTCCTACCCCCCATCCTACTAATGGATCACATGATTTGTAACTAGAATATAGCCTTTCATTTCTTACAGTCCTTCTCTAATGAGATCTTTCTGTGTTGAAACGTCAGCACGGAGCTTTCCTAGACTGCTTGTACAATTATCCAATGTACTGCAAATTTAAATGCAAATGAAAAGTTCGATTAGTTTAAAAAAAAATCATGTTTTCCACTTAATTTTAAATGATCAGTCTTGCCAAAGAGATCTCCCATTATAATTAAGATATCTTATAGTTCTGGGATCAAGGTTTATTTCTATTTATGTTAAAAAAAAAAAAAAATTGACTACTGTAAGTGGAACAGATGTGTCTACACTAGATGTCATAATTATCCATGACAGTGTAGCCTGCCTTTGGAACGCGTGTGCTGCAGGCACAGCATTCAAATATTCCAGCCCTCTGACCTTAAGCAGATGCCATTATTTTAGTCGTATGGACAAGCCAGAAGGAAGGTCGGAGCTCATTTTATATATTTATATCATAGTCTTTTATTTTATGTATACATGTGGTATTTTTGCTTGAAGGTTTATAGGAAGAGGTTACCCCTAAAAAGTGTTTAGGGTGGAATTTGGCTTCCTTCTGACAGAACGTGGTGTTTTTAGTGATGCAGCATTGTTTTTTTCAGTTTGGAATTCACTGCTGCCTTTTTTTTTGGCATGGAACCGTAGGAGGTTGCTGTTACCTGAATTATGCACTGAAATCACTGAGATTGCCTGGAATGGACATCAGCCCAGACTTTGTTTCCGTCAAAGTAGCTGTCATCTCAAGTAACTGTCATCTTCATGGAATATGCTCATGTCTGATCATAGCCTTTGGTAGCAGTCTTGGGCAGGAAAAGATTCTTTCATTTTGGGTGACTGAGGCTTGTATGTGTTGCAGACCACTCTCAATGCAGGTAGGGAAGCTGCAGCTCATGGAGTTTAATTGTACTGCATTTTGCTGGAGCACTGCTGTGATACTGGTGACCTTCCTCCTTTCGTTTTACTGAAACCATGTAATTTCATTTTGTGATGTTGCCTGAAGCCACCAGGTTATCTAAATAACTTGCCAGCCTCAAAGCAAAACTCTCCCCTTTTCCCAGAGATCCTTTCACTACCACCACCAATCTATCTTTTTTTTCTGGGAGGGGAAAAAAGCCCTGCTAACCTCAAATCATTTTGTAATTGCTAACACAGCAGGTGAGTCTAATAAAAATAAAAGGACAACTGAGCAACAAATTAAAGGAAAGGAAAGGCCCTGAAAGGAAATGAATAGATGAGTTCCTGTGTGAAAATTTACCTTTTTCTTACATTATATGTATAGGGTGACAGCGGCATTTTAGCTGAGTAATTAAACTCTGGGGTACGTGCTTATGATGCCAGGAGAGCAGAATGTCTGAGGCTGAGAATTCCTCACAGTTAAATCACAGACCTATTAAAGCTGAAGCAGCAGCCAGGTAACACTGTGGTGCCATATTAGTGGTAAGAATAGTCAGAGGGATTCCTGACAACTTACTCCCATGAATTTATTGAAAGAAATGCTGCTTTCAGCTCTTTAATGAAGCACCTGCCTTTAAGCAATGGTCAAAAGATCCTTATAGGTTATGAGAGGTACTTCTTCAACTGTGTACTTTCCTATCTCTACAGAAGCATATACAGCATCAATATGACATCCAAAACACAGGTAAAAAATAGTTTTCTGTATGTATGATGTCAGTTTTGAAGAGCACTCATGGAACAGCATGGTTGCGGCAGTCAGTGTGTTGGAGCTGATTCCACCCATCACCCAATACAAAGACTGGGCTGCTTGGTCCTCTCCAGTATGGTCCCCCTGGGACTGCTTGGTCCTCTGCCATGTGCTCCTCCCGGGCTCAGTGCTCAGGCAGAAACCCGGGCAAGAATTGCAGAGCTGACACCAAGCTGCAGCTGCCCTCTGGCTTTCTTGCAGTTTGTGCTTTTTTGATGCTCTTCGTAAAGGCAGGGTAGACAAGTCTGGCTTATTTGTAAAAGGTTTGTTGCTTTTTTATTTATATTTTAGGGAGAAAAATATCCTTACAACCTTGTAAACTGTAGAAATTGGCAGCTCAATTCCTCCTTTTACCAAAACTCTCCTCTTTCTTGCATTATCCACCCTCCTGTTGTGCATTGGTGCTGGAAAGTACCAGAGCAAGTTAAGGGCAGACATTTATACTGTATGGATCTGTCTCTGTCCTCAAAGGAGCCAAATGAACTGTGCTGGGTTAAGACCTGTTTTATTGTATTTTTTGGCGTGGTCCTGTAGAGTTGCATTCTGTAAGGCTTAAAGCTGTTGAAGTTTAAAGAAAAATAGATGAATTATGGAGAAGAGATATGAGAGTTCACTTACAGTTACGTGGCACCTGTTTCCAACCACAGGTGGAAGGCAGCATAATTTGGCAAAAAGATACACAGAAATAACCCCAGGCATTGTTTCTGCGTGGTGCTAGACCACATCAAAATTACATAGGGCATGACAATATTTAGATCAAAGCATTAAAGCTGAAAGGTCATCCAAACCTTATTGCACCTAAAAAAAAATCAAGTAATCCTTGTAAAAGCTTTGGCACAACATTGCTTTGGTGGGAGGGGGGGATAACTCTTGAAAAAACCTGAGGGTTGCATTGATTGAGAGTAAAATTGCAGGTTGGCAAAAGCCATTTTAAGGGATGAAATTGCATTGTCTGTTCTTTTTTTATAGAGGAATGATTAGTGACCTGATATGAAAATGTCATTTAGCTTCTTTGTACGATATGCGAGTCAACAAGTGTGCACTATAAGTTAGCTTTGCAATGTTCAGCATTGCTAGTACTGCTGAGTATAAGCCATTTAGGTTCCAGAACCTTGTGGGGGCCAAAGTAAAACGTGTTTGAAAATCACGGATATTCTAAAAGCCGATTTTCTTCACAGGTCATGCAGCTCAAGATCTTAAAACCAAAGCAATGGAAGTTTAGGGTATGGTTCATGTTCTTTCACAAGTGTGTTATGCATCACAGTTGCATCTAAAAAATAAGAGATCCATGGGTGGGAGGAAGCTTTTGACTTTCCAAGGCCCTTGCTGGTAAGAAACTGTCCCTCAGTATTCAACATCTTCATTAAAGAGAAGAAGCTTTTAACCGAGGATTTGCTTAGGCATGGGGCTTTAGGAATTCTGCTAGCTTTTCTGTAACTTGGCTTTTTAAGAGTATCTTACTAGTTTAACCTAATAGAGTAGCAAGTGATGTTTGGTCTAGAGGAAAAATAAAGAAATGATAGGAGACAAGCCAGTAAGTTGAAATGGGGTAAATCCTTTTAACAGTTTGCAGCTTTAATTTCTGTGTTAGCCTGTAGAGAGACACATCCCTGTGCCTTTACGGAAACCTTGCCTATTGAAGCAAAAAAATCTGTTTTCTGGGCCACATTGGAAGACCCCTAAATTCAGCTTTAAATTTGAAGCCAGCCACAGTCTGCAGGGACCACAACACACTTCTATAAAACAAATGTTAAAGTGGGAAGGATCAAAACAATGTGACTTCAGTTCCAATTTCTTGTTGATGTCTAGACTATAAGAGATTTTGGACTGACTCCACAAGATAGGTATAAAATAATGCTAGTACAAATTGGTGATGTTTTGCTCTCTTTTTGCAATGTTATGCTGCAAGAGAAAAAAGCCAAGCAAGTTCTGTTATCTGTGCTGCCAGTACGGAGATTTTCATTGACTGAAGACAACTGCTGTAAAAGCTTTAGCTGGTGGTAAACGCATCACAGGACTGAAGGAAAACCGTTTTTATCCGCACTTTGGCACAGATGCCATTCTTTTCATGGAGAAGAGCACGGGGAATCTCTTGGCAAGTAAATTTTGTGGATGTTGCACCTCTTAAGATTTCTCTCATTTCTATAAATCTCACAGAACAAGTTTTTTATTTTCTGAAAGGGGATTTATCGCTGCTATCTGTTAACTGCCTGTAAACAATGTGTACTTTAAATATTTTATAGCTACATGAAGGGATTAGGGCTCAGGGCACTATGGTTTTATGCAACTTATTTGTCAAATGGCTGTTATACCTTCAGTTTAATAATATGTTTTACCTAGAAATGTGATTATCAGGACACATTTTGATAGATAACTCCTTTACACCAGGAGCAAAAAGTGTATATATAAATTGATTCCTCATGAGTCTTTACATGCCGGTCCCTTGTTTGTTTTTGGGTCATGGAAAGCTTTAGCAATGCATGAGAATAATCTGATTTAATGATAGGAACAAAGAACTAGCTCTCTGTTTTCCACAGTTGCAGCAGATGTAGAGATAAATTATAAACAATTTTCCAAACATAGTGTATAAATTCTTAGCAGTGACATTTTGATCTTGGATGAAAAACACAACATATACATACTAAACAGAGCAGTTCACTCTAACCAGATGCAGGGTCATCCATTAGGAATACTTTATCTGATTAGTATTGTTAATGGAAGGGCTTATCCGGCCATTCCGTAAAAGCGGATCTGGTGTAGATCATGATTTCTTGTCAATACAATCATCAAGACTATCATGGTTGGGACAGCCTGGTATTAACCTACTAGAGACAACTTGGCTGGAAAATATACCAAACAGTCAGTGAAACAGAGACCCTTCCATTTATTTCTCTTCCACGCGTAGTGTTGCCCCCTGCACTGTTCCTTTTCCGTCATCCCACTTGGCAAGACAGATTACTTCAGCGTCTTTCTTTACTCAACTTCTGATATATTCAATGGCTTTATTGTGATAACTTATGATAGTTATGATTTTTTGTATTCATCATGGCCTTGATAAATGGAAGATAGTACAGAAAGGGCATATTTCTGGAACTGATGGAAGTACCATAGTTATATTGTAGATTATTCTAAAACATGTAAATTAGGAAGCAAAACAAAAACTCAGTCTTCTACCTGAGAAGAGAATGATCTTGAGACTGGGATATCCTACATTAACTTTGAAGATGACCTATCTACTATTTTAATTTTGTATAACACACTTCTGTTGTTTGTTGAAGTATTTCTGACAACAATCACAGTAGTTAATGATCCGTCTTCATTATAAATAGTATGTTTAGATATTAACATCTGTTTTCATTATAAATGGTATGTTTATATATTAACAATTGAGCATAATTTTAATCAAATAGAATTTATGTAGAAATCAGTTCAATAGATTATACTTCGTTTGAAGTTATCTGTAGTACTTTTGAGTTGGTCTTTGAAGCCACTCTTCAGTTAAAATATAGTGGTTATTTTTAATAACCTGGGAAAAATAAATCTTCTGTTTGGGGGTAAGATACATGTTTTTAAACGAAACAGGTTTTCCTTAGCTATTTGTCTAGCTCTGAGGAGAAAACATTTATTTTTAGTGTAAGATACTGATGTATTTATAAAGCTGTTATGAGTGTAAATTCCTTGGAAAATAATCCCATACCAAGTGAGGCCTTCTGTGACTGGCGTGCGTGGTAACAAACACGTGAAGTAGCTGTGCTATATCAGAGCTCTAAAACCACAGCGCTTCTCTTGGTGCCGATCATGATCCCAGCACTGCACTGCCTTTGCAGCTCCCATATGAGATCCTGGCAGCAGGAAGTCAGCTCTTTGTTGCCATGGTTGTAGAGCTGCATCACTGGCTTGGAATAGCTGATCAAACCAAACCCATTCCTTCCCTGTTTTCAAGAATAAGATAAAGATTAGTAAAAACTTGAGAAATATTTTGAATTTTTTATACGTCCTGCTACGACAAGGTGATTTTCATTGACATTTCATTGTATGAAGGAGTTGTATTTCTTTTCCTAAAATTGTAACTGAGCTTACCTACCTAATTTGAGGGTTTTTAAAATATTCTTTTAAGTTTCAAATACTTCCCCTGCTATTTTTTTTCTTTCAGCCTTTACTGCATACACTTTCTTTAATTCATTTATTCTTATTTTCTGATTGTGCTTGAATTTCTTAGATTCTTTGTCCTTTTCTTTATTTCCATATATTTCTTATCTTTGCCTTTCTGTTTTTTCCCTTCCGTGTTTTCTTCCCCTAGATGGGATACAGGACTTTATGTCCCGTGCTCTAGGTGTGGCTGAATCTGTCCCTTACTGTTCACCTGCCTGCCTCTTTTACTCCTTAGGTAGGGCTTGGGAGTAAAACTTGAAAGATCTTGAAGAAGGGTCTGTCATAACCACAAGAAGATAACAATTCTTGAAATCCTGAGTGTACTGAGAGCTGTAACAACTAGCAGAAAGAGCACACAAAAAAACCCTCACCAAAAAGAAAATAGTAAAGCCTTCAGTGAAGACAGGAGATTGTACAAGAAATAGAGGCCAGACTGCAAGAGGTTAAAAAATTGAAATGGAGGGTTTGAAACAATATTTGTAAAAATGCTTGTGGGAAGTGGGATATCTGGACAGTTCACATACTTTGTAATGAGGCAAAAGAACAAGTGAGTTCAGAGTGAAAAAAGTGGAAAAGAGGAATAATCTTCAACCCCATGCACGAGGGCAAAGGAATGCAAGAGTAAATTGATAATAGGCGAAGACACATCAGAGTTCATGACCTGAAAATCACTGAGACTTCTAATGGCAGGGAGGAGGGGCTGATGCTCTGTTTTGACTGAGATCAGAAGATGGAGAAGGCTGGGGAAGAGAAGCCTCTGGGGAGACATAGACCTTCCAGTGCCTAAAGGGACTACAAGCGAGTTGGAGAGGGACTTCTCACAAGGGTCTGTAGTGATAGCACGAGGGGTAATGGCTTTAAACTGAAGGAGGGTAGGTTTAGATTAAATGAAAGGAAAAAGTTCTTTACGATGGGGGTGGTGAGGCACTGCAACAGGTTACCCAGAGAAGTTGTGGATGCCTCATCTCCGGCTGGATAGGGCTTTGAGATACCTGTTCTAGTGGAAGGTGTCCCTGCCCATGGAAGGAGGATTGAAACTTTAAGGTCTCTTTCAACAAAACTGTTTGCTAATTCTATGAATGAACAAAGATGATTAGACATAGCAGATAGGAACCAAAAAGAAATTAAGAGAAGAAAGCAAAGGGAAAAAAGCAGCTGGAGCTAGTGTAAGGAAAGGATAAAGGAAGCAGATGCTATGAGGCAGTAAGAGTTATGGTGAGAGCCCTAGGAGACTAGCAGATGGACTGGGGTTTTTAAAACAAGAAACAAAAAATTCCCAAAAGCCAAACTCCAACAAAATAAAACAACAACAAAACCCATTAATGACATTCAGGGAATTCATGGACTTAATCTACCTTCAAGAAAAAAAAGCTCATAAACAGCTAGGATATCGTAGTCGAATGGATAAAATGTGAATAGTTGTAAAGTGCGCGTGTGGACGCTTAGATGCTGTAAACTAAGAGGTAGCTGGCACTGAATTTTTAGCTTGGCACAGCTCTTCCTGTGTTACCAGAGTGTGAGTGCCTTGCTAGAGCCTTAAAACTGAAAAACAGCAAACCTGAGTTTCTATGCTGCAGAAGATGTGCAGAATAATGAGCCTAAACTCACGCACAAACGCCTTTTGTATCTAGTACCTCTCATCTCTTGTATCCTTTGTGTCATTTCTGCATTTAGTTTCGTGTCCATAGTTCCCAAGTGGATTCTCTGACAAACTATCCATGGGGTGAGAATTTTGCACATTTATCACAGTATCTCCTTGCATTTGGAGTTACCCAAGATCTAATCAATGGAACACACTGAACTTCTAAGTCATCTGTTTATGATACATTCGGGAGATATCAACTCAGCCAGAACTGGTATGCTTTTGGTGACTACCAAAATTTGCACTGATGTTCTTCAGAACAGAATCCAGCCACTTGGTCTGCATGAATGTAGGAAGCATAAGAGTTTTTCTCAGTGAATGAATATTCCTTGCTAGAAACACTCAGATACCAACTTCTTTCAGGTCTTTGTGTTGTAAGCTTAAGGGACTGAAAGTGACACAGCAGTCATCTGTGCCGAATTATATGCAGAGTAAAACACAGTAACAGTGACACCAATGCATCCTCTAATGTGTGATTAAACATCCTGATGCCATATTTGACTTAAAAGCAACTGTTGTCCTGTTACTGGGAGTGATAACTGCACTTCTCCTCCCTGCCCAGCCCCTTGACTGAAAAAGCTACTGAATGGAATATGCTCTAAGTGGCCATATTTTATATTAAAATTTGATTAAATCCATTCTGTAGGCCACTTCAATGTGAATCATAATTATATTATTTTGCCAGTAACTGAGGTAATATGATAAGAAGAATGTCACATTCTCTGGACTGCTTTTAATGGAGTATGTATTATAGCTCGGTGCTTCACGTATTCAGCAGTCCTCACTTAAGAAAGAAATTTGATACTGAATGGCAGCTTAAAGCTGTAATACTTGGTGGGTCACACTCTTCCTGCTCATGCATAAGCGTCATTGGGTGTAATGGAAATTGTGCAAGATGAAAGTCCAGGGCAGGATTTGAAAAGAAGTGAAGGTGGTGATAAAGCTTCCTCATATTATTAAACATTTTTCATACACAGTCTTCATTATTGCAAGGCAAGTGGGGGCACGGTACTATCGTGGTTGACTTCCTCTGTGACTTATTTTCAGCTGACCTCCCTCAATAGATGAGAATGGACATGGCTCTCTGTGGCAGTTTGTCTTACTGCAGCAGAGCTGGCAATAACATTTCGTAGCCTTCCCTTGGAGAGTTCAGCTCTTCACGTACTGACATTCTTGTGTGTGTCTGTGTTTTCAGCCATCTAACACAGTTTTGGTTTTAATGAGTGTCCTTAAAAGAATAAAAGGGGAAAAATCTTTGTGAGAAACTAGAAGACTGAGAACAAGGTAAGCAGTTAGCACCTGTTTGTCAGGTTAAAGAATACCGTTTCCAAGTAGGAATTCTGTGTTGTGGCTTCATCGAGCTGCAAGTTACAGCAGTCTATTTCAAAATAATGGTTTGCAGTTGATCTGGTGCCAAATGGCCTGAAAATCAAATCTGCAGTTGTGGGTTCTTACACGTACAACATACAGCTATGGGAAAACAGAGCCTAAAAAAAGATAACTCCTCAGGAAAATGTATTGAGTTTAGTGAGTCAGCTGCTTAGATGAGCAGTAGGGTCATTGTAGTTGCCAGATTTAGAGTTTCCTCTACTATGCTGCTGTTTCTGGGAGGTCATTTTGTCTTAGTCCTCTCCACACCATTGTTCTCTTTCCCTTGAGCACTTCCAACAACACACCCATTGTACAAGCATTCTCAGACAAACTTCCAAGAACAAAGGGGTTGTGCTTTGTATCCAAAGAAGAGCCGCTCAAGTCCGTTGCAATTAGCCTGTGATGAGCAAGGCACTGGAAGTAACGAAGGAGGTTAGTAGGGCTCTTCCCAACTGAAGAAATGAATTTTCTGTGTATTACCAGCCGATGTACCTGGCTTCTCCTAGGTTTGGGAGCTCTGTGTGCAAGAATTAACAGCTATGCTCTGAGCTCTGATGAAAAAAGTAGTATGTTATTGTTGGTTTGTGTTTTCTTGTCTGTGCCAAACAAGCTAAAACTGTCAGAAAAAAAAAAAATATTAGTGACCTTGTTCTGCTAAGCCTTGAAATGGCATTGGAGCAGCAGCTGACTTTGGCCAAGTTCTCTTGTAAAAACACCCTCAGCAACATTGCAACATGTGAATAAACAAGTAAGTGTCGTTCTAATAACAACGCAAAGATTGAATATAAAAATAAATAAAAACAAGGATAAAAACTGCTGACCTGAGGCCCAGTTCTCAATTGCAGAAGTCGAGGGACTTTCAGCATGTTCCAAAGCAAGCAGCATGTCATGCTGACCAGGGTTTGTATTTTTCCTGGTCCCACTTGTATTTGCTTGCAATGCAGCCTTACAGTGATCTCTGCTTACACTGTAATCAGACACTAGTAGCTCTACTAGATGTGGGTCTTCTTTCACTGATATTGGAAGTGCAAATTTTTAGTTGTAGGGAGTTTTATTTTCATCTCAGCAGTAGGATCACCTTTTGCAATAATGAAATTATCTCATTATACTAGCTGGTGCCTCTGGTGGCTGTGTCTCTTCTTGTTGGGCTGGGTTCTGAATGTGGGATGTCACTGAATTCATTAATACATGGAAATGATTCATTTAAGGGAGGTTTCTTTCCCCTCTGTACATGCTTGCTAATTAGCAGATGAATTTTGATGTTCTAATTGATCTGCTGCAGAGAGACAGCTGTGCGCCCCAGCTGTCCCCCGCTCCGGTGGGCCTCCTCTGCAGTAGGGAGGCAGCAGCCCTGCTCCTGACAAATTGATTTAACTGGAGTGCCGTGCCTTGGGGGAGCCGTGCACCACGCTGTCGCTGCAGATGATTGCAGCCTTTGCGGATGGCAAACACTGGAGCGCTGTAATTGCCCAACAATGTCCTTTCCACTGCCTTGCTGAAATTCAATTTTTCATGCCTCACCAAGCTTTCCAGTCCCCTCCTGCCCCTAGTGTGGAAATACTGTATTCTGCCTGACTGCCATTTTAGGTAAAAATTCAGATCCTTGAGGACAGGGCTTAAATTGTACTTAATATGCTAATACTATGTAATGTAATGTGCTCAGTCACATATCAAAGTATTTACATTTAATTCACAGGGAAGTGTTCTCGAATTACATTGTATTTAGCAGGTAGTCATTGCTAGGAACCTTTCACACTAATCTTAGTGCATCAGTGTTCTTCCCAGTGCTGTACTGCTTGTGTAGGAATTATGGCTGTGGTGCCCTTTAAACATTTACTCTTTCAATTTCAAGTATAAATTTTTAAGGCTTCATGTCCACTTACACCCCATTTTGTCAAATAATCTGGTAAATACTTTTCATATAACAGGTGTCTCTCCACAAAAATGACAACTGTGGCCCCAGAAAGTACAACTATCTAATACATCTTTCATGTCACTCCCTCATGAATGGATTTCCAAGCTGTGCATGGCATCATCTACCCTTTCTGCAGGCCATTGATTTGGCCTGAATATACCTCTGGGGGAAAAAAAAACAGCACCACAAAAAGTGCAGTAATAAATTCTAATGTGTGCCACACCACTACCTTTATGCATATCTATTTGATAGATCACCAGGCATATCCAGCACATTTATGGGTGTGCAGCTTTATAGACTACTAGTAAGTAGCAGCTGCTCTGGATGTTCATAGGTTTTGTGGAGGAGGACGTAGAGGTTTCCTCAGAAATGGCTGTCCAATTGTGTATGCAGAAATGTAATGTCACTACTAATTATTATTACTATTATTTTTTATTAGTATGTACGTCTTTGTCTAAATGCGTGCAAGTGATGGTGAATCAGCAGAAAGGAAAAAAGATAGGGGTTTATACTGTTGCCTGTTGAGGTAAAACCAGCATATATATGTATGCAGGTATTAAGCCATAAGGCTGCTAAAGATTTTTTCAAAGTGACCGTATGTTCAGACATAAGTGACAGCCAGTAAAAGTTTTGGGAAAACTACCTTTCTGAATTACACAGAGCTATAGTCCCAAAGAGCAGCAGAAAGTATATTGTGGGGGAGAAGTCGGGATTTCATCCATCTTGTATGCCGCTGTTCTCCACCCCTGCACACACAAACAGAACAGTATGGGTTAAGCTTAAGCAAATATTATTTAAGTAAATATGTCTTCCTTGATGTGCGACAGACAATTTTCTTAATTGGCAGTGCTTTTCTCAAAACTCCTGTTACAATTTGCATATCTTCTGGATAAATACCTCTCTTTCCTAGGGTCAGCCCCTGTACCACATGTTGTCATTATTTTCATCCTTCAATAGCCTTTCTTGTTTTATTTGTTGTATTTCCAGTGAGATATAATGTAAGTAATTAGGCATTTTTCCCTCAGAGAATGACGGAAGCATATCTTGCATAATGAGTAACATGTTTTGTGGTTAAAAATAGTGCTTATTGGCCATTTTATTTCATTTTATAGCAGCAGCTGAAGATTTACTGAGTACTGCTTGGTGATACTATGTGAAATTCATGGGCTGAGGAAGCAACCCGAACTCTTAATCTTTGGTAGCATTTTAAAAAGTGATGCCCAGTGGACCATCACCAGTAGAACTGGATTATGCTGAGCTCATTTATAAGCCTTAGTGGGGAGAAAGATATTCTTAGGAATGGTGTTTGCATCCCACTACTGTTTGTTGTAGCCCCAAGGGGTGTAGAAGAAGGTGTGCTCTCCTGACATGCCTGGGATCTCGAAAATATGAATTGCTCCTTGGAGACTTCTGTGTTGATGGCTGTGCCTGCAGATGGCTGCAAGTCACGGTTGCTGCTTCACTGGAGTGGGAATGGTATGGATGCTGAATTGGCTCACCTTTGTCCGGCCATATTGTGTAGGGCATTACCCTGCCAGTCTGCTGGTGGCTTCATACCAGCACTGCAATTACGGCTGGTGACAGAAAGCAGGAGGCCACAGGTGGGGGAGAAATCAAAAGGTCCTGTACCTTCTCTGAATGCAAAATTCCATTGTGAGGTAAGTTTATCCCAGAAAGGCCTGAATGAGTAAGGCAGAGAGGCACCCTTTGGCACATTGCTCAGGATAAAAGTTCTCATGCTCTGACCATGTCTGGCTGTATGCATTCCGTGTGCCCATCAGTCACATACACTGACTCGAGATCATTGTGGTTCAGGGTATTATTTGTTGCAGAAAGTACTGCAGGTCTTGAGGTCTCCATGGATGGTTAGATGTTGGTCTTGCTTTATGTACAACTCTTTTTCACCGCCTTACCTCAGAGGGGAAATGATCCTGGCAATCTTGTTTTGTTGTTAATACTGTGAGCATATGCCCCTCTGCAGCCCATATTCTAGATTCTGTCATTGGGGAAAGCCAGTCCTTCCTTCCCTCGCCTCCAGTTGGGATGAAAAGCCAGCAGCTACCTCTGGCTGATGCTAAACCTCTCTTTGCTTTATTACACACGAACAAGGCAAGCTGTTTCAGAGGAACACTGGAAATCGGAAAAATATGAAGGGTTTAGCATTTTAAGGATTAATTTTCTGGGATGGGATTTTTTTCCCCACAGCCAAGATGGTTTATATTGAACATTTTAGGCTGTCACATCACTACAAGGTGGTACTTAGCTAGCAGCAGAGTGCTGAAGATTGCCCATCCTCTTGTACGTCTCCATCGTAATGTTTGGCTGTTGTGTATCAGAGAAGTGTTTATTCCAGCATATGTTGCACAGTACTGTTTTGTGCTGCCATGATTTAGTTTTGTTTCATAAGAAGTGAATAGAATGGTAAAAGTACACCTGCAATAAAGCTTCCACAGTATATTATCACAGCTAAGGCATTAAGGAACTGCCACTTCAAGCAGGCAAATGAGTACAGACACAAAAGAAAATGCAGTGCTTAGCTCTTTTATTTTGACCGATGTAATGTAATTACTTATACTAATCTTCCATTATATTTCCTTGACTAGCAGAGACAGGGACCTAATTGTGTCTCTAGCTGTTGCTACTGCAAAGTACCTTTTAAATCATATTAACATCCATACTTGATCTTCCTACTGGTTTTGACATGTAGATCACAATATACTGTTAAATTACTCAGCAAGAGTGGCTGCCTTACAGTGTATCCAAGCCACAGCATAGCAGTGTATCTAGTGTGAGTGATTTGATGGAAGTAGAAGAGGCACTGACCCCTTTTCTCTGGGAAAGCACTTGACCTTCCTTTTTCAAAGCATTATGAGTTCTGTGCAGCATTCTATTCTAGCTACTACTTCAATACCAAGATGCCAGAAATAGTCAGAAATTAATTATTCTACTTCTGGCTGTTCAAGAAACTATGCTTCCTTTTCTTTGGCGTGGATCTAGCGGTAGTGATGAACACGTTCTGCACAACCAGGCTGGATTATTGTAACTCACTGAAGCTGAAGATAAAAGCTCCATAGAAGCTTCAGCTACCGCAGAGCGCAGCAGCCTACCTCATTAGTAGGTGCAGAACTGCGAGCACACAGCGCCAGTGCTGTGCATCTTCAGCTGGCATCCCATTTACTTCAGCAGCCAGCTGTGGGCTCATTCAGCACATAAGGTCACCAAAAGACTGGTATAGATGCTGTTTGTCTGCACAGTGCCACATTGCTAGCTTCGTGCCTCTGGTACGGGGCTGCCCATCATGTGCAGAATTAAAAGTCCCTGGAGCTGGACATGGCCAGTTTTGGCCAAAGGCCTTTCCCAGAATCTAAGAGGCAGCTACAAAAAAAAAGAAGTCTCTTCTCAATTTATAGCCTTTATGTTCTTCCTCCTACAGTAGCAGAAGAGACATTTAAAGATGTGTATGTCTGAAAGGAAGGATAGTAAAACTTGAGAACAGAGTAGAGTCCACCCTGGAGAAGTCTGTGAACTTCCAGTTATGACATTGCCATTCTAGTGATGTAGCAAAAGATGTCACAGAAGTGCCTTAGCTTGTGTTTTACTGATAAATACACCATAGTGTACCATGGGTAGATCTCAGTCTTGCTGTCAGGATAGGCATCAAGAGGTCATCTAGCTGCTCTCTGTAGCCTGGTTCCTACAAGACCTGGAGACTGCTCCCCGCAGTCCAAAGGGAGCTGTTGTCCATGCAAAGATTTGAGAAGGCTTGGGGCGCCATAGCAGAGGGTCACAGGAAAGGCAACAGGGAGGTTCAGGGGTGGCTACAGGAAGACAGCTCTAGGAAACAGCAGATGGCTTTTGGATGATGTGCTGACAGAGGGACTTCTGAAGAAATTACATTGTTTGACTCCTCCTGCATGCAGGAAAATGGAATTTTTGTTATTCAGCTCTGTTATGCAGCCCTATCTTGTCAGTCTCAGAAATACTCCTCCAGGCCCTTGGATGGAAGCACTAAGCCTAACCAGCCCTTCTTCTTCAGCTGGGGTGGAAAGCCATGCTACAGAGGAAGAGAGGCTCATCTCTGCCCCTCTGCCTTCTGGACCACCATGGTTCTTACACTGCTTCTGCTAGAGGGGATCTCTAAAGGTCATCTAGTTCCGCTAGGATGTAGAATTATTTATGGCTACATTATCTCTTACAGAATTTTTTCCTTAAAAGTCTGCAGTGAAGTGGATTGCATGCAGTAGTCTATTTCTCTGCTTTGTGATCCTTTTAGTTAGAAGGTCTTCCCTCTTATTAATCAGAATTACGTTATTACTTTTCTCCTTTTTTTTTTTCTTTTTTCTTGATTTTTTTAAATTGCAAGTTAAATCAGTGACTTTTTGTCCAGATATAGAGAAAAACAGCACCGTCCTAATTTATAAAAACCTTTTTCTCTCGGAAAGCTCTCATCTTTTACTAAGACAAGGAAACCCCACCTTTCAGTCTCCAATTCCTGATCAGACCTTCAGGAACTCTCTTAAATATGTTACTTTCTTATAGATTCTCTCAAGTTTCTCCACACTTCCAGAAAATGCAATGCACCAAAACACTAAATGTGGCCTCCTTAGTGCTGAGCAGAGCACAGTAATTGCTTCCTGTTTTCTTCTGCTAAAATGTCACAGAATGAGAGTTGCCCCTCTCCCACCCCAAAAAGCCTTACAGTACTGGTTTTTATGCAAGTCATAATTCATTGTTGGTTGCACATCCCAGGGTTCTTTGTGGGTTTGGGGTTTTTTGGGTTTTCTTTTGTTTTCTAGTTATACCCCATTGTGCATCTCTTGTATTTTGTACCAAACAGGAAGGTGTCTGCATCTAAGGATGTCTTATTTCATTGTGAACTTTCTGTTCTAATGAAAGTAGTCCTCTGAATTTTAGTGTATTGTTAAGGTTAGAAAGGGATATCAGTAATTTTTCATGAGTCGTAGTGGTCTTAATGTGTTGAATAACAGAGTCATTACAGCATCTGGCTTTAAAATTGGTGAGAAGAAGGATTGATTCTAGTGTTTTGGGCCATGGTACATGTTAGGAGAGTAGAAACAAATGAGGATCAGCTGTTGTTTTCCATATGAAGCCAAACTGTGGCAACGAGTCAGAGAGCCTCACAGAGTCCAAGCAAATTGTGTGGGTTTCCTGCTGAAATAAGTGGCATGCCCTGCAACATATGACATGATTCTGTCTGACCTAGGACACCTTGCTTTTAGCAGCATTCATCTCTGCAATTTATTCAGGCATTCATATTTCACTTTCTCCATTTAATCCTAATAACCAGCTTTTAGAAGAACATGACAGCATAACATATGGGTGGTAAAACTGCTCATAAACCATAATAACATGGCCAAAAAAGATTAGATAGATAGATGCACTATGCTTATTGTGACATTCTCTGATTAAGAGGTATAGCTACTTATTACAGCCATTAGCTTGGTGACTTGGAAGCAGACTGAAGCCATTATTTGAAAAACAGGTTGTAAGTCCAAATTTTAAACAACTGTGTACTTACTACGTGTAAGAGATATAATTATGTTTGCAGTTCTGTTCTTCAGTGTGCAGATGGTAATTTTGTTCATTTGTGGTTTGCACACTGATAATGTTTTCTGTAGAACCGGCCTTGGCAGGATTAAGTGTGTGTTAACAGTAAGCAGGCAGTCTGTAATACATGGTTATAATTTTGTTGATAGGGTTCTGGTGGGATGAAAACCAACCAGAAACATAGGTCTAAATAATTTCTTACTGTAGACAGGCTTCCTCTGTGTGTATGCGTAGATGTTTTTGCACCTTATTATTTATTTTTATTGTGCGAAGAATTGTTTCTTTTTTTCCTTCTATTTTGGAAACTTTTATGTTAGCTTCTTTTTCAGCGTAGGCAGTATCTGCAAGTTTGTTCCCTTAGGAATAAAATTCAGTTTCTACTGAAAGTAATTTGAAATTTCCTATTAGTTTTTAGGGGTTGGCGTACGTAATATACACTTACAAATGTGTATATGAGAGAGGTATAAAGAGGAAACCATCCATTAAAGGTACCCTTCTGATTTCATACTTTCTCAAGAGTTATTCAACAGATGTTTGAGAACAATTAACAGCATATTTTCAGCAGCTACTCCACTTTTCCAGATTGAAAGGGGAACAGATAAATATGCAGATCAAATTTGTAAAATGCTTTTATGATATTGAGGTTAGGTGTTAGATAGTCATGGTACAGTACACCTATTTGTATAGTTCATTGTTCAGGTTTTCCACTTTTAGAATTGTGTGGCACTCTCACTTTAATTAAATAGGTGTAAAAGGGGAAAAAAGTAGTCACATAGCAAGTCCAAGAGGCGTAATAAACATCTTCTATTGTTTCTTGTTGTTTAGCCAGAAGATGGAGTTTTGCAATGTACTAAGGAAAAAGGGCATAGTACAGCATACTGGATCTAATCATAAATATACATTAAATATATTGCATACTATATAAATTATATACAAGTATACCTTAAAAAAATAGATTGCACATTACAATTATCTATGCATGTTTATATGTTAAAAATTCTGTATAATAATCACAAATTTTATGGCAAAAAAATAAAAAGTGCCATAGAATGTATTCTCTTAGAACGGCCTAAATGGTATAAATTCTCAGAATAAATGAAAAATCTCAGTCTGGGCTTTGATATTACGCTTTAGCAACTCAAACAAGATTTTGCCAAAAGCATCATAGCTACCAGAGTGACATAAAGCAAATATGATTAAAAGATCTCATTTAGTATCACAAAAAGCCCTGACTACTTTATGTTCTTTTATTATCCTCTACATCTCTAAGTTTGTGAAAGTAGTGTTATGGGTAAATGAGAGTGTTTCATCTCAGTTTTCCATGCTCATGGGAGGAGATAATCACTCATGGAGCCCTTTGTATCCTGTTAGGACTAATCCTAAAGGATCTTCCCTTTTACCTGTAACCTGTGGGCTGCAGCTTGATGTGAACAGACCTTCCTCCATGTGAAGCTGTGAGTGGCACTTCAGGAAAGCGCACTCTGGTAATTGCATTGCACACAGATGTGTTTAGTAACGTGTGTGCAGTGTTCCTGCTGTCTTTCCACTCTCACTCTTCTCTCTGAAGACCGTCAGCCTGCCAAGGCAAGGATTTCATCTGTTCAGTAAAGAACCTAGTACAGCTGTTGCCAGTGTAAATGTAAAAGGAATATTAAAGATCACTTATATTAACATGAGCAAATGTATTCGGTACATAACCAAAACGAATTCTTTCCAAGACTGAAATGGTTACTGTGATTTTAAAGGACTGTATTATTTTTCATGGGACATTAAGTTCTTTGGCTCTCCATTCCAGATGTGTTAATAAGTCCATTATTAGGTATTATTAACACCAGTTTATTACATTCTTTGTAGATCTAACCATTCCACTTAGAATATGTTAGGGTATTTTTTTTTTATAAGCCAGCACAGAGTCAACTATCTGTGAATCAAAAAAACCTGTGAATTAACCTAAAATATTCTGAAAAATCCACTGTTCTTTTTTAAGAAAATTAATAGTTGTTAATTTTGTAACTGAGAAAAAATTAGACTTTAAATACAGTGTAGTTAAACATGCATTTTTGCTCCTCTGAGATGCCCGTCTTCCCAGTTTAAAATCCTAAGTAATGCTTTCTTTCTGCCGTTTTACCCCTCTCTCACTGTTGCCTCTTTTTGCAAGAGCAAAGTCTTTTTTTTCAAACTAGGTGTTCAAACACCTGACTCACTGGGACTTTGATTGCAGAGAAGAATGTGGCCTCAAAAAAACCCAAACAGGCTGTCATAATCTGTTTTCAGACTGTCAAAGGAGACACGGCTGATTTTAAATCGGTCAGCAAAACTGACTTTGACCATCTCTGAGGCCTTAAAATATTCCTTGAGAAATACTGATTATTAAAAGAAAAGATAAATTTCATGAGGTAGCGGATGTTTATGCAGAAAAAAAAAATCATGTAAGTCTGGAAATTTCCATAGCATGTTTATTTTTTATATAATCATTAGCAACCATCTCTTGTACAGTAGGTTGCTTTGTACGGCAGCATAAGTGAAATGGTGGAAAGCATGTCTCGGACACTTCCTTATTTATTAGTTACCAGCTAATAAGTGTCACTTTTTGGCCCACTTTACCTGTGAATAAAATTTTAAATACTCTTGGAAAATAATCTGAATTGTGTGTTAGTGAGCAGATAAGATAAATAACGTTATGTAAATAACAAATTAACAGGCCCATATACTGGATGTAATACCTAGGAATGCAGGCTGTGTCTTTGCCACAAATGCTGTCTAATAAATGGGGCTTTGCAAGCGGAGTCATAGGAAAGACTGCTGCAAGGCACCTCAAAAGGTCATCCAGTGCAGCCCCGCTGACATAAGGATCAGCTTTCCTTAATCATACCCTGAAGGTCATCATGTTCCAGTTTGTTTGATAAATTTGCTCCCTGTTGTGGTCTACAGTTTGTTGCCCTCATGAGAAGTATGGGAGTTGCAATCCTGCTTTTTTTGTACAACAGTGAGAATCCGCTCTGTAGCTATGGCAAAAAGGTACAGGAAGAGGGACAGTCACCTGAATGCATCAGGCCAGGCTCGAAGTTACTGGAGAAGGAAGGGGAATGAGATTTGAATTTACTGCACCTTGTGACAGGAGAATACCTTTCCCCCATTTCCCAGAGCTGGGCTGAGCAGTTGTCTGATGCCTGTTTATAACATCATATACAATACCCAACATCTCAAGCTCTGCCTGCAGCCTAATGAAAAATTCCAAGCTTTGGTGTGCTCAGTTGGCACGCTGCTTTTGTCCACATTGACAGAAAGGCGAATGGTTTCTGCCAGAGTCCCACTGTCGCTGGAGGTGGTGAAGCCATGGAGCGTGAGCAGCAAGGCTGATGTCTCTGGGAGGAAAAGCTTCATCTGCTCAGGTGCATGGGGTATGAGGTTGTTTGGAATAGTGATGTAATATGGTCGTGTATTGGCAGGTGGATGGGGAAGAAGGAAGTAAATAAATCTAAAAGTAAATGAATGCCCAGCACCCATTGGCAGATGGGACATGATCTGTTTTCCCTCGGTTGGTGAGGTTGGTAGGGAGGTTTTGTATGGTGGACAGGAGAGCAGGGCACTGACCAATGTGTTGCACACGTGCTGTTCTTCAGGCTTTGCGGCTCTGCCTTGGAGAAGTAGCAACCCTCCTGCCTCCTAATGCACATTATCCATAAGTGCTCATAGCTAAACTCAAGTTGTTGTTTTCTCTGCACTGTGGTGGTGCCTGCAGGTGCTCTGTGGATCAGGACTCTGTAGTGCTTTGACGCTTAGGGAAACTCCTTCAGCCTCAGTCGCATGCAGATAGTTAAAGAGACTGTGGTACCTTCAGGGAACACTGCTATCCAGTTTGCAGTACCTTGGGAGAGTGCCTGGTCTTCCCTGTGACTGTCTTGGTGCTGATTGTTCCTTGTTACAAGGCTCAGCTGGATTTGTGTCACGCAAATAGACAGAAAGTTAATTCATGATCTCGGCAAATGCGCTGCTGGGTAAAGATGGACACAGTGTGCGTGACCAAAGGAGATACAAGGACTGTGGAAAGGGCTGGTATTGAGAGCCCGTCCTCTATTCCTCTTTGAGTCAGACTCCTCAAGGCAAATGCATTGAATTGCTTCAGTCAGCTGTGCCCTGTACCACAGGCTGATTTCTGTTGGAATGCGTGATGTGTGAGTAACTAACCACCATCTTCCGTGAAGATCTTGTGCATTCCCGTGGAAAAGGCTGGAATCTGCAGGGTCCAGCTGAAGAGACAGTTAACTGCCTTCCTCTTGATGTGCATTACGTCACCTCAGCATTGAGAGGGAACATCATTCTTGCTCCCCAGCTCCAAGGCTTTGTACACTACCAGGTGCTCCAAGTAACCTCCAAATAGGTTCCTGGTCTCTGTCTCTCAGGTGGGCACTGCATACCTAATGGAAAAAGTTATACTGGAAGGAAACAGTATGGAAATAAATGTATAGTAATTTAAACAGAGTAGAACTGCTTAGTTATTCACTTTCTCCTTTTATTGGGGTTTTGAACAGTTTCTTTTTCCTGAAAATAGAATTTTGCACTAGTAATTTCTAGCTTTTCTTTTCCTACTAAGGTGGTTTTTTTTCCTCTTAGTTCTGCCTTCTCAGATGTCTTCTGATGTCCTTTCAGCTTGGTGGTTGCCATACATTTGCTTGTGAATTAGTATGTATAAAAAAAATTATATGGACATGCTGTCTTTGATATGTAAGAGGTCTTTATCCCCTGCAGAAGCTAAGTGACCTGTGATAGTTAATACATTTTTTTTCAAAGGCTCCAGGGAAGAACACTCCATCAGCTTGTAAAATAGATAAATGAATTCACTTGACAAAGATCAAGCAAAAAGTCTTTGGGAGAGGGGACATGAAGCAAGGTTTCTTGTAAGTCTGGCTTGGTAATGTGTATCCTAGACCAGCCACTGTCTCTGATGAAGGCAGTCAGAAGCATTCAAAGGGATGTTTAATTTTGGCAACTGCAAAGGTCATTTCTTGGAAGTTGTTTGTGTCAATTATTTCTTCTTGTATTTCTATCCATCATTTGCTTTTGATCACAATTCTTTCTTTTTGGGATTATATTGCTTTGAGGGGGGGTTAATTTCATTATGTGAAATGGTAAAGCTTCATCCAAAGAAAGGCTGAATTCTGGTATTAAGGTCTGTAGTGTCTTTCATAACAAAAGTAACATCAGGTCCCCAGTTGATGTAGATCACAGGGAAGCTTCAGAATTTCATTTGAATTAGGTTGCATCCTCATTCCAGACCTTTGTTGCATTTTACCTTTGCAACAAGCTGTCATTGCAAAATATTTGTTTTTCAATACATATATGATCGCCTTGTAGCTGTTCAGACCTGTCAAACACTGATGGTTGTCCCAAAGGCGTCACCCAAGGACCTGCCAGCCCAGCAAGTAGTACACACTACACTACAAGTAGTACACTACACACTGAGTAGGTTTTGCACTGCTTGTGCTTGGTTCAGTGAATCCACGGTGAATCAGGAGAGTCCTGAGGTTTCAGTGCATTGTTACACACTGGCTGCAGGACAAAATGGTGAAGGTACAGTAAAAATAAAAAGGCCCCAGCAAGGGTTAATGTACTGGAAAGACTGAAATTATCACTGTTGATAAATACTTTATGTAATTTCTATAATACTTTCTTCTGTTAATGAGCTGAAGCTGGGGTGGGTTGCAGCTGCTTGGGGGCAGGGACCGCTGAGGAGGGATTTGAGGCTGTTTGACAGCACACTCAGCCTCTAGTAATCTACTAGGCCGTTTTTAATTCACAATAGTTTTTCAGAATATTCGATGTAGTCCTTTTTTTGTGCTTATTGAAAGTGCCTCTAATGTTTTAATTCTCACCCCAGTGAAACAGAAAGTGAATAAACAATGAAATTAATGGAGATGTATGAAATGATGATCTTAAACTTAACAAGCCTGTTTGTTTTTTCAAGCTGCTGAATAAATCCTCTGTGGTTTGTGCTGCAGAGGTCAATGTTCTGCAGTAGGAAATGACTGGTTACATGTCAGTATTCTCCAAGAGTTCATCTCAATTACTGGATTTGTCAAACATGACAAGCCTGAATGACTATGTGGTGAAAATAGCACACAGTTTGACTATTAAAGTAATTGGAGCATTGACATTTAACCGAACTGCAAGAGAATTGCAGTAATAAGCCTGAGGAGCACTACCACAAGCAAAACAGAGACCAATATTTTTATAAAATAAAGTATTTTATATTTTACTAGTGAAACTGGTGCTTTTTTGTGTTTTGATTAAGGTCTATTTCAGTATATTTTTAATTTAAATCATAAGATTAAAAGGAAAAGGTAATTCCTTTTTGCTACTTTTTTTTCAAGAAGTACTAAGATTTGCGTAATTGGAAACTCCATTAATTTGATGCACACCCTGGTTCAATTTTAATATTGTTATGAATAATTCATGTATGTATTTTTAATGTCCTCATAAAGTATATACACTATAAAGTTAAAAAGCTATGTATGTATATACATGTATGCGGAGATCATCATGTGATGATCATCACAGAATTAGGTTATAAATGTGTCTATTACTTGGTCTCCACTTGCTACTCTACCTTGCTAAAGAGCCGTTTCTGGGCTTTCAAGCCTGAGATGTGGGTATTAAAACTCATTGCTTTAGTAAATGCAAAAGAGCTTTTCTAAAATCATTTAGAAGTCATTTCCTTGTATCCATCTGCAATGAGATTTTAATTTTTTTTAAAGATATTATTTCTGATGGTAAATTCTACATACATCAACTTTTCTGAGACATATAAAGGCTTTGGAGAACAATACAACTATCAATCACTGTGGATAATTTGGATTTATACTTGTGGATCAGACTAGATTTTACAGTCACCAAAATTGTGTTTCAGACAATGGCTTAAATGACAGCCTCTTCCAATGTCTGGAGAAGGGACTGAAGTAATGATGATTTATGACAGTAGTCTGAGGGGGCTCATTCTCAGGTGAGTTACCTGCATTTTGGCACATTAATTTTACCTTACTTGAACTTGAAAATCTGTTCTCTCCCAATTACAGATGCAAGTATTCATGTGGAAATTGGGACTCACCTGTTCCTGGTGAAGTAAATCAGAGAAAATAATCTCAAAAGACAGGGTCAGGAGCATGGTACAACCAACAATATGTCTGAAGTACCTCAATTACATTAACTTATATTTTTGTGGGGTACCAAATATGATTCGCCAATTCTGCAGCCACATCTTTATTACTGTGCTATCACAGAAGCAGAGAGCAGTGCTTATTAATTTAATCTGTTACTTGCCTTGACTTGCTTAAGTCTCATCTCCAAAGAGCTGTTGAATATAATGCTTAACTCTGTCTCCCTTGTGTAAAAGTATGTGTTTGAATCCTTTTGATTTCAGTCAGACCCATACATATAGGTGAGTTTTTAGCTCAGTAGTAAAAACCAAAATACAAGTTTAACTGCTTTACCGAATTTGGGGCTTGCATGATCCAAAGCTATACTTAGTCACACCTTAAGTTCAGATTTTGGGCAGTCTTTGTAAGGACCAACTTTCCTGTATTTCCCTGTGGAGAAAACAAAGGAGAATTCAAGGAAATACAGCAGATGCTTAGGTATCTGTTTGCTGACCTTAGTGTTTAAATAAACTATGTGTTAGGACCAGAACAATATCTTGGGAAAAAAAAAAAGATGCTGGTGAGAGTTGTAGTTTTGGTTTGTTTTCCCCCTGAATTATATCCTGGGGGTGTCTATGGGCTCAGGGTTGGGGAGAGGAGACCTAGAGGCTGCTTCATTTTTTTAAGTAATTCTATAAAACCAGTTATCTTCTCCTCTGTCACGGATGTAAATCCATTCAATGTCCTTACATTGCTCCTGATTTGCTCCTAGTGTATTAGAGATCAGATACACTTTCCCAAAGAACAAGCTCCTGTTTCAGAGCTGAAGTGGCACTATCCTTACCTAATATAATTCCATTTACTTGGAGTGTTGTGGCATATTGCAGTTACCCATCTTTTAGTGTTCTTGGCTGCTTCACCTGTAAATTAGCTTTGAAGATCCAAACTCGTACTGAAGTGTTCCTCACAAAAGCACCTCAAGTGAAATGAAGTAAATCGTTATAAAGGAACAGCAAGCTGTGCCCTTTTCTTGAGCTCAAGGGTCTAAAAGCAGGAACCTCAGATTCATGCATGAAAGAAGAAACTTCCCTATTAAGCATTAAACAGTTTAGACAGTTCTAGCTGCAAAGGTTAATGTAGAGCCCAAATCAGTAATTTGGAACATCAGGTAGGGAGGAATGATTTTTTGTGTACCATACAGTGGAAATAGGAGAAACATCCACCCAGGAAAAAAGTGTCATGATTCTGAGTGAACAGTAAAACAGGAAAATAGTTTGGAACAGTTTTTTTTCAAAACTTCTGGAGTAGAAGGAAATCAGGTAAAAACCGAAGCAACATTACCTTTCCGCTCTTGGGCAGAGGGATGAAGGCAGCGTGCACTCTGACATTAGGAGAGCAGCATAACCTGTGTTAGCCATCCAGCCTGTTAACCATGTTTTGAACTTTCAGATGATGAAAACGATGCAGAAATGCCAGATACCAAACACAGTAAATCAGCATACAGCAAAAGGCTGCTGCCAGAGATTTTCGAAGCAGCGGGAGGACCTTGTAGCAATTTTATCTAACATGTAGGCTTAAAGTCTGAATACAGTGAAATAATGTGTTGTTCTTAGTGGTAAGAAAGGAAATGCTAGGGAGATTTTGCAGATGACTGCCAGGGAGTCACTGTCACTAGAGACACTTGAACAGGTGCCAGTTGTGTTAGGACTTTTGAGACAATCTGTATAAATCCCAGGTGGAAGAGAACTCATTCCAAAATACCAAATTTTCCTCTTGATACACTTACTGGCCCTGCAAGAAGATGACAGTCTGTGAGGCTCAAAAGTAGTAGCTCTAAAATGCAAGAGTACAGTTACAAAATACACACAAATTTCTTTCAGTCAGATTTCATTCTGGTAAGTCTGCAAATTTGCCCAAGATCCAAAGCCATCCATGTAGCTGCTTTACTAAGCAGAATTGTCTGTCCAAGAAGTTTCATCTGCTTGGTGAAATTGACTTATAAAAAGTTTAATTCCAGAGATTTGTCAGTGATTTGGCCAACAAAAGAAAGCAAATCCCAATATACTTTAGCAAATCCTATTGTTGGTGACTTATATGGAGCAGATGGGGAACTAGGCTGGGTTTTGCTCTGTGGACTGTGATTGAAGAGCTCCATTGATTCAGGCTGAGGCAGCTTAAGAAGTTGCTGCCATCTACTTTGCACTGCCTCTGTTGGAATTTCTTATCCTTGAGGTAAAAATAGCAAAAAGTAGTATGCCTGTTCCCCAGCCACTGCAACTCCCAGCTTGAGGGCAGTGTGATTCACCTTCTGGTTTTATTTGGTATTGAGGCAGCCATGAGCTGAGGCAGTGGGGAACTTGGAGTCACTAACTCCTCAGATTTAACTGTGGCAATGGAGTGGTATGGGAATAGCATGGGAGGACCAGCAACCTCATCAGTCACCGCTGTTAAATCCAGTAGGAATTGCTTTGCTGAGTGCTTACAGTTCCAACTGTAGAAGTTGCAGTGAACCGTTCCTTTCCTGCAGCGTAGTTGACCAGTGCTTTGCTATCTTCAGGGAATGAAGGAGCCCTCTATTAGCTCGTAACTGTAGTCATCTTCTAGTTGAGCTCCTTTAATGAGGTTGCTCGGAAAACCTTGATGGTTAGTTAGAAAGTTAATATTAAATACAAGTAGTAAGTAAATAACAAGAAATATGGAGCACACTCATCTACCTACATTTTTTTAGTGTTTTCTAAGAGATAATAGCTTAGTTTCACTCCTGTAACTGATTCAGGGCAAAAGTAAATACTCTCAAGTGACAAATGGCTAACCATGGAGTCAACAGCTGTAAAGCAGTTGTACAATTCAAAGGTGCTTCTGGCATAATTTTTAAGAAACTGTTAAACTTGTCAAATGTGGTAAGCATGAAGGCATGTTTTTGTTCTGTAATTCTTCCCCTTTTTTAGCAAATTTTAAACTAGAGATTTGATTATTGTTTTTGTTGGTTTGGGAGAGTATCTTTCGGATTTACAGAGGACCTTCTGCAGGGATCTAAAGTTTTGAATTCACACTAGAAGGTATTTTGTTATTTGCATCATGTTATTCTTACAGAAAAAAAGAAAAGATCTGTAAGTCCATGAATCTCATCCCTTTATTCATGCTTATACAAAAGTAAAGCTTTTAAAGTAAACCATCTCTACTTGCAAGGTTAATATAGGCTTGATGTGGAAAGGCACTTTGGCATTAGTATAGTGCTTAAGCACATGCTTGACTTAGAGTCTAGAAGCATTGAAGTACCTTCCTGAAATGGAGCAGTAACCTGGGGCTGTATTCAGCACAACTTAGAAGCTTTCCCAAGGAGTAAAGGGTTTGATTTGCCTTTCTTCTTCCCTGTGAGGAGGCACACCTGAGCCTTCTTTTCTAAGGATTTTTACTGTAGCACTCAGGGAGAAGCAGGGAAGTAGGAAAGGACGTTTCCTAACACGTCCTAATGCACTGCTACCATGAGACAGCATAATTTAATCATCATATTTTTTCACTAAAATGATGTGAAAATGCTTTAGGTTTATGGTATGGAAACTTTGATACTTATACTGAGTTCTGCTTTTGCATTTGGTATCCCTTTGAACACAGCACTAAGGTCTGTGAGCTTGTCAGCTTCACTCATAGCCAAAGACAGTGTTCACTCATATAAAACCCTACAAAGTCAGAGCTCTTTTTCATATTCTGACTTACTATTAGCTTCTTCTTAATAGCAGAACTCACAGCTTGCTTTGTTGTTATTTTTCTGTTAAGAGAAAAAATAAAAGTTGCTTTCATTTTAAGATGAGTTCGGTTATTTAATCTGAGTGTGACACTCAGGCTTCAAAGAATCCTGTGCAGTACATTTTTAATCTGTTGTTTTTAATGAATTCTAGTCACTAAGAAAGACTGTTATCTAGGTCAGATTTTTTGAATATTATTTTACTGTGGCTGCACATCCTGCTGTGCTTTCTCTAAAATGAGCTCCCCAATGAGGTCTTGTTGTTTTACTTCCTCACAGCTTTGTGGAGTAACTTTTCTAACTGTAAATGTAGGTTGTGCTTTGTTTTCAAGTACGAGTGTATTCTTGACTGAACGAACATCCACTCATATAAGATTCAGTCTTAAACTTTCTTGGGGGACAAGGGAACAGGACATAAAATACCTCTGAATTTTATCATTGATATTCTTGATCCTTCCTATCTGAAAGGAATGAAAAGAGATGATCAACCCAAAATTTATTACTTATTTCAAAGATGTTCATATAACTGTTTCTCAGCTAGTCAGAGCAAAATGGCCTTGTCCATAAGGCAGAGCAAGGCATCATTTGATGTCATGGAGAGGCTGTCAGGTTTCTGAGCATTTCTCTTTCTGGACCTTTATTGTGGTATCTCTATCTTTACCCTAACTTACCTCTTAGTATGTATCCCCAAGAGACTTTCCAGTCTCTTGAACAAAAAAGTGTCGGGTCTGTTAGCCGTGCCTACAGGAGGGGACACTGAGCAGTGGTCACCTTAGATCACCTAGATCAGTGACAGAGTAAAATTGCACCAGATTTCCTTCAGCTGGCTATCCTAGCCTTTTCTGACATCGTGTTTTCATCAGCCTGTATGGATTGGGCACAAACCTCCGTGTTCATTGGTAGAATATCACTACTCAGCTGCATAGTCTCTTTATTTAATTGATATCCTTCTTCACTCCTGATGGAATGATTACTTGCATAAAGATATTTCCAGGTAGATGTCCTAACAAAGCAGTTCATCTCTCAGGATTGTTTTCTTCATCAAGGAAATATAAAAACTTATAATTGTGACGATTTTCTGTGTAGAGTATGAATTTCTGACAGTGATGTCGGTTCAGCTTATAGGTAGCTGAAAGGAAAAGCCAGTTTTGTCTAAATGGGTAAGAAGAGAAAAACAGAGAAATAATGTGGAGTTTATATCAGAATGAGGATGCTGAAACAGAAGAGATTAGAAGAAAGCTGGGTGACAGCTGGGTGAAAGCACTTCTGAGGCAGCTCACTCGGTGCTCACTGTTCTGGAGCTCAGGTGCTGGGGTTCTGGACCTCCCATCTCACTGAGGTTTATGCCAAACCTCAGCAGTCTGAAAACAGGGGCTGTAACAGGGCACTCAAGGAGCAGTTGCCCTTAAAAGCTTGAGTTTACTGAAAGTCTAGGTAGAGTCACTGGTGCCAAACCTAAATAAAACTGTCTGGTCCCAAGGAGTTTTGAGCTCTGTGAATGCTGGCTTGGATTAAAAAGCTTATTTTTAATCAATAAATAATTAATTATATACAATACTGCTGCTTTACTAGAAGTTTGCAGCTAGCATTGACATACAGCCAAAAAAAAAAAGATGTGGACTTCAGCCAACAAGAAATCCAGCCATTTCAGCTGACCTGACCTGGTGTAATTTCATTTTCAAGTAACACAAGAAGGACTTCAAAAGGCCCTTGAATAGATGGTGGATAATTGACTCCTAGCAATGAATGCTGAATATGGAGGTGCCTGTGCTGGTTATTATTAGATGTATTGTCAGCCCCTGACACCGCTGATCACAAGGCTTGTTGACTCGTGTGCTGGATGATCTACTTCATACCCAAGTTAAACACTCAGGCAGGTGGTCAGCATAACAACTATACCTCTCCCAAGTCTCATTTAAACCTTAGTTTGAAAGTTCAACAGGGACTTAAAGCTGGCTTGCTCTCTGCAAAAAGCGAAATTACTGAGGTGAATTTTGCTGTCTGAAGGAGCCGCTGGATGTGGATTTGTATTTCAGTAGGCACCTGTTTCTGATTAGATCTTCTAGCACTCATTACTGAAAAGGTAGTGCATTGGGACACATCTATGGAAATGGAGGCTTTTTTTAGTAGCAATTTGAAGGTAAAGCAGTCTTTTCAATCCTTTGCCAGGTCCATAAACATCAAATTCTGCTTTTTTAATGTAAATTAAGTGTCATTAAAGACCAGCTGTGGTGCTGGATTTGTTTTTATTTGTATACATTGTATTTGTGCTGAAGACGTATATCCTCAGAAAGTACCTGTACCTTTTTATTAAAGGTTACAATTCTTCTGAAGCATATTTATTTGGACATCTCTGACCAGTGACATTTTGAGATCAAGACCTTTCAGGTTCAGTGTGTAGAACAAAATGTTACAATTCTTCTGCTTCTGCCTTCAGATTCATTCATTGAGATGGCTGAAACTGTGGCCGGTCAATTCACAGAGAGCTGTATCTTGCTCTCTTCAGAGCTGGTGGGCAGGGATGGGAGAGGACAGCAGGGTCGCTTTTAGAGAAATAAATCTTTTTCTCCACAGTGTTGGTTGTCTTCCCTGTGTAAGCTTGGTGATGCCTCTAATAGCAGTGCTAGTACTGATAACTGGCCTGGTTTCCTGCCGGAAAACGTGGGTTCTTGTTCTTTAGTTTCTGCTCCTGTATCTATGTAATCATGCAGTGGGAACAGTCTGTCTGTCACTGTTGGTTAAGCAATAGGGGTGGGATTCTTGAGGACAATAACAGCACAAAGTCATCCACAGAAGTTTTAGGGAATTTCAGAAGTGTATCAAACCCAACAGCAGGTCAGGGTCCCTCTTCACACTGGGCTGTCAGCACACTCCATCTGAGTTGGCAAGGAGGGCACCTCCTTCAAGTGCAGCAGCCTGACCTGACACTTCCCCTCTTCGAGGCGTGGGAGTGGGAGTGGGAGCTGACAGGCATCCAGGCTTTCTGCAAGTTCCCAAAACCTATTGCCCTTTCTTTGGAGGTGGCAGAAACACCCAGATCTAGAACAAGATAAAGCAGCATGTGCCTTTCAAAAGCAACAAACAATAAAACTTTACCAGATCAAGATGATTCATTGCTCAGAGCTGCTCGAAGGGGAAGGGACTGGAAAAGAAAGCAAGACAAAAGACATTAGCACACAATGTTTAAGCAGAAATGCTGGTCCTGCTGCTGAGTTCTTTAATACATCCTAAAGCAGCAGTAGGGACATAGCTTTTTGTAGCAGCTCATCTTTAAATGATGAAAACAGCCGGTTAAAATGTGTATATTATTTGAGCATTGTGATGGCAGGCTGATGCTCGCACACAGAGGCTGACTAACAGTAGCCTAAAGGTAAATGTCTTTACATGTGTAAGAACGCCAGAGACAATCTTATATTTAATACATCTTAATTGACAGTGATGGATTTACTCTAACTTTAGATTTCACTAATAGACTCTGTAACACCTAACAACTACATTATAACAAATCAATCCTATCCTGACTTCTTTTTTTACAATAAAAGCATGTTTGTAGGCAATTAATTTACATACAATTTCTATTACCATTGACGTGGCTGCCATTTATTCTCATGGCAGAGTTCCTGGTGTTTTCCACAAGAAGTGTCTTGGGGGTTTAATCCATGTTTTTAAAATCTAACTTTTGCAAGAAAGTGTGGATTTAGAGGAACTTTTAAAAATTATTTCTTTTCTTTTAAAATAAGGTTCTATTTTTAAAATGCCTACAGCAAATGTATTTGACTATTTTTAGAACTGTAAATTGGAGCCTAATCTGCCTTTCCCATCCCTATGCAGTAATACCAATAAGATAAATTAATTTACTCTAGACTTTTATTAGTCCCAGTGAAAACAGTATCTAGTGAGATTGAGGTAGTAAAGGCTTTGTATATGTAATTTGGATGTGTATTTTCAGGAGAAAAATGTAAAAACAATTCTGCTAGCATATTGTTTGGATGACAACTGGATATATTTTTCTGTTGATGTGTTATTTTGGAGAATTGTGAACCATTGTAAATTGGTTTGGGGCTCTCTGCTTCCTTTGTGTTCTTTTCTCCATGCCTTGTTAACTTACTCCTCATGCACTCCAGAGATTCTCTTCATGCGGTGGCCTGGTTTTTGTCTTTTTCTTAATATTGCACAATCTCCTACCACTTACACATGGTCAAAAATTGCATCATCAATTTTATTCTTGTTATAACATTACCCTAGAATCTTCCAAGCAGATTATCATATGTTATCAGCATAGCAGCTGCTTTCGAAATAGAGCAATGTCCCTGGGGCTTCTGTTCCCAGGCAGTATCCTAATAATGTGTTCTCCACGGCATCTTTTCTCTCTCTTTCTCTATCTAGCAGTGGACAACTGTTCCAAAGAGTGCTTCTTCCCAGACCTACAGGTCCAGTCCCCTGCTAATTTGTTTAGCAACACAATCAGTGCTGCTGTTCCTAGCAAGATGAATTTCACTGCTGTGTGGATACAAAAATACAAGCCAAGGATGCCTAGATCTATTGGAAAGTGAAGCCTTAATTCAGTATGAAACACCAACTTTCCTTATTTTGGCTGAACATTTAAAATGCCTTTATAAAAAAGTAAATCATCTCATTGAAGCAGTTTCACACTGGTTTTATGCTAAAGCTTGCTGATTTCCCAGCTGCCTGCTATTCAGTACAAAGACAGGTAGCATCCTCTGTTGCGCTTTTTTGACCCAGATTCTTTATTCACTTACGTCAGTGTTTGCAGTAAACAGGAATTTGCAATAATCAAGTGCCGAATCCTGTTGTCTTGTGGCTGAACTTTTCAGTCTTTGAATAACTACCCAGCAACAGAATAAAAATGAAGCAGAGGAATAAAGCCTGAAATACTCAATAAAAATAAAAGTGAGGATCATTTCAAAAAATAGATATGCAATGTTTATAGGAAGCTGTACTGAAGGATTTGCATATGTTGCAATTTACAGTCACATCTGCTTTGCACAGTCTGCGGTCACTTCTCTATCCCATTCCCATCATAGCCAATGTACCAAGCCTATGTGGAAAAAAACCAGAGACGTCTGAAGAAATTTTCTTCCCAGCCCCCTCCTCTTTGCATTTCTGTGACACTGTTGTCAACCTAACGGGGTTATGTGTAACTTCGTAAAGCATATTGGCCTGTCATCGCTGTTCTTGAGCTGGATCTGTGCAGGTTGGCAAAAGTAAAACAAATTCTACTTTTTCAAAGTTGTAATAACAGTAACAAAAGGAAATCAACTCTGAAGCCTTTAACAAATGCAGAGTAAGCTCATACATCTCCCTGGGAGGCAAAGCTGCGATTAGCATGTTTGAATGCCTTACTACAAGTGATACTTTGTGGAAATGCAGCACTTTTTGTGGGAATGAAAAGTGCAGTTGCGAAGCAGGCTGTTAATTAACAGAAGAGTTAGTGTAGTGTTTGCTGTGATTTCATCCTAGCTTAACAGAGCAGAACCTAACTGAACAGCCAAAAAATCAGGCAAGCAAGAGCCTTGTTGTTGTTTTTTACATCCTGAGAATTTGACTTTATACATTATTCTAGTTCCCTGCACATTAGGGTTGGGAGCAGAAAATACTGGTGCTGATTTTAATTCAAGCTTCCATCTGTTATGGAATAGGTACCTCTATTTTTCTGATATTATTTCTAGTTGTTGCAAAGCTTGGAAGTGAATAAAGCAGTTTTATGTTGTTGAAATTGTATCCATGTTTTAGTCTGAGCAGAAAAATTAAGAAGGAAAGAGGGTCTCCACAGGGTAAAGGCATCATGTTAAGGCCTCTCTTTAGTGCACTAATCCCACTGCCTAACCAAACTTGTGTGCAAATACTCACTTGACATCATCTCTGTGACACACTTGGAATTGTGCTTCAGGTTAAAGTGAGTGGGCACTACTTTGCCACTGACCCAATCAAGGTCATTGTGGTCTGCATGTTCTCAAGGTTTTACAGAATTACTGTGAAAAAATTAGGTGCATTCTGACCTCTGATAGAGAACATCACTAAATACATACACTCAGTGAAAATTAGTATTAACAGTGCCAGAAAAACACATCTAATTTTATTAGAAAAGTCCTTCAGATAGGCAGTCTATTCCAATTTTTTAATTGATACCCTATTTTCTTACATGTAAAAAACAATTTTACTACAACCCGTTGCCAGATGAGAGTAACTGATGGATGAAGTTTGCTTTCAGTGTTAAACTGTATGATAATGTAGGATGACAAAATGAAGTGATTTATAGATCAGTGACAGATGAAAAGTGTTCCATCCAAACACTCATTGATATTGTGCCGTGGCAAAAAGACTCTTTCTCTATGTGCTGCTTTATGGAATAATTTGCATTGCTTGCTGTTCCTGAGCTCCTGACCCACTTTGGTGCCTCACATCATATATGCTCCTGTTCCAGCAGAGAACAAGACAATACCTTCACATTCTGGCAGTCTTAAAGCAGACTCTTCACACAGTTCTTTTGGGAAGGGGATTGAGAAATTCTTCCTGCCTCTCCAGCCTCAAGTTCTCATCTTTGCCCAGCACTAACTGGGTAAGAGCAAGGATACCTGTTCTTCTTTGATGCTAGTGTTAATGAAGATGGTGGTTTGTTGTGGTTGAAGAACAGATAATAGTGTTCCCAGATTTTGAGTGTCTTATTAAAAACTCACTCAACAGCAAGAAATGTTTGGGGGTTTTTTGCCTCAGCTCCTAGAGTGACTTCACATATTCATGTCTCTGTTTCATTTATTCTTAAGCAAAATACGATTTGTAAACTAATTTTCCTTAGCTTAAGGCCTATTTGTGAATACTTAAGTGAATACTTAAGTGAATATTTAAACCTGCATGACTGCAGATGAAGACACCCTGTGCTGTTGAAATGCACAGGGTTGTCCCAGCTCTGGTCTGAGGCCAGAGAACTCTTTTGACTGCTGGTGCACACTCACAACTGCATAGCATGGCAGCAGCACACTGTGATGGCTTCCAGAGTTTGAGTAGGTCTTCTCTGCCCCCAGCTTTATCACTCATGACACAAATCTGCCCCGAGAGCATGGTTTCTCTGAGGCAACCTTGCCTTATGCTATGGAGGGCACTGTGCTATGTCCAAAATGCAAAGTAAAAGGCTGCCAAGGACAGCCTGAGCAGTCTGGGATGTGGCTTGCACTGTGTGAACTTGCTGTGAAGAGGCACAGCTGCACGAAGTGTAAACCATCACCCACTGCCCATGGCTGGTACCACTTGGCATCTGAAACACCAAGAAATGCTATACAGGAAACAGGCTTCCCAACCCCATAAAGACATGTCAGTTGTATTGCAGTTGTATATTAATTGTGCAGCACTAAACATTAGCAAGAAAAGATTGTTTCATTACTAATATTGGTGAAAAATCAAGTGATGTGTTTGTGACCACTGTGAACAGGACTGTAGTTGTAAGCCCAAAAAATGCAAACTACAAAGCTTTCTTGTTTCCTGTGATCAAATTATATTCTCACATGAATGTGCATAGCAACAACTTTGGAAAACAGAAGGAGTCTTTGTTCAAAATAAGTGATTATTCAGTCCTTTTTAATTTAGCATAGAGTGACCCTTTATATTGAGAGGCTCAAACATGTCTGCAAATTTTTTGAGTGCCTAAAATTCTCAGCGTATTAAAATTGCACTTATTAGAAATGGAAACAGTGAGCATAGCAGTTGCAAGGCTTGCAAGGAAGAAGAGGGCAGAACCAAAGGTAGTGCTGGCTTTTTCTTGGCATTGGTCTTTTGCATGCAGCTCTGACTCTCATTTTAAAAAAATCTTGGTGTGTGATGTTGTGTGATGTTATGTGATGTTAATTGTAAAGCAGAACAAAAGTGGATGTGATATTGATTAGAACAATGAAGCTTAATGAAGTAAATGCTGGGGCATAGCCTCCGTACTGAGGAGGCTTAAAGTGCACGTTTTTGCTCAGAAAGAAAACCAAACCAATCCGGACTGTGTTTATGAATGAAGGCTGGTTGAACACTGGAGATTTAATATCTATGCTGTAAAAGCTGCCACACTTTTGACTGGTAACAGTATAGACTTAAGTTGTGTTTAGCTTTATTTCCAGATGAAGGAATTCTTTTGTGTCCCCTAGTAGTGGTTCACTGTTGTGATGCCTGTAGATTTTACTTGGCTGGTGGTGGGAGGTGATGTTGAAGTTCTGTGAGGCCACAGGGGTTCAGTCTCTTTTCTTTATGCATCTTTTTTGCTTGAAAGGATATTTCTCACAACAGAGACTCTCTTTATATCTGTTTCCACTGTGGCACTAACCCCACTGTCAGTGCTTAACAACGACTGTGTAGCATTGCACTGAAAACCAACATGAAAAGAACTTTTAAGTGGGAGAAACAAGCTCTTAGAAGTTAGGAAAAGCCAGATGTGTGGTTTCATCTGTGCCTCTGATTTGGCCTTATTATTCATACATATTGTATTACAGTCCCAAATTACATCATTGCAGCCGTTTTTCCAGAGGACCAGCATTCCCTTTGAGCATGAGATGAGCAGTGTTCAGGCCATGAATCAGTTTGGTGTAATGAATGAGGATGTTGTCGAAGAAGTTAATCTAGGAATTGAAAATGGTGTGATGAAGAGCAAGAATGGCTTCAGGAAAGGAAATGACGGTCTTGTGTGTAAATCAGATGAACTGGAGGCAGGAGACTTTGCTGCTGGCACTGCCCCAGGGAAGCAGGGAGAAGGACAGCATTGGGATTAGGAGCTGGCTCTGAGCAGTGTGGGAAGGGAGAAGTGCAGCCAGGCTTATCTGTCCCTCTTGACCACTGGCCATGGGCAAGCCAGACCACTCTGATCCCCAAGGTTCCTAACACAGTGTGCACAGCTGTGACAGCAGCAAGCGGGGAGGGGGGGCAACTGTGGGACGGGCTGAGCTTTGGATGTTTTGTCATCCCCAGTCTGGAGGGTGCAAACCAGTGGTGGATAATGATCATTATCTGGTTTGTTATGCAGGGAGAGGAGGTGTCTGTCCAGGTTTGAAGATATAGAAAAATTCATGTTGGTTCAAAGGTGGTGTTGGCAGGAGGCCACCAGGCTACCACGCCTGCAGAAGGCAGCACAAGAAAGTTTGGAGCCGAGAGCCAGGAACAAGTGTCAATGCTGGTTTTGTTTGAGTGGGCAGGATGTGGGTCATGAGGTTGGATCAGAGGGCTGCTGAGGACAGCAGGACCACTGGGAGATGTTAGGAGCATGCAATCCTTAGCTGCTTAGATCTTTGTGGTTTTGTGGTCACTGGCAGACGCTCTCCAACTGGCCAGAGCAACAGTCCTTTCCTAATCTAGAGATGCTTAGTGAGGAACTGCAGATATTTTGCAGAGCCTTATTTGCATTGGGAAAGGCACTGCAAATTATTAAAATATAGTATAGGGAATTACATTGTTTGATGGAGAATAAAAATAGAAATAAAGTTAAGGCCCAGTTTTGAAGCTTAAATCTTTCTCTTGGGCTTTGGTGGAAATTCTTCTAATTGTCCGCAGAGTTAGGAAGAAGTGACACTTCAGAGTTTGGGGTTCCCAGCTCAGGTCTTGATTTCAACCCATCTCCAAAAATCACATTAGCAAAACTGTCATAACAAGGCGGTTGTGCAAAGACATGCTGGTATACTGGCATAGAAACGGGATAGTAAAGTTTCCTTTTGGATCTTTGGGAAAAGCAGGAAACCTGCTGCTGGTAGTTGTTGTTCCTTGCCACACACTTCAGTATAAGCATCATCTTTATTCATTCCAGGAGCTTCTAAACTAATCAGATTACTCTTGTGTGGTTCTTCTCACAAGACAAAAATGGGTTTAAATCCATTTCAGGTGAGCCAGGAGAATTCAGTTAATAAAGCTGAGCCATTTACACTGGAGTGCCAGCAGATCACTAAAATAAATTCAAGTTGCTTGGCATGCTTCTGACAGGACATCTGCTGCTGAATTTCACCTGGTAGCATCTGGGCCAGAGTGCTTTTCTGAAATAGGGGAAAAAAGTTATCTTGGAGAAATAGTGTCGGCATTTCTACTGCATTAAAATTCGCTATAAGCATTTTGTGTACCATTTCTCTAAGGATGAGCAGGTGGTAATTTTAACAGTAAGGCTTACACTTTGTCTTCTTTCTGGGGATCTTGAAACATTTTTGAACTGTGAAAGAACATTTTCATTTGGTAATCAAAATGTGTTTGCAATAAAGCTTCCATTTTCTTAGAAAGTTATAATTAATATATAAGAAGGCACAGTAAATATGTTTTTCTTTTCTTGACTTTTCAGTCTGTATTGAGCATTTAGCTGTCACAGCTTACTGGAAAACAATGTATGCTGCTCTTTTCAAAAGAAAAGAGATCACACCTATGTTTTGATGTGTGAATTGCTGAAGAAAATTTGCAGGTTAGTTTAGCCTCCTGATTTGACACGTCTTTCCCATTTGGTTAACTGTGAACACTGCAGCTCTAAGACTGATGAAGGTGGCAGTAGTAAGAAATGACCACTGCTCTTGTTTTGCCAGCAGAAAGGCAGTTCATGGCACATTGCTGAGACATTTAGCTCCACAAATGTCTTCCTCCATTCATGGAGGGGGTCAGCATGATTCAGAAGCAGCAAGGAATTACAAACAGATAGCAAGCTGTCATGTCATCACATGAAAACAGCAGAAAATTTTAACCCTGGCCAACTAGAAATGGGCAAAATTACTAGGGAAAAATTGTAGCATCTGATTCTTCAGTACCATCCATTCTGTATAGACAAGTGTGGTTACAAAAGTGTTTTCTCAGCCAGCAAAGCTGTTTTAATAAGGCACCATTCCTGCATTGTTGTTCACCCACTTCCACCTTGTGCCAGATGATTATTTGTAGGGTTGTGCTATAAACCAGACCCAGATTTTGGGTTTATTTTTTGGTTTGGTTTTGTTTTCAAATCAAATCACTTCAGTACAGTTTTGTTCAGTGTATGGTTTCATCGACATGACTGAGGGGATAGAGGACTGCACGAAAGATGCAAATAAAAAGAAAAATGTATGAACACTTCTTAAACTGCATTTGTCATCACATAACATGTTTCTATATCTCTGCTTTCATTTCTGCAGGGTGAAGGTGTGCAGTGCCACTGTTGTGATGTGACAGCACCTTCTTAGGAGTTTTCTAATGAAAGAGAAAGGGAAATTGCCGGGAAAAAAAAATATTATCTGCCACTTCCCAAATAGTTTCTGGAAACAAAGCAGTTTCAGCATCTTCTAATGAAATATTCCTCGTTGTCTGTCAGGTTACGGAAGGGGGCTGCTGAGGATGTGAAAGTAATAGCATGTGTATGGGAGATAGGGAGGTGCAACATGCACGTGGGTTTGCCTGCTCTGGTACCAGGAGCTGCCCTGAGCTGTAAGTGGCTCAGGGTCACTTACAGTTTTTAAATATACATATATATGTGTATATATATATATATTTATATATATATATATACACACACACATTATATATATAGAGAGAGAGAGGCAGAATATATATAATATACATTATATATATTTAAATATGTGTCTATATCTATATATATACATAAAGAGGGAATGTTTGATTAATTTGAAATTACTTTTTATTCTGTGACCGTGGAAATTTTAATTCAGCTTCATGGCCACATTTAAAGACTTATCAGTGTTTAGAAGGAGTAGTTACGTTATCCATGAAACCATAGTTAGAAACCAGCAACTTCTAAACAAACTGTTAAATTAGAAACTTTTTATTTGGATCTCTCAGCGCTTCAGGTACTTACGAACCAGGTTGTATTAAATTGATTAATACTATTTTGTAATGTTAATTCAGGCCAGATTGCCCTATGATGGAATAAACCAAGTTGGGTGCACGCACAACCGTCTTTGAATGCCAGATGCCATATGTTGTCCAGTCAGTTTGTTATTCACTGTGAACAGTTCAGGATAAACCTGGAGCTAGATAAATCAAACCCAGTACACTAGAGAATGGCAGACACACTTAGAAAAACTTTATTTTCTTTACAGACAATTTACCAGCAGGGTACAAACGTGGTATTTGTCAAACTGCTGACAAGCAGTGGTTGATCTAGATCCAGTGTTCATAGTGATCACTTCTCCAGAATTGCAAGATTTTGGATTTAATCTTCTTCAGTGCCGGTATATGATAAATTGTAACTCTGTCACAAAATATGTGTGGTCATAAAGCACCTTAAAGCAGGGATGTGTATGAAAATAAGTGGATTAGCTTTTTACATACCGGGAACAAAAAGGACACGGAATCCTCAAAATTAAATTTATTTGAAAAGCAAACTCAAATGAAGCCAGCACTTTTAATCTACTAAAGATGTAAATGTCTGCTCACTTTGCAGAGTTCAAGGTGATATTACAAGGATATGGCCCAGTTCTGTATACTTTCAGTCACAGTGAAATTAAGGGCACCTCCTGTGTTTACAGCTTTGAATATCAAGTGAACACATTATAGCTTGTACACAGTAAGCACAGTAAACTGCTTCTGGTCGGTATGTGGTTCTGGCCATATATTGACCTGGAAGGTTGCATTGACAGAGTTTTAGCACCCAAGAGCTGCATATTCCTGTCCCTCGATAGCCCATGCTGACAGAAGCCTGCAGTATCGATCTAATTAACCCTTGCTGGAAAGCAGACTAATGCTCTCACAGCTAAGCCTACATATAGAACTAGATGTTGTTTAATTTGCTTTGGTCCTGTGTAGCTGTGGGGGCCTTGGTCCCCTTGCTCTAAGCTCGATAGTCCATGGGATGTTACTGTCTTCACTGGCTGCAGAATTTTCACCACAGAGCTCTAAGTTTGTGAGTCTTGAGGTGGCAATGATAGGATGTATAGGTCTAAATAGCAGGCCTGGGCTTGGCCAGAAATCCTGCAGGATCAGGGGACAGCTGCAGTGTAGGAAATGGCATAGCTGGTTGATGACTTCAGCTGCACCTGGGACCTTGGACTGGTTTCTGTATATTCTGGCTGCACCCAGCAGAAGAAGCACTGAGCATGGGCTTTTGCCCATCTGAACCTGGGCTTCAGGGTAACTCTGCCGTTTTCTGTAGTGTGTGTGCTGTTAGTGCAGGGCTTCATGCCTGTCTTTAGTCATTGCTAGCTGTGGGGTGAAGGGACAGGGGACAGTGTCCCTCTTCCACATGGAGACATGGAGACACAAGTCCTAGTCCCTCTCACAGTCCAGAGAAGTGCATTTATGTTCAAGCAAGGAGAGAAGAGGCCAAGGAAAGGGAGTTTTCCCTCAAAGCTCAGATTGAAACTGCTCTGGGCAAGATCTGAAAAGAGGAAAGGGAGAGAGGGTGGCCATGGGTTCCTGCTTTGGTATTCTACCAGCTACATGATATTTGCTAGCTGCCACTTCATCCACCAAAGACCTCTCCCTGGGAAGAGCCATTGTTATTCTAATACGTGCTGCAAAACTGTTTTGTGACTAAAATTGGAAAGTGGGATTTGGAATGTCCTTCATGCAAAAAATAAGACTCTTTGTTTAAAATTATAAAGGAAACAGCAATAGAATAACTCAGTTTTCCGTGAAAAAGCTGTTTTCATTAAAGTCTTGCAAGCAGCCTGTCTCAGTTACTTATGCATTTGAGGGACAGACCAACAAGATGCCTTTTGTAATAGGCTGTGCACAAATTTGCTTCCAGCCAAACCTACATGTCTCAGTTACAAGCCTGTATTTTGCTAGAATATATGAGTCATTTTATCCTCCACTACATGGATTCTTAATTTTTTTTTTGTAAGTATGTCATCTGAAAGGAATTTCATAGCCACAAGTAAGAAACTGGTCTGATGACTC
Source organism: Cnemophilus loriae (assembly GCA_013397755.1). Taxonomy (NCBI): domain Eukaryota; kingdom Metazoa; phylum Chordata; class Aves; order Passeriformes; family Corvidae; genus Cnemophilus; species Cnemophilus loriae. The sequence goes on from VZTF01005565.1 coordinate 3,294,494, forward strand.
TGGTGACAAAATTAATAACCGCGTATCTCATTTTCTGAAAGAATGCAGCTGTTAGTATATTCAGTCTGCACTTAAAAGTCAAGCTAGCTAGATTGTGTTAATAGTCCATTTGTAAGGAGGAACCAAGATCCATTGAGTTTTGCATTTGTTTCCAAAAGCTGGATGGCAAAACGGTAATTTTTGGAAGTGCCAGGATGTCAACAACTGGGGAGTGGTGTGAGGGGGTTTGTGGGGGAAGGAAGAGAGCATGCAAGCTGTAACTATTCCTCTACATCAGCTTCTGTGATTCAGGGAATAAAAATACTTGGATTATGTATTTGCATGACCTGAAAAGTATTGCTTAAGTATTTAGTCAGCTTTGCATTTCTCTGTTGTTTTGCTATTACTATTAGGAGTACAGTAACATTTCAGTATTGCAGTTATCTTGGTTGTCTGTACTCCTGGGAGAACTGGCTTCCACTGTTTTTCAGAAGCAACTGATATTTGACATATTTTTAGGTAACAGAAATAGGATTTTTAGACTAGTTTTTTCCTTTAGGAATTCTTAACAAAGCACCTTGCAGAAATTCAGAATATTTGGCTTTGGGTCTCTTGAAGTTGCTGGCAGAGACCTGATGCAGGAAAGAAGGCAGAGGCAGCATGGCTCAGAGTGAGGAGAGTTTGCCTAGGGCTTGGGGATATCATCACAGATATCCCTCTATTAACGCATACGCAGCTCATATAAAACACGATGCCTTAGGCTTTAAAGCTTCATCTTTGAAGAAATACTCTGGGAGGCAGTGATGTGATTTTGGAGGGTTTGGGGGTTTTTGTTTAGCTAGCCATAATAACAAACTACCTGCGTAATTCTTTTCCAAGGTCCTGATGTTTCAACAGAATTTATGCTTCGCAGACTTCAGAAAAAAAAAAAAAAACAACAAGCCCTAGAAGCACACAAAATTATTAAAATTATTAGGTTCAACATTTCCAGACTGTGTACATCTTTTTTCTTCAATTTTGCCATTAACCAAATCTGTCACAATGAGAAATTGTGAAGTAGAGCCTTCTGGAGGCTATCTGTAAAGCCCAGTAAATCCTTCAGAGTGGTTCACCACCTTTCCTATTAGAAGACAGGGAAATAAAGGGAAACAGAAGGAAATAATTAACACATCAGGTGTGTCTGGTATATCCTTTCCCTAAAATGCCTTGTTTTTCACCCTCTTATCTCACAGATGTCTACCATTAGCTTTTTATAATCAACAGGGTGCTGTAGAGACTGTAAAGGAATGTTTCTTTGCAGAAGTCACCCATCAAGTGTTGTGCTGTTCTCCTTTACATGGTTTTTGGATGCCTGATTTCCTCCTTAAAGGTCCGGTTTGTGCCCAGAAAAGCCCTACCTGTGACCTCTCAGTCTGCACTCACAGATCAGAGAAGCTGGATTGTTAATTTTGTATATCCACAGAAGCTGTGCTTCTGAAGCAGTGCTGCCCTGCTTTTGTTTGATGCTGCAGTTTACGGGTCAGAAGTGCATGGACTTAATATTTTATTTGTGCCTCTTCTATGCCAGAAAGGCAAGACCAGTGTACCCTTTCCTGTCACTGCGGCAAAGGCTTTTCATCCTGCGAGGTGCTGAGAATTTGTGCCTCAGCTCCATAGGGGACCCAGAATAATCTGGGGCACGTCTGTAGTCTATGGCCAATCCAAACTGACATTTGCGTTGGCAAGAACAATACATAATCTGACATTTGTGTATAGAATGACTGTGTGAGGAAACAGTGGTTGCTGCTGCATTTCATGTGATCAGAATAATATCTCTGAGCACTGGGGGAGTGTTGGGGCTGACACAGGCAGTTTTATGAGTGTAGGACTCTGTCAGAATGAATAGATATATATGTATATGTGTATTGCATGGCTGATCTCTCAATTATCTTGATTTTATATTACAGTACAGTCTGGGAAGGCTCTAGATAGTGTGACTGAATGCTGTTGCAAAGACAGAGCTTCCACTTTATGGAAGCAATTGAAAACTTAGAAGATCTGCTTGGGGCTGTTGCAGTCTGGGAAAATCGTGATTTGTTTTATAAAGTAATGCGGACTAGTTTTCTTGGCAATGTTTTGGTGTCGTATTCCAATTTATAGAAAATACATCAACCCTGTTACCAGTGCACATTGGTTCTACAAGCACGTGTGTGGACATGAAGGTGCACACTGCTGTGTGTTTCACATATTGAACAGCAGCTAATTAAGCAGAGCACAGTGAAGCCTCCCACACAGATCATTTTCCTTTTGTATCTTATGACTTCTCCTACTGAGCTGAAGGATAGCCACAGACAGAAACTAGGTCTGCCTGTGACAAACATTTTCATTTCAGCCACTTTTAGTTTATTTCACTTCAAGGATGTATAAGTAAGATACATCCTTCTAGATGAAAATCAATTGCATAGTTGAGAAATGGAGCATCAGAAAGCAATTTTAAGTAGACTTCCTTAAATGCTGCAAGAAAAATGGTTAATTTTGATGGAGCATGTCAAAGGGAAAGGGATGAGGAACAGTTGGTATGCTACAGTGAGGCCCTCCTTTGGTGCTGACCTAAGAACAGTAATATGGAGCAGGTCATCTCTTCTGGTGCATTGTTTGGGTGTACCTTGTTGATTCCAGACAGACTTGGACAGTGTCTGTGGGCAGCTGCTGGGAGATAACTGTCCTACACGTAAGATCTTTAATATAGAATTTTTGTTTCATGATAGCAAGATTTGGTGTCTGTGCCCACACTGGGCAGGCTCCAGGATCCTTCACGTGCTTGGATTAAGGGGTCTAAATCACCCAGTTATGCAGTCAGCTAAGGGCCTAAAGACCTGCCAGTATCAAGACACTCAAGGCATCTCTGCTGTTTCTGCTGATACACAAAGATTTCACTTTTGGAGAAGCTATTCCATGTTACAGTGTAGCCTTTCTAGTGTCTTCAAAAAATCGTTTTTGTGCCCTGCCTAAGACAGGGTTGGTGGGTAAAAGGCAGGCTGTGCTTCTGCATAAACAGAGTTTCTCTTGTTGCTGGAGTTCAGTGGAAATGTCTTGGACAGAGCATGAACTGTTCTTCGTGCCACTCCCTGAGATGAGTCTCAAGTGCTCTGGATAGGAACCTGTGGTTACAGGAGGAGGAGAGTTCTTCCCTGGTGAGGACTACTGACCATGTCACAAGACCCAAACCAATTTCCACTGAATTTCCACTCTTTCCAAGCTGGTTATTCAAATTTGCTCAAAACTAAAGTTTTACCTCTTAAAAAATGAGTTTTAAGAGGAGAGACTGGCATCACCACAGGCAACAAACTGACGCCTCTATTGTTCTCTTAAGTAACCTGAGTAAAGAGCCACTTGCCCCCCCCGTGCTGGCTTGTCCTGACTTGACCCTGACCTTACAAACTGCTTTTATTATCAGTGCTTAAGGGATTGCGTTGGCTTCTCTCTCTTCAGTTGCTACCAGTGGTTTGAAAGCTTCATTCCAAGTTCATGTGGCTAAGCTAAGGTAAACATCTATGTGTTCAAACACTTACTCTGTCCTTAAGAGCACTTTTTATGGAAGAGTTGCTGCCGAGCCACATCTGACCAGCAGCACAGCACAGGCATCTACTCATTGTCCAACAGTGGTCACTAGCTGGTGCTTCAGAGGCAAACCTATTTTCACCTTGGCTGTTAAAAAGTACATCCTTACAAATTCATTAGGGAGAATTGCTAATTAAGCATGATGGCTTTTGTTCTTTGGTAATACTGGCAAAAGTATTTTGCCTTGTCAGACTCTGTGTGTCTTATGCTGTGTACATTTTACATTGAAGCTCTAGAAAAGCAATGAGTAATTTCTTTCTGTGGCCACTGGGCCTGCACAACTGCTGTGTTACAGCCCAAGGTTGTGAGATGGAAAATGAGGGGAGGAAGTAAATTTGCCTAAATTAAAAGGAAAAAGTAAGAAAGAAACGAAATAATTGTTAATAGTCTCTTAATAGGATTTTAACAGCATGCTCTGTCACAGGAACATATCTCTCTTCAGGGCAGCTTCCCTACCTGATTAGCCAACTACAAACCTTCTGTGAACAGCTGATATCCTCTATCAAATCTTCACCTCATCTTCACACATCAGAGAGATATCGGGGAGCTTGGTTATGAAGGAGGAGAGAGAACCTTGTTCTACTGGGTTTCAAGTAATTAATCAGCAAAATACACTGATGACTCTTCCTTTTTGCTAACTGCAAAGTTTTGGGTTGGTCTCTTTCCTTCCAAAAGTGAGTTGTTTACTTTCAGGATTATGTCTTTTATGAAAATAACCAGGCTTCCGAATGCAGACTGTCAAGCTTGCCAAGTTACTAGCACACAGGTTGCCAGAGGAGTTTTGCTTCTCGTATTGCCTGTAAGTAGATCAACAATGTGGAAGCTTTGATTTTTTTTTAATGTCCTCAGCTCACCTGCTGTATTTTGCTGAGGAAAGGTGAGGCAGTGCCATACAGAAGAGGAGGAATGTTTTGTCTTTCGCTTTTGTGACCTTCTCATGGGGATGACAGCAAAGTGCATGGGCACCATTTAAGAGCATGTCTTTGGTGGGTACAGGGAGTTACATGCCCTAGATAGATGAAATCCCAGAAGGAAGCTGGGATCTTGACTGGGACAAGAGTCATTCTGGTCATATGGGAAAGGAAAGCCCAAATGTTTGTGACAGTTAAGGCCAAACGACCATGGGAATCAGGCTAATACAGAATTGTTTGGGTCCAGCTATTGTGCATTTGCATGATATCTATTACTTCTGGGGACAATGATTTTTCTTCACTGTTTTCCTGAGAACTGTAGGGCCTCCCTTGGAGTTGTCTTTAAGTAATTCCTAGCAAAATATATGTGTCCAAACCAGTTTGTTTCTGATGTGCTTGCTACGGCAATATAGCCCAGAAGACCAGCGAATAACAGAAAAAATCTCCAAAAAGAAAGGAGCAACAAGACAGGCAAGATTTTAAACTCTCAAAAGGAAGACCATGTTAGGAATTGTTTTGCTTGTTATCCTTATGGTCAGCTCACTCCAGCACTTTGAATTTTAGTGGCCTCTGTCCCTAAATCCTTGCTGTCTGCTTCTGTTGCCAGAGCTGCCTTCCTTCAGGACTTTCTTATGGAGGCAGTGGATGTGTCTTGACAAATATATGTTCACCTCTGCAAAAAAACAGGCAAAGAGAGCTGAAGAATGAAATAAAACCTGGCCAACACCTGTGATCTTTTAGAGGGCATGTCTTTAAATGCTTACAATGGTTTGTAGGTTAACAAATCCATCTATAACAGAAAAGTAAACAGGAGTCAACAATAGTGGTTTCCATTGTGTTGAATCAAAGCTCAGGCAGGCATGGGCATGTTACAGATGCCTTGCACTCGGTCATCTGATACGCAGGTGACCCAGTTCACGACTGCTGATATGTGGGAAGTTATGCTGAACTGTGTATTCGGTCCATAGCTGTGCGGTGGCACTCAGCAACAGGTGTTGGCTGTAGCCGCCTTTGGAAGGATGTTAGGTCAGGCTGGAGCCTCGATTTAGCTCATTTATTATAAGGACTTTTGTCAACTGCTCCGGATCATTTCAGGCTGCTTTGTGATTCTCAGTGGATGAGGCTGCAAATGTAATTCATGAAAATTGTATTAAACTGATCAAGCACAGCACGAAGCTTTAGCTAGAATGTATTGCATCTATCAGCTCCCCCTAAACTTTAAAAGGAACTGACTTAGTGACTCATCTTTTCATGTATCATATCATCCATCAGATAACAACATTTGCAGAAGCACAGGAAGAGGAGAGATTATTTTGATGTCTTCTGCAGCATGCAGCATAGATCTGCTTTCTCTTTTCCCCTGGTCTCTTCCCTGTCTCCAACTCTGTCTCTGTGTCTCTCTCTTTTCCAATTTATCTGGATTAAACAAGTCTCTGATTATTCTTTATGCCACTGCAAATAAAGTCATTTTCAGAAACAGATGTCGAAAGAGCCCAGTGAAATAATCCTGGAGGCAGATGCAGTCTTCCATAAGCTGCCAAGTGCATGGTGCAATCAAAGTGATGAAACAAAATGGAACAGGCTGCAGAAAAAGTAATTAAATTATAGTTCCATTGTAGAAGCACATTTTAAAATTACTGAGATTCAGAGCCTATAAAGCTGGTATTATAGTTGAAAGAATACTTGCCATGGGTCATGAGCATTTTTTTTAACAGTTATTAATCATGCTTGACTGGAAAGACATGTGTAACCTACAACAAGCAGTGGCTGTAGTTGTGCCAAAGGAAGCTTTTGTTCCCTGAAGAGAATTGTATCAAAGGCCAGTGTGTCCTATTATTACATGTGCGATAGCAACGTGCAGAATCTGAAACAGGCTTTTCAGATTTCAATACAGAGCACTGGAGGGGAAAAAAGAAAACAAGTATTGTATCTCTTTGAATACTATATGACCTCTTTTTCCTCTTACCAAGTTAACTTACTTACTGACTAAATAATAGTAAAAAAAAATCTAAAATATGCCTCCCCTCCCCAGCTTAAATAAAAATAATTCCAGTGCTCTGGTATAAATGGAAAAGAGACAAAAAATGTACAAAGTCTTGGTGACTGGAGATTAATAAAACTTCCTGAGTTCATTTGCATCTGTTTCCTTTACATTAGACTGGACAGTGGCTAAGATCCACCTCCATCTTTCTCTCATTTTTAGTTAGTAGGTTTTTTTCCGTTCTCCTCTCAGTGAACGCCATTTTCTTCTTCCACTTTCTTTTTTTTGTTTGTTTGTGATCATTTGGTTTGTTGGGTTGGGTTGGGTTGGGTTGGATTGGTTTTCATTGGATTGGATTGGGTTTTTTTTTTTTTTGTTGCTATGGTTATGGATTGTCCAGATGCACATATAAAATAGAAGATGGTTGTGTGAAGATAGTTGATTCATCTTTCCCTGCTTCAAAGTACGAGTTTTCAACCTTTAATTTGTGGCCTGGGTCATCCTCCCGTCTTTTGTATCATCAAGGCCTTCCAGATATGACTCATTTTTAAGAGCTGGGTTTCTCGGTTGTTGTATTTGTATTGTAAATGTATTGCTTGTGTTGTAGATTTAGTGTCACTTTCTTTTTTCACTGTGTTACTTTTTGGGTTATTATCTTTCTGCTCATATTTGAGCTCTTCTCTTTTTAATGTCTGCGTCCGTCCAAGTGACAGTCATTAATGTGATGCTAATAACCCTCTTCTGGTTACTGATGTAGACACTACCAAAACTTTAGTAATGCTTTTTTTTTTTTTTTAATTGTAGAGGGAGTTATTTATTTATTTATTTATTTATTTATTTATTTATTTAGTAGTAACCCATTCCTGGGTACATATCCACAGTAGATCTGTGACGTTTCTGCAATAAGTCAGCAATTGCCTTCTCTTGATCTTTACTCTTTCTTTTGAATGAACAAATGGGTCACTTTGTGGTCCCAAGCCAAAGGTGGGAAGGTAAGGGCACCATCAAATCATTCACGTTAGCGAAGGTCCTGTATTGTTTTCATAAAGAACATGGAGCACCAAATTACACATCTGGTTATGTCCATGAAAATCTCTTAAAGGTAGCAGGATTGTGTGTGAGCCACAAAGCTACTGGAGCAGCTGCGGAAAAAAATGGAATATGTGTCCTGTGTCAGCTTAAAGCATTTCTTGTTGGAAATTTCTCTGAATCTGGGAGATTCTTCAGTGTATTAGTTCACTTTCAGAGTCCCCTCCTTCCGCTTTGCTCACTCAAGGTTATCATTCACTGGGAGAAGAGGCTCCCAGTGGCCTCCCAGTGGAACCTTGCACCTCTGCTTAGTCTGTGTCTCAATGAAACTTATGCGAACCTAACACTTTGACATCCCTGTATCTCTTAAAAATGTTGAAAGTGTTGGAGAAGCTTGTATACATTCACGCACATATATACAGGTATGTCAGTGTGCATGTGTTTGTATGGAAAGGGACTGAAGGTTAGACAAAAGGACAGGCACTTCATGAAGCACTGTTTCAGCTGAGCAACTTGGTGAAAAAGATGAGGTTTTTATTCAAAAAGGCTCTTTCCTTTATAAAGGTTCCACAGAAGTAACATGGATGGCTAGAGCCAAATGCAGTGCTAGAGCAAGAAGAATTGAACTGGCACTTTGAAGTCACTAATAAACTATTTGATGTTTTTCTTTGGTTTTGAATACTTCATCAATTAAACTGGCTTTTGAGTTTTAAAGATTCTCCTGGTTTAAATCAGTGACAAAAATATTGATTGAAGTGGCTTAAATCTTGGAATGTGTTTGGCTCTTTACTCTGAGTATTGACTGCCCATAAAAGTCATTTATTGTGGGCTGAGTTTTGGTTTTTTTGATTGGGTGGGGTTTTTTTGTTAAATCTTTTTTCAAATGAGGCTCTGGAGCTTACTGGATTTTCTTACCTACTCCATAGTCAATAATTTCACGGTGAAATCTGTATAGTGCTCTGTGTTTCGACTAACTGTCAAGTGGTTGAGAACTTAAATATTCGGGTTTTAGCTTTTGAAGGCAACAATTCCAGCACCCTGGCAGGACATTGCAACATTGCTTTCTGTTTTCCCCTTTTATCCCCATGAATGATGGAAGTCTTTGCAGCGCTCAGCCATATTTGCAGCTGTTACAGCTGTGCTGCTGTTGGACCAGTTTCTGAGACAATTCCATCTTTGCCTCAATCGAGCACAAGTGTGGTGTCCCAGGAGGGAGCCTGTGACTCACACTCCAGAGGCTGGTACCCATCCCCTCACAACAGAAGGATGGGAGCTCATCCTCTTCCCTTTCTGAGAGGCTGTGTGAATTTCCCTTTCTTTAAATAAGTATTTATTTTATTCATCTGGGAAACTTGAATGGATTTTCAAATCACAGCCTTGTAAATAACATAATTAAGGTGACAACAAAAGTGATATTTTTGCTTGTTTGTTTCGGAGATTCAATTTTATCAATATATAATATTTTTATGTTTAATAAAGTGAAATATATCATTAATATTATTATTATTAAGCCTTATTTCACTGACCAACAACCATGTTTTTGGTTTGAGTGAAACAACTGGCTCATGTTTATCAAACCAGATATGTCTAGAAAACATTTAATTTACAAATAGGTTGGACAAAGATATATTCTAGGACAGATATCATTTCAACACTGATGGAAATATAAACCCCAAAATATATTTAAATATCTGCTTGTTTTGTGTCCAGTGGGAACATACTCAATGGGTTAATGTGTCCTATTAAAGAAGCTTCTATATTTCCTTGACTGTTCTTCTGGTTTGGGGAATTTTTTCCTTTGATCAATAAGAAGCTGTCTGTACTCCTGTATGTACTGGCAAAGAAAATTATAGATCTCTATGTCTGTGAGACTGTTTTTACTGAAGATAAAAATCTCATTTAAAAAATCATTCTATTCTTAATATTTGCTTATTAGATTACACCCCAGCAATGTGGTGCCTAATGTTTTAAAATTTGTCCACATCTGTCATGTAAAAAAAAACCTTACTTGCTTCTCAGCCTTTAACCATATTCTATGCATATATGCATACTATGTTGAAATGTATCCCTTTTTTATGTATGTACATAAATGTACATAAAATTACTTTAAATATGTTGGAAACAGACCATGCGAACAATTTCTCTGTTCTCTCACACATTTTAAAAGATGGGAGAGAGAACATCTGTTTAGGCTTGACTGTCTTACATTGATTGCAAGTATATTTATTTTTAAATCAACAAGCAGAGGTGTTGCTTTATTTGTTTTAAATCATATTGAGGTAAGTTTACAATTTAAACACTATTTCAAACTGAAAATATTTATTGAGGAAATGTCAAAGTCATGCATTTGACTTTAGGGGGCAGAGTATATTAACAAATATACCACATATTCACAATGTTTAGGTCATCAGAACATAGGGTTTTTCCAGGAATAGCTGTGGACCAAAAATCTCTTCTTATATGGTAGGCCATTCTTGTAAGCAACTCTGTGCTGGACAGACCACTATGCTACTTGTGGTGGCAATCTCTTCAGTTTTTTCTCACCTTCTCTGTGACTTATATGTACATTTCTTTATTAGATTTATTGCCTCACACCATATGGAATGATTAATCCAAGTTAGTTGGAGTGTCTGTTTCTTAGTCAAATATAAGCAAGTAAGGCGAAATTTCTGTTTGAAACAGGCAACATAAAAAATCCCGGAGGTCTGAGAAACGTGGTGCTTTACTTGAGGGTTTGGAGCCACAGGCTAAAGTGGCAGTTAAAGCCAATTTTGTGCATAAAGCTGTGATTAGAGCTTTAGATTGTCTGATAAATAACTGGTCTACCATATGCATAAATTGTCTTCCCTGATGTTGCAAACTGGCAGGTTTGTGATGAAGCTTACAGCTCATTTCATTGGTGCCATTAGGAAAGGAAAGAGAGCACCTTCTGCTCTGTCCTCCTGCTCATCCTCGAATCCTCTTGGAGAATATTTGTACAGAGTAATTTATCGAGGGCTGCCACAATTCTCTTGTGGAAGCATTTATGTTGCGTTAGTCCAACACGTCAGCTTCTATCTGCAAGAGCTTTTATCTGCCCGGCTTTTGAACATATGCAGAAGTGCTAGTTGGCTACTGGGTTTGTACAAAGTATTGGCGTGCTCACTCCACTGCTTGTCTTTTAGTTCATGGGGAATTATAAAGATGCTTTCTGCATTTCTGCCACGGTAATTCTTTCCAGAATAATTGCAGAAAGAAGGGGAAAAAATTAGAAAGATGGAAGACACCTTTGGCAAAAGAATCACTGTGTTTTCCATAGCCTGGAAGTTACTTCTTCCCTCAGATCCCAGATCTGTTTGGCATTTGCTGAATGCCATTATGTAGCTTTTCTAGTTTTCCTGATACTTCATTTCCAGACATTTAATAGCATTTATTACCTGTTTGGCATGTGATGCTTTCTGACAGGATAACTTTTGATATTTTGACAGTGTGCAGCTGTCTATTCACACACAGAATAATATTTTGACATTAATTTATGTTAAATAAGTAATTAGTCATTAAATGTTGATAGTAGAAAATCTGTGAACAAGACAATAGTCTTTATTGTGCTTCTGTGATTTTTCCTCCTGTAATAAATTCACGACATCATATTGTTTATTCAAAAGGCTTTACAAAAAAACATTATTAGTAGAAGAGTCAATAAATATGTTGCTGTTTACTTCCTTTAATAAATCAAAAAGAGAACATCTACTGTAATTGCCTGAAGCATATGCTTATTGACTAGCATGAGGAAAAGTGGTCCAGTTTAAGAGCAGGACTTGTATACATCAAGTTCAGTAGCTAAACATTCATTAGCTGAGAACAGAAAAAATAAGTCTCTAATCTTTTGCTGTTCTCTTCGAAGATTATTTGACATCCAGTGATCTTCAGCAAATGAGATGTCAGTTGTATGAGGTGAGGGCATTTCTCCTTTTAGGGAGAACACAAAGGCAGCTGCAGGGAGAACACAAGGCAGTTTCTTCTATAGAAAGGATAAGGTTCTTCCTCAGGCAAAACACCATTAAACATATCAAGGAAAAACTAGTGTCGCTTCACATACTTCATAAAATTACATTCAAAAGGCAGCATTCTTGTAGTCTTGCTAGTTTTTATACTTGCAATTGCCTAAAAAAGTTGTTCTGTTATTTTTTCATCCTGTTCTGTCCTTATCAGTTTCACATCTTTGGCAAAACTGCTACTTCCAGCTATCTGTAGTAACTCCAGAGCTTAGCATATGACAGATAAAGAGATTTTTACAATAATTAGTAAAAGGAGCACAGGGCTTGCTAATCTGTGTAACTGCCTTTTGTTAGTAGCTGTTAACTGGTGGAATAATGTATTGTTCTTTAATCCACTTTGACTTTTGAGCTAATATTTTACCACTTAAAAAAACCCCCCACAAACATGTATTTTGTATATCTGCTTGTGTACTCAATTACTGCTCTCTTAGTGGCCCATATTCAACTTACTTTTATTAGTTGTTATTTATATCTCCTTGAGCATGTAATTTATGAATTTCCTGCATCCTTCTTCTCTCTAGTGTTTCTTTAAATTTCATTCTTGAGCTGTTCTTTTATCTTATTTTACCTTTTTAGCAAAAACCCATTTTGCCAACTGACGCATGCTTTGTTCTGGTAACACAAAGAATTAATTTTCTCATTTCTGGATTTTGGGATTCACACCAACTATCCCCCTACTTTAAATGGGCCATGATACAACTATTTAAGGGAGCCAGGTTCTGCAGATCTTGTTCTCTTCTTGACAGAGTTAGCATTAAATCTATTTTGGGGGTATAAATTATAAGGATGTGAATAAAATGTATAATCTTATTCCTTTGTATAGAGTCTTCTCTAGTAATTTGGGAGATGGAAGTGATAAAGTAGAAAGGTTGATACTGCACCTGCTTCTTTAGCTGTTGTTCATTAATCAGGTTCTCCTGGTGAGACTTCTGTGTAAAACTGGAGTGCTCCAAAGCCTGATTTCTCCTTTTGCAAATAGTTATTACTGGGAGAGAAATCCTTTGAAAAGTTGTCATTATTATTGCTGGTACGTTGTTGTGGGCTTCCTTTGAGCTTTTTGTTCTTAGTAACCTCACAACAATATGGTTTAGTAACAGTGGATGTCTTTCTCCTTCAGTTGACACAGAAACTGAAGAAGTGTGTTTAGCAAATATCCAGTTGTCTTCTTTTGCTTCAGCTGAGACTGTAAATATTGTCTGATCATTATCCCTTTTAGTTATCCCTTTTAATAATTTCTGAAATAAACGTTCCTTGAAACAAATTAATACAACTGCAGCTGAGCTGGTTTTGCTCTGGATTTCACATAGAGTTGTGGTTGTTGGTTTCTTTTTGGCGGGGGTGGGGGGGGCGGGTAACTTTTGCCAGTGTTTTTTTGGTTAATTACCCTTTTTAGTCCTTTGACATCCAGACATGTTACCTTCAAGTGAAAAGCCATAGGTAATAACTGCCTAGCTTATCAAAGAGCTTGGAAGCAAAGTAGTTATTTCCTCGTTTGATAGTACAAACCTTTCTGTGGCAGACAACTTATTTCTAATTTTAAGCCTTACTGTATGGCCAAATACGTCAATTCTACTGATGGTGTCATCAGTTCTTGTCCTGTAGTAATTTTCTTATGCTCCTTATCCCTTCCTGTAGTCCTTCCAGTTTAAATGAAAGACTAAAATCATGTAAATAACATAAATCTACCTCCAAAGAACTGTGCTGTGCTGAAAGCACAGGTTGTTTCTTCTCATTGTGATCCCTGGCAGTGTGTTTCTTCCAATTCCTGGAAGGTCTCCCTCCACCTGGAGTCTTCTGATCAAGGCAACTTAGCTACAGCCTTTTCATGATTTCCTGTGTTTCAGTTTTCTCTGTTCTTTTTTATTCACTCTTGTGATCTTTTCTTTTTTTCTTTTTTTTTTTTCTTTTTTTTTTTTGGTAATACTGTGTTTTGGAGTTCTTGCTAAATAGATGAAACTCTGAACTGTTTCTTCATAACAGTAGTGTGTTGCTGTCCAACTTCCAGTTCTTCATAACTCATGGTAAATCTCTTTGTTCATCTTCACATTGTTCTGCTCGTGTCTTAGTCTTCTTTTTCATTCCCTGTCTCGCCCCATGCCTATGGCTTGATATCTGCCTAGCTACCCCTCCTTTGGGATATTTCCATATATTATGAAAATGACGTATTTACTGTGAGAGACTGGATGTTCTTATGTTTCCCTTACAGACGTTATCTTTTTCTAAACCTGCAGGTATGTGGAAACTATATGACTGAGTTTAACCGTCCTCATGTAAATTAGAAGTGGCTTCTCCTGAATGTCCATCACTATCGTTTCCCCATTCTTATATCTCTTTTCTTTTTTTCCCTTCCAGTGGAACAGCTGGAATTTGTTCTTTTGAATTTCATCAGTAGATTCTTCCTTGCTTTCTTCATAATCACATTTTTCAGTTGGTGGTGATGAAGCATCATAATTAGGTTCAAGAGGTTTTGAGGCCCAGACACAGAGAATGCTGTGCTGGGTGCTCTGGCCAGTTTCCTCTTTCCCAACAGCTCAGATTTAACAACCATAAAATCAAGATTTCACGTAGCAGTGCAGGCTTCCTCCTTTAATATTTCCAGGTGGTTCTTGCTTCCAGACTGATTTTTCTCAGATTGTTCCCTGTATCAGCTATCTGAAGCTTCATTTCTCTCTTTCTCTCTGCCTTTCTCCTTCTCTTCTCTCTGCCTTTCTTCTTCTCTTCTCTCTGCATCTCTTTGCTTTCCAGCACACCTCTGTGACTGTGCACCTCTGCCCCATCTCACCCTGTACATACTCTCTCTGCCTCCTCCCTTGCATCACTCTGGATCTTCAAGATGAGTAGCTTTCTTGGCAGATTCACAGATGTCAAATAATTTATTTGGGCTTTAAACTCAGAGATCAGTTGCCTGATGTCTACCTTGGTACTATGTTGATTTTATTCATCTTTGGCATCCCTGCCTGCTGCTTTCTTATCCTGCATCCCTGAAGTGGTCACCTTAACATACAGATCTTTTTTAAAGCACTATGCACTGCATTCTCTGCAATGGTCTGCTTATTTTCTTGGAGGGAATTAGTAGGCTAGAGGGGTAGAAAGAAAAGGGGTCATGAGGTTGACTTTCCGTGTCTGAGGCTTCAGGCATCCATCTCACACTATCCCCTCAGCCACGAGGATTCCTAACCTCCGTGTGTGTGCGTGTGTGGGGGTTGTGACACTGCCCTTCAGCTGTATAGTTCATCTTGTAGCTTTTATTAATTCACTGAAATCCCTAAGGAACTGTGTTGGTGTTTTGCAGTAGTCTGATGAACATGTGGATTAGCTGCTTGTTGTTTTATTCGCTTAATCTACCCACAATTACAGAAAAGCCATGTTAGAAAATTGTATGTAATAAATATTGAGCATATAGAGCATGTGTTTTTATGCCAGCTTGGGATAGCTAATATTAAAAATTTATAGAAACACATGCTTACAGATAAAAGGCATTTGCATAAGACTCCACATCCATTTTGTTGAAGTTTTGAAAAGGTCGTGGTTTCTAAAACGCATTTAGATGTCTTTTTCTACCTGAAGAAAAATGTTCACTTTTTGCATTATAAACAGCAGTGGATATGTCCACAGGACAATGGAAAAGCCCTGAAGGAAGCAAAGATCTGCAATTTGCTGGGAACTATCTGATGTGAAATACTTTCCTGTGTTCTGTGGGCACAATATTTTTTGCTTGTTACCTGGAGCTGCAGAGCCCCAGATCTTGGATTTTGTGCATTCTGCTCCAGAGTCCCAAGGTCAGGAAGAGAATGTTGTCCAGGTGTCCTCCTGTTGCTGCCAGCTCTCTGCTGAAGGCAGGCTAGAATTCATATACCCTCACTCTTAACATTTAGCCGTGCCACTGACTCTGCCTCCCTGCACAGTACTCTCTGCTCACTTGTGGAGTCCCCTGACTTTCCTCTGGCATCAGGAAAAGTGTGAAACACTTTTTTTGCAGTCTGAGACTCAACTCTCCCAACCTCCAGGGTAACCAGCCATGGGACCTCACCACACAGAGCTTGAGAAAGGAAAGTCTTCTGTGTTCAGCCTCCTGTTTGCTCAAAGAGAGGCACACACAAGGCAGGAACATAGTAAATTGTTCAAAATGCTGACTTAGCAAAGGAGAGGGAAATTATTTTACTGATTAAATATTCACAATGCGCTTGTATATGACAGCAGAAGGTTTATAAATACGTGGATGTCTTGCTGTCTGGTAGGAGGCTCTGTGGAGGGAACCGTTCTCTTCATTGTCTTGTGATCTGACATTTGCATGCACACAGAGGTAGAGATCAGCATGTTTGCGATGTTGTCTGCAGAAAAATTTGCTTTACTTAGTTAAATGTAATGAAGTATAACAATGCATTTTATTTTAATCTGTCTTTAAAACCAAAATACCCTGGTCATTAACAGCACTGTAGGTTTACTTTGTAAAGCCGTAAATGTTTTATCCAGAATACTTGCACTCTCAGGACAACTGAGGCAGATTTAAATGACCTGGCATAGTAAAAAGTCTTCTCTCTTCATGGTATATGTATAGGTTTTAAATATTCTTCCTTAGCATATGAGGCTGCCTTTTTGAATTAATTCCTTTTGTATCTCACACAGCTGCCTAACTCCTTGCAGGCACACACACTCTCAGCCCTCCCCCAGACATCTGTTCTGGTTCTCAGTGCCAGGTGCCAGAGTTTAAGCTTGCTGGGAGGAGGGACAGTGACAAAATCCTTCATAAAATCAGATAGTAGTGATGTTTTTAACAATATTTGTGGTGGAATTTCGTTTCTAACCTCTGGGTTTTTAAAAAGAACCCAAAAGGTGTTATCCTTTATTACTGATTGTTTTCAGGTTTTATCTGGAAGAGGTCAGGCTTGGGTGAAGATTGGTTTGTTGTTGGGGTAAAGATTTTCCTCCATATTTTTTCCAAAGTGATGCTGTAGCATCCCGGTAGTAAAAAGCCGTGGCAACTGTAAACCTGTTTCTAGTCTGGCATTATTTTTCCCACATGGGAATACATCTCATTAGAAACACAACTGTACCTTCATCACTGAATTTTGATCCACAGAGGTCTTACATGCCTTGCTTCTGCTTGAAACACAGCTGTTCTTGAAACCTTCCAAGCATGTCCTAAAGCTGCCATCGATTTCTAGAGGTCTCAAATGGCCAGTGTTGCTCCCATAAAGTCCAGAATGCCGAGGTCTGGGCTAGTGTTTATGTACCAAAGTGCTCCTGTTTGGCATTTTAGGTTTGGTTGGGTTATCTCTGACAGAGCAAAAAATGCTGGGCTGTCAGAGCCAGGACATTTCCCTCAGCAAGGAGCGGGTGAGCAGCATTCCACTTCTCAGCCTGGGAACAACCACAGTCATCTCCTCTGCTCCACGCTCTGAACTTGTCAGAAGGGGCTGTCATGGTCATCCAGTTGCAGGTTTTCCCCTGAGTCCTGGTCTAATCTTAAACAGAGTACAGCTGATACCTTTCTCTGCCATTCCTTGGGATCTGCCTTGGAATGTTTTCCTCTCACCTTCTTGCACTCGTGATGCATCAGAGACATGGCCAGGCTGCTTCTACTTTCTGCCTTCTCACCCAGGCACGTGGCTTCTTGTCTCCCTTTCTCCACTGAGATAGGGAATATGTCGTGTAGGTGATAAGCCTAGAAATGTGAAATAAATGGATTTATAGCAGCAGCTATGGTCTGGGTGGTGGGGCATATGTGATAAAATATGAGTCTGGGCTGGGTTAGGGAAAATCAGGAATGAGAAAAGAGAAGTTTAAATTGTTCTTTCTCACTCTTTCTTTTCATCCCTCCTTAGGCATGTCTGCCACTTATTCTTGCAGTCACTGAAGGCATGGTAACTCTATATGGTTCTAGTACTCCTGCAGAAAGAGAGAAAACTCTGCAGATAGAAAACTCTGCATCTTCCAGTGTATTTCCCAGGGGCAAAAACATCAGGAGTGGCTTGGCCACTCGCAGGCCCTGGCTGGAAGGAGAAGTTTCAGCTTCAAAGCAGTGTTTTGGTGTGATGGTCTTCAGATAACACACACAGGGCAAAATGTGTAACAAGGGGAAATTTCACTGAGCAAATTCAAGCCAGATAGAGTGGAGCAAGTTTTTCCACATTAATACTAAATCTCCGGTTTTGGAGACCAGTTGTATGGATTCAAGAAGGCACTAGACAAATTCATGGAGCTGTCCACCAATGGCTGTGGAAAATGCAGGTCTGGAGGCAGTCTCCCAGGGTACCGTGAATGGCTGATTGCTGGCAGCTCAGCCAGTCCATCAGGAATCACGCCACACATTTCTTGTGCTCTTTCTTTAAGAATTGCTGTTGACTTCTCTCGCACATAACATGTTCAGCCAAGGTGGGCTTTACTTTGGTCTGGTAAAGTGCTTAGTGTCTCTTAGGATAGAGCTTAATTGATTGGTGAAACAGCCCCATGATACTTCCTCCAGCATTTTTAGGAGAATGATCCCATAGGCCCTTCCAATTGTTTAGTCCCATGCTTGAGCAGTCTTGGCAAGGGGAGAGCAGCCTGCCACAACAGTGAAACACTGTTATACACTCTGAAACACAAAAGGGGTGTCCCTAGGAGTGCTCATTAGCCAGTGCCCTATTTATATATAGTGCAAGGCGAATTTTTGGGAAGTCCAAAGATGCAAAGCTAATAGGGTTGTTACAGAGGGTGGGTAACAAAAACGGATGGTTACTGAGAGGCATGATGTCTGTTTAAGGGTTTTATGCTTTATAAGATAAGCCTGAAAAGGGCGAAACTGAGTAAGGAGTCACTACGCCTTTTCTACTACAGAATTTGCCTGCCCTTGGTAATATTGCTTCCTGCTCGCATTCTTGTTTGTGCTGATAAATGTCCTTGCATTAATAAACTCATAATGCATCTTGTTTATCCCTTCAAAGCCAGCCCTTGCAGTTTTCATTAGCATTTTAGGATATTTATGGCTTTGTAAATAACTGAAAATCTGCAATTTGTCATTAGGAATTAAGAAAAATATTCCTTCCACTTAGGGCTGAAGCTTAGCTTTGGCCTTTGAGGGACTGAGCCACCTCTGGGCCTCATAGACAAAAACAAAGTCAGACAGTGCCCAGATTTACAACAGCAAGTGGCTCTTAGTTATTCAGATGTCTTTGATAATGTGTCATCCACTGTTGCTGGCAGGGATCAGTGTTTGGGCTCAGAATTAATTTCTCTCTAGCTGGAGAGAAAACAAAAATATCTCTTCTGCAAGAGCAAAAAGAGAAAGAGGTAGTAACAAGGAGAGAAATGAAAACAGCACCAGGCACATGTAAAAAAATGCATGTATAGATATAGGTATATAGCATATACACACTGCGGAGGTTAACAAAGTAGTTTTCAGAAGAAAACGTATTTCACTTTGCTGTGCTCTGTACTTTCAGTTTTGAAATACAGATAGTTAAGAAAATTTTAAAGGTTTCAAAAGGGAGTTTATCTTGTAATTGGTGAGGGGCTAAAGAGCTAGATGGGGAGGGATAATAATCAAAGGAACCTTTTCAACACTAAACTGTAGTCCAGAAAATCAAAGGAAGGAATGTTAATTGGTTTGTACAACATGATATTCTCAGTTCAGAGTAGCTTCAGCCACTCAAAGGTACTTTTTCTTTTTTTTTCTTTCTCTCTCTCTAGGTTGATTAAGTGAATAGAAGAAAAAAAAAGAAAAACGAGGCTACTTTCAAGTATTGAAGATACAAGGCCAGGATGAACACGAAGGACGGAAAAGTGTCTGAGGGAGGTCTCAATGTCACGCTTACCATACGCCTTCTCATGCATGGCAAGGTGAAGCATTTCCTGTTGCCTGTGTGTCGAGTGTGTGTGCAGCTACCAGCAGAGCCTGGCAGTAACACTGACAGAGGGTCTGCTCCTCCTCCACCTTGAGTCAAAAGCACCATTGCCACGGCCAAAAAATCACCCCCTGCCTTTCAGGGAATCCTGCTGAAGTTCACACTGCAGCCCGAGCTCATTGAAACAAACCCTGCCTGTAACGAACCCGTTTTGAGCGGATCCGGCGGCAAAAAAAAAAGGAGTTCTTCCATTGATAGTGAGCCAAATTGGGCAGACCCTTGCAGGAGGCTGACCTGCATACAGCTCGCCTTTCTCAGCATTTGCTGGGTTTTGCAGCATTTTTTTAGGATACCAGAACATTGACTCGTGTGAGATAATTGCCACAGAGTTACTGTCTATTTCTATTGAATGCAAACAGGGTAGAGTTCTTCATTATTCTGGTGTAGCATCTCATCAGAGTGAGCCCCCCAGTATACCAGGGATTCGTACAGGTCCCCTGCGGGTTTGGTTTGGAAGGTTGACTCTCATTTCCTTTCCACTTAAAGCATGCAGATAAGTGGGAAATCTGTGCCATAGACAAAGTGCCAGTTCAGTATTGTCATACTTAACAGTCTGGTCGCTGCTTATTTCACATTGACAGATCATAAAGTGGGCTTTTAATTAAAAAACACATTTCGTAGGTTTGTTTATATTATTTGCATCAGGCAACTCCAGGCATTTTTAGGCTTAATGAATGAATGTTATAGAAAGGAGGTGGTTTGGTCTCTTCCTTAACAGGGAACAGTGAATATATGTGCATATTATTGTGGAGTTCAAATTTGTATATATAAATCTAAAAAAGTATTTTTACTCCTAGAGTTTCATTTTATAACTAAAATACTTTTACATTTTAAAATAGTGGATGTTTTCAACCTATGGCTTGAAAAAACATTTGCTATACCCACAGCACAAATAGGACACTGAGGTATCTCCCACTCTATTTTACTTATGGAGAAGTATGAGGGGGTACAGCTTAAGTTTGCAAATTAAAAATCTCTGAAATTAGGTTATGTCAGATCAAATTATGTTTTTTCTCAGAAATTATCTAACCATTTTGTTTGATTTTTTTTCCTCCTGAAATATTCAGCTTCAGGCAGGCATCTGGTGTGTAAATCTGCATCTTAAATAGGGATCTGTCAAACAAATTTAATAACACTCTCTCTTACAAAACCCACCTAAAATCTGTACACGTGTCTGTGCTCAAAATTAGGTCTTCAGGGTTGATTCTACTGGGTTCTGGTCCCAGTCCATGAAAGCATTTGAACACATACTTATCCCAGTGGGTATAAGCAGCCCTACTGGTTGCAGTCAAATTCCCATGTGCTTAGGTGATGGTGTTTTGGGCTTTTTTAATCACTGTCAGACAACTCTGCTTGTTTCAGAATCATGCCTTTAAAGCAAAAATCAAGTATCTGTCATTTTCAGGACATTTTAGTTAAACTGTGGGCTAGGATTATTGGGTTTTTTTTAAATCGGAAATGAAATCAGATAAAGTTCATTTTCTCCGTTAAACATGGTTGACTGTGTGTGCAACCACTTTTAACAATAATGGATGTTATGTGTCCAACCTTCAGTGCATATGTAGCCCCAAGGGTTTAAATTAAACCCACAAAAGCTACAAAGTTCAAATTTTACCTGGATCTATACCGTGCATCCTCAGTTAACAAGGCACGATGGGTATTCTGTTAGCTCCACTATGCTCTAATCATGTATCCTATTGTGCCTAAGTATTGGAAAGAGTACATTAAATCCGAATTTATTTTGGTGATAAAAGTCAGACGCTTTCCGTTAGTTTGATGTCATTTCTGTGATTTAAAAATAATACAGAGGAATGAAGGATGTCTGAATCAATATGAACTCAATGTGAGGAGGCGTTCTGAAAGCTGTATGTGCCGCTGGAAAAGAAACACATTTCTAGATTCTTCCTTGAGATTTGTTGTGGTAATGACATCAGTGGAAATCGCTGATCTCTAATTAGTATTTCTAGACAAAACAGTTTGTCTAGAAGCAGAAGTTGGTCTGTAAATAACTGGTCATAACTTGAGGGAGAAGAGGGGAAATAAAAAGGTTTTTAAAATAACAGTAGCAAACTGGATTCAGTTATTTTTAAATTAAGATAATTTTAATGTTATTTATTAATGCATTGCATGGGAAAATGAAGATCTCTCCCCACTAGCCTTGACTCTCTGTGTCTAAACCATTATTACCAGTGTACCTTTGCATAGGGAAGGCCTATATGCTTTGTGTTGTTTCCACGCATTTTGATTGGAAATCCATAACTTGAGCTACTGTGTTTGGTTATCTTGGCTGCAAGTCCTGCAGACTTAAGAAATTTTCAGCATGTACTTTTCATGTGATTTGTATAGTGGTTTTAAGTCAAGAATGGACATCGTAATTAGGCAATTAAGGTAAATTCTATACCTGCAGAAATATTAGGATTTGTATGAATGGACAGACCTCTGCAAGATGGTTATGAATTAAAAAACCACAACAACGAACAAATTAAGTGGCAAAAACAAAAGAGAACATTATTGTGTGGTAAAAGGACAACAAATGGGAAGAGTCCTGAGCTCTGGGAGAACCTGGGGCCAGTGCCTCCCCAGTGCAGGTGGAACACCACTCATCAGCACCTTTGCTTTATCTTGCTTTGGGGAAAGGAGAGTCTGCGCGTCCAGCTGAGCTCCTGCAGGGCTTTGTGCAGCCTCTGGCTGAAGAGGCTGGAATGGCCCCTGGGAGCACAGCCACAGCATAGCAAGGTTTGGGAGAAGCCAGCTGGCAACAAGGCAAGGCACAGCCTTGATATTCTCATGGCAGAAAATGTGGTGTTAAGGGAGGGCAGCAATTTTTTTATTGGTGGAAGTGGAAAAAGAACTTTTGCAGGCCCTGCGAAAAGCCAACCACTGCGAGGTATAAAAGGTTAACCTCAGGGTAACCTCAGTGTTTCCGGGGCCTGGTATGAAAGGTGTCCTGAGCTGGGACTTCAGAGATTTTGTGATGATGTAACATGAAAGGCCTAATTTTCATCTCGTGCCATGTTACATCAGTGAAAAAGTTACGATGGTGTTACAGCCCTGAAGAGAAATCATGAGCAGCACAAAACATTTGTTGCATTTTCTTGTGATGAATTAGAGGGCAGATGTTGGTGAGGATGCTGCAAGGGCAGTGCTTAGGCATTCCTTGCATCCACAGAGAAGCAAATGTCAATGTTTGCAGGAAATCTCAAAAGCAAGATTAGGAAACACTTGTTACGAGGATGTGTGAGGAGGGGAGGAGGCTGCCTGCGCATGCTGCACCATCCATCGCTGAAGGTTTCTAAGGACAAGTCAGACAAAACTAATTTCATCCTGTAAAGCTGCACTTCACAGGCACTGCAGCCTCTGCTGCTCAGCACCTTTTTGACCAAGTTACCTGAATGCTGCTCCAGAGAGGTCAGAAACGGAAGAGCCTTTTGAAGGACATGCAGTTGGATATATAGAATATGTTAAATAATGCAGATATGCATTTTCATCCTTTATTAATGAGCAAGATGCACCACATTAAGAAATAAAGCTGTTTCATACATTTCAGTAGAGAAAAACAGAGAATATGAGTTGAAGCTGTTTACAGTGCCCTACTTTTGTATTTTTCATCTGATTCTTGCTGTTTTTTGAAGTAAAATAAGTAAAGTCACTGTGTAGGACAGAGACGTGAATGAGTATGGGTATTTTGTTATCTTTGTTTGCTTCAAAAGTATAATTTCTGGGCAAGATTGGAGTATTGCAGGGATTGCAAGATTTCTGCTTCCAGCAAAGGCAAGAATAGCAATATTTGCCCAGATCAGATCAGTGTTTTTGAAGGGCGTAAGGAAGACAAACGGACTGTATGTGCATTCATGGGCAAACAGCCCCCAGCCATCAGAGCCCTCTGTAGGGAGAGGCAGAGCTCAGGCCCCAAAAGAACTTTATCTTTTACTTCTTCTTCCTTTCTAAATTCTTGTCAAGATAAAAATTCTTTTGGCTCTTCGCATGTTACAGGGTATAGGTGTAGAGCTCCATGCTTCTCTCTCACCATTCTTTGCTCACCTTTTGCTGAATTTTGTGTTCCCATGACTTGCAGCTGATTTTTTTTCCTTGCTTACTGCCACAGGTAATGAGGTTGAAAGACTGGAAAATTGTAGCCTTGCCCATAGGTATCTGCCAGCATACCTTAGCACTTGACATCTGCAGTGTTCTTGATCTAGTTTTGGTCAGTTCATGCCCAGAAAGAAATAACTGTTGAAAAAGCACCTATTTTAACTATATTGAGTAGTGATTACATGATTTTGGACTAGTTTGCTTTTGTACACAGCCAGTGTTAACAGGCTGATTAAGACTCTGGAGACTCAACATTAAAGTTTAATTTTAGATGTGGATGGTAAAGAGACTGTGCCAGTAGAAAGGTCTTAAATCTCAGGAATGCAGCTTAATGGAGATGTAAAAGCCAGGTCCATGAGCTGGAACAGGAGAAAATGTTCAAATGGGCCAGCATAGAAAGGGCAGCAGGTAACAAATCCACTGAGATCCACCTCCATTTCATAGTGGTGGTGCAAGAATCTCTGCTTCCTCCTTCCAGTACAAACCTGCAGGAGAAATAATGCACTGTTTCCAAAGGCACTGTGTGAACATGTGCATTGATGAAATCATATTGGGTGCAGTGAAGTCTGCAAGAAACCAAAGTATAATGTAGTAATGTATTGAGTCTGAGGAATCTTTTAGAGAAAGAGAATGGAGTTCAGCAATAAAAACCAAAATGGATTAATGAATTCAGATGGTTAGGAGGAACAAGGAAATAATTTACAGGTAGGATGAAGGAGTGGAGGGAAAACTGGCAGGGAAGTAGGACTCTTGCCAAATACTGAGAGGTGTAAATTGGAGAGTTGAGGCAATTAACTGGAGAAGGTAATTTAGAAGATACATGTTCAGTGACAGAAGGAAATCTGGAAAGCATAAAAGGCTAAAAAGCATCAGATGTGGCAGTGTCTAGAGAGCAGCACATTTGGGATGTGCTAATCTGGAGAGGAAAGCTATTGCAGCAAAAGCGTGTGCAATTTTGGATGAATGGTGTTGATGCATCATGGGGCAAAGAGAAGGTAATTACCTTACTGTTCTTCTGTCAGAATCACACCTGCGGTTCTGTGCTCAGCAGCAGGTGCCACGTGTGTGAGTGATGGTGAAGACTGAGCAGAGGGGGAATTCACAGAAAAATAACAAAAGTTTTAGGAGACTGTGGAGACTGTGCCAAGCTTTCTTCAGACATTCTCGTAAATACATGGAGAGAATAAATACAAGTGTTGTGGAGTGTAGTTATTTTGAATGCTGCAAGTGCTTGTGGCTGGAAATAATGGTATAAAATACTACTTTGAAAATAAATCTAGTAAGGGAATTCTAAGAAAAATTTCTGCTATTGAGATTTTCATTATGTTCTGTAAGTGTCCTATGCAAATTTTAAACATGTCTGGGAAAGAGTAGCACATGAACTATTAGATTGTATGATCTGCATTGATGGAGGAAAGATATGATGACTGAGTAGAGCTTTTCTTTCCCTGATACCATTTGCTCAATTATACATTTCTCATTCAGCAGGAGTGCATTAGAAAGATGTACCTGCAGTCAAATGTTTGGGTTTGGACAAAACCTTCTGAGTGCCTTGATTTTTAGGCACTAAACTTACAGTACTTACAGCTTAATTTTACATTCCTGAGGAACTCGGAGTGTCTGAGTTCAAAATTATTTCCGCAGGATCAGTGGGTGACTTGTGGCACTGGAAGTACTGGTTGCAGTGACTTATATCCAGCTTCAGTGGTGACTTTCAGACATGTTGATGATTACTTTGTGGTGCTACATACAGAATTTTTACAAGAAAAAGAAAGAAAATTTAGACTCATAACGTGATGGCTTACACTTAACAGCTCAAATACAGAATATGATCAGGACGAAAAATTGCCTTTTTCATTAGTACAGATAATACTATTTTAGCATCAGGGATTTCTTTTAGTGGCCACTTTCTTGGTGCCTGCTTAATTGCCTCCCTGAAAGACTGTAAAGCAAGTACAGAAATTAATTTTCTCCATCTTAAAGGTAATGACCTTCTCCTTTTCCATTTTTTATTTTTTACTTATTGAAATACAGAATGCAACAAAGTAACTTTAAGAACCACCTTGTCAGTAATACAATCCAAGCCGTAAAATGCCAATCAAGCCAATGTTTGTTCTGTTCTTTCCAGTTTCCACGAACACTGTCAGGGTATTATGAGGATTGACTGTCCTGCCTATTGCTATTATAGTTCCTGTTTTGTGTGCTTGCATTACTGTGATACCTGAGAGCCCTGGTCATGGAACAAAACTCCGCGTGCAGATTCATAAAACAGGATGGATCTTCTCTCAATATGTTTGTAGGAGCAGCCTACAAAAATCAGGCACTAGCCTCAAAAATCAGCAGAAAGGAAGAGAGAGAGTTCCCCTAGCCCCTGGGCAAACTCTGCCCCCAAAAACAGTCTCCATACCTTAGTGTTGCTGCTTTTACGAAATAAAATCTCCTCATCAGTCCATGACTGTAATGAAGTGAGATTGCAGAAGGCACACGCCCTACTCAGTGCTGCTGCTTCAGCACCACAGGTGCAGGGACAAGCACAGGGACAGAACTGGTTTTTGGGTTGGTTTTGGCAAGGAAGGCTGGGAGCTTAGGTGTGAAATTGAATGTAAGCTGGCTACCCATCTGCTATCAAAAAGCAACGGAAAAATGCCCATTGGCACAGCTACCCAAAAAAAATGTTAGATGGGCTTGCGGAAGATGCATAATACTGTAATCTCTGTCAGAAAAACCATCATTTGTAGATTTCCTCATACACTACCACATTCGTTAGCATAAGATCTGCCTCAGTAAGGAAAGCCTTGGACCACAGTGCCTTTCTAAATCAGGGCTGTGAGCATCAGACAGTGACTACTGAAGCATCACCTAGGAACATGAGATCTCCCGTGTCAGTGAGGCTAATCTCATATAATCCCAGAACACAAATCAGATTCTCAGTTTATCCAAGGTAGCCGTTTTTTCCCTGAGGCTGACACATTATGTCATGTTTCCAAAAACTGAGTTTTCTTCCAGTCTTTGAAAAATGTTAATGACCCCCATGGCTCCATGCAAACACATTGTTCAGGATGTCTTTGTGGAACGTGTTCTTAGGATCTTCCGCGCAAGCATGTTCGTGAGCTTAGTTGACTACTGGCAACTCTGTCCTCAGGTGAAGGTGAAAAGAGAAAGTTATGTTATGCCTCTTTATGGGTGGGAGAAAGACAACTGGTTTGGGTCTAGAAAACTTTATCAGCACAGCTGTCACATGCTGTTGCCAGGACCCCTCCTTGTCCCATGACGGATGTGTTTCCCCACCGTGGAAGGCTGTATTTCTTTCCTTTCAAAGCTGTTTTGTTTGTAGACTCCAGCCCTACTGGTTCTACCTTGTCCTTGCTTTTTAGAAAGCAGGTTAGCATGTGCAATCAGAGCATTGCCTGATGGAATTTCAGGCTTTAGGATGGAGCCTGTGTTTTGTCAGATGTTTTGAGGTAAAAACATATATTCCTATATTATTTCTTATATGTGTTTTCCATCTAGACGTGGCTTTATCTCAGGGATCCTATGAAGTTTTTGTCCCATTTGCCCCATAGCACTGATAATAAAAGCTGCATTATAATGGAGCAAGACCCGTGCATTTCTATGGTCCCACAATAGCTACCTGTTTTTGTTTTGATTTTCCAGGACTGATTATTAAACCAACCTCATGCTTAGAGAAAGTCATGGAATTTCGCACTTTATGTTTACAGATCAAAGGTTAATCTTTAAACCAAGGTTTGTTACCATTTGTTAAGCCTCTTGTTTTCTTAATATGACTGATTTCTTTCTCTTGTTTTTCAAAAGGCACACCAGATAATTGATTAGGAAATAGGTTTCTTCTACAGCCAGTTTTATATCTTTGTTTAGTCATTCTTATCATCAAGAGCCCTGCAAAAGCCTTGACTCACAGGCATTTTTGCTGCCACCTTTTGTTCTGCTGGTGCTGCCTCGCCTTCACCACAGATGATGCAAAATCTGCAGAAATAGCTTTCTGCTTTTTGATGGGCCCACCACTTCCCAAGTATTCATTAAGAACAAAATTCATCCCATTCTTGTGAGTAAGGTGTGCAAATAATATTATATGCCGCATTTCAGCACAAAAGAAACCATCCTCTGTTTTTACCATTGCTTTTCCTCAAGTTATCTGCAGTGAATTGGCTGGTTGGTTAGCAATATACTTTACTGATGCTGGGAAGTCTCCCAGTTTGTTGGTGAGGTTCAGCTCTTGTTGTTTTATCTACTTGATTAGAAATTTCCTACTAAAGAAAGTCATAATGACAACTCGCTCCCCCAGGCTTGAGAATTATCTTCGGTCTATCTGAAATCAACATGTAGATTTTAAATTTTCCTGGGGTTTTCTAAATTGACTCTTTGAGCACAAATGTGAGACTCTCCTGCTTGAGATGCTGTCACCAGGTGGTAATGCCCTTTGGAAGGCATTTACCTGGGCTGTGTACTCAGCACCATCAGAAACTCGGGCCCCTTTGATGAATCTCAGGATAGGCACCCCAAATTGCTGTCATTCCTTGAAGGAAAGTTGATACCCATCTGTTTAGTGCCTGCATGTGTATATTGACTTTACACACAAATATACAAATATACCTGCATGTGTATGAGTATGGATCAGTGGTGTAGGCAGACACACACTTGCAGTGTTTTGGAGTCATCCTGTTCATCCAGCATGGGTGTTGTGGCACAGCTGCTTCTGGAGGGTGGGTGTTTATATGTTGAGGCCCAGGAGCCTGGGTAGTACTTTTAGCTCAGGCATCAGTCTGCCAGATGGGTTGTCTTGGACCTGGCTTTCTCCCACTGAGTTTTAGTTCCCTTCTTTGTAACTTCTTTTTGTGCACTTCTTTCTGATCTGTTGAAATGTGATTATATGAAACTGAGTAATTGTTATCATATAACTTTTTCCACTATATTTACATGTGGATGGTTAGTCAATAAATCAATCTGAAATGGATGATAAGTAGTTATTGCTAGCTTCTATTCCTGAGCACTGGAAAACAGCAAATAGTTCAGGAGTTGTTGGTATATTGTAATAGGCAATTTTTTGCCAATGCAGCTAAATCAAACACTTGTCTGACCTGCATTGAGACTGAACTTGACGTCAGCTGTAGGACTCCTCTCACCAAACTTCGCATATGTTAGTATCAGTTTAGGCTGCTTCTGCTGCAGATGAGAAAAGCCAAAAACCCTTGGGAGTACACTTCTTCCCTCCCTTTTTAGGAACAAAATATCCTCCATTATCTCTCCCTGGACTGCAGCAAGGGTTGGTTGCCTGGCTTACACTGAACTCCTAACTTGTAATGAACCAGGGTAGGTGACAGACATCTTATGCACTTAACTATAGCACATTTGGTGTCTGGCAGGTTTAGAAACATTTTCTGAGGAAGATAAAACCATCAAAGTAACCTTGGTTAGAAATAATGCTAAAACTTGTAAAAATTGTGTTAGGTATCTCATTCAGCAGTAAACTTATTTCAAGGTTATGTAAGAAACTGTATGAAACAATATTGGACCATATAAAGAAACATTAAAGGTTTGGTGAAGTAGCTTTGGTAGTTTGAAGAATGAAGTGAAAAGAGTCTTTTGATTTAATCTGTGGCTGAAATAGGTTTCTCATCATAATTAAAGACATGATCTGTTGTCACCAGTACTTTCTAGGAGCTTTCCTAGAAAAAGCTAGGGCCCCAGAAAAGTCTGAAGTGACCCATTTAAAACCATTATGTTTTATTTTTTTCAATAATTTATATGAAGCAAAATTCTGAAAAAAATCAGAAATGTCCATGTAAAGTTAGTGCTTCTCTCTGCACCTGTGACCTTACCCGACATTGCCAAGCAGAATCCCATCTCCCAGTGTAGAGGGAGAGGTGGCATTGGCTTAGATGTTTTGAAACTGGCTTATAGAATAAGCTCTAAAGTCACCCTTTGATGAGGGGGAGATTTGAAGTATTCCATATGATTACAGTGACATTTGCTAGCATGTTCCAAGGAACTGGTCACCAGTCTTACTGAAATATTTTTTCGCAGTGGGATTCACACAGTTCTTTCACTCATTTCTTTGGTAGCATGTACTCTTCATTATTAAATAACAAAGTGATGATCAGTCATGTAGAATTCCTGTCCCCACTGAAATCCAAAGCAAAACTCACACAAAATTCAGTGAAACAAGCAGCTTGAGAATCTTTTTATTTTATGCTCCACTTTGCTTGTTTAAATACTCCTGATTTCCTTGTTGGAAATGGACTGTCTTTTTTACCAATGCTACAAACAATGCATTGCTTTTCTGTTCCTATTTCCAAGGAAGATATCTTTGTATTTATTAGCCACGACCCATCCATTCATTTCTGAAAGAACTGCATCTGTCATTAAGACCCAGGATGATCAAATTGATTGGGACAGATTTCATACTAAGTTTATACTGACAGAGCCTTGGAGGTTCAAGACCAGGCCTACAGATTCTAGTGAAACTTCAGGTATACAAAACCTGAAGTTATACCATGGACTGAAATATAGTTGTTTGCCCATAGAAACTGTAACAGAATGCTCTCACCCCTAACAAAAGGTCCTTCTACCTCCTAAAAATTTGTTTTATGAAAGTAATTCTTTCTGAAAGCTGGAACTGAGAAGAATGGAAAAAGTTTTCGAGACAAAACTGCCAGATGTGCTAAGTGGTCAGATAGGAACTGCTGGACATCGGGAATTCCCAAGGCTTGTCATCTCTGAGAGCCTTGCTCCCTGCATTGTCCAAGCCCATTCAGCAATTACTGGCAGATTGGCAGAGTTATGATGATAATATAAAAAACAGTAGGATCTTAAAAATTTGGGAGAATGGGTGTCCCAGATTTGTGTCATTGCTAACAAATAAGCTGCATCTCATTTGAGAACCTAGACAGTGTGCTGCTATGGCTGTCTCAGCCACAGGGAAAGGTGTGACCTAAACCCACATATTAAGAGAATATTACAATAATTTGGTTACAAGACAGAAAACTGCAGTGACTCCACTTCATTCATTCCCATTCTCACAGAGCTGCTTCTTTGCATTGTATGTACCGAGGTGCAGATGTCTCAGTCCCAAATGGACACAAGCAGCTTTGCCAAAAACATTCACACAGCTGTGTGAAGTGTAGAGATCTACTCTACGTCAGCCAGCAGAACTGTAGGTTTGTAAAGCAGATACCTCTGGAAGATTTGCAACTCCTGTTTGGACAATACCTGGTCACTGGTCAGTGTTTACAAGAGTGTGGAATGCCATCTTGAAAGAGCAGTTGGAAGGGAAATAAAAAAGGGAAATGGGAAACAGGAAAAGCACAGTTTGAAAATAAACCTGAGAAAGGGGCCTCACAGGACTGAGGAACTTTGTGGCTAATAAGGCACTGACTTCAGTGGGAATAAGGCTATGACTGAAGAATCATAGATTGATGAAAGTTGGAAGGGACCCCCAAAGGTCTCCAGTCTGACCTCCTGAATCAAGCAGATTGCATTGGAGCAGATTACACAGGGCCTTGCCCAGGCTGGGTTCTGACACCTTTAAGGATAATGATTCTCTGGGTGCCTGTTTCAATGTCTAGCCATCCCCATGGTAATTTTTTTTTCCTCACATTGAGTAGGAATTTTATATTGTACCTTGCTTTCCTTATTGTACACTGCAATAAGACTCCCCTGTCAAGTCTTTTCTTCTTAAGAACAAATGTAGTTCTCGCAGCCTCTCCTTGTGTGTCCTATGCTCTGGTCCCCTGACCAACTTGGTGGCCCTGTGTTGAATTCACCTTACTGTGTCCTTGTCTGTCATGTACTAGGAGCCCAAAGCAGGCCACAGTCCTCCAGGCATGGTCTCACAGAAGAAGACAAGAGTCATTTGCCCTATCCTGCTGGCTACACTCCTGCTAATACAGTCCAGCCTTTGGTTGATCAGGGGTGCACTGCTGATGTACTCGTTTATTTATGTCGAAATTCTGAGTTGGGATCCTCCAGGCTTCTTCTGCAAAGTCAGTTCTAAAGTAGCAAGTTTTTGTCCAACTTGTCCTGCTGCATGGGTTTTTTCCATCCCAGACATAGGGCTTTTCATCTGACTTTGTTCTGCTCCCTGAGGTTTCTCTCAGCCCAGTTTTCCAGCCTGTCCAGCAATGTATTGACTGTTCCCCTCAGTCTGGTGTTATGTGCAGACTTGCCGGGAGCATAAAGGAATGATATGCCGGAGTTCATTGAAATAAGTAACTTCTTGTCACTGAAAAGTCTTCATGTCTTGTGACATGAAGCAGGATGTGAGCAGGATGTGAGGAGTTGCAAGCACAAACAGCTTCATATTATGAGCTTATAAACAACTGGCAAAAATAACTCAAGGTCACTGCAGGTAGTTCTTTCCTGCAGAGCGAAGTCAGTACCACTTTATCATGAATCCGTCACTGGATAGAGCATTGGAGGACAATTTCAAAAGTCCTACACTTCGGACTGTGTTCCAGGATGGATCTCACTTAAATGTATGGATTGGGTGGGGGGAAATGATGTATCATACATCTGGGACAGCTCAACCATCTGAGACAGTCTTTAACTGTAGAAGTAGATTTCACAATCTTAGTGTAGGAGAGGAGTTTATTTTCCTTTAGCTGGTCTCTCCATCAGATGATTTCTAGTCTGATGTCACAGCTGCATGATTTGTGTAACATGTCCAGACTATTCATTTTAGCATTAATAGTTTCATTTTTGCTACCTGTTGGTTTTATTCACCAAGCTTTTAACCCTTGGGATGTTGCCAGAACTGCCACATTGTTCCCCTACTGTATGTTCACAGCCACACTTCTCAGTATTTTCTTTCCCTTGGTGGAAGATTGTGGGAGCCCAGTAGCAATTCCCAAATCCCTAAAAAGTGATTAGCAGTTATTGTTCCGTAAGTGCTTAATAGGGAGATTAAGACAGGCCACCAGGTGTTTACACAGTAACACTTGGTAGCGTGGAAATTCAGCTCTCGCTATTACAAGGCGTAAGGAGGGTAAATGCCTGCTCTTGGAGAAACCAGCAATTATTTTGATGCTTGTATTACACCTCATTTTCTCCAGTAAATTGTGCGGTTCTGTTATTTCTTAACTTTTCATTCCCTGATAAGGATTTGTCTGTGTTTATAGTAGTGGGATTGATCTGTAACCACAAGATGGGTTTCTGTTAAAGGTGTTTTTCTTGCACGATCAGTTGGCTATACAGCTGCATTTTTAGTCCGTCCCTTTGTATCTAACATGGCATATTTGTGTACAGCAGCAATGGAAGGGAGCTATGCTTCACACTGAAGCTTTGAAATAAATGATAGTGAAATAGCTTAGGAACAGCACAAATGCTCTTCTGTAACAAATCGTATCATTCACGGTGTCTCTTTGTTTTCTGTTTCAGGAGGTTGGAAGCATTATCGGAAAGGTCAGAAAATAACTTTATTTATATTCATGTCAAACTATTGTATATCAGTTCTCTTTTCTTAGCCCAGGCTAACCGGTTTTTTTATGTTTCTTTAACAGAAAGGTGAGACAGTGAAGAAGATGAGGGAGGAGGTAAGACAAGCCTTGATGTCTTCACTTGCCTTCCTTTCCAGCTCAGAGAACAGTGAGCTCAGCATGTGCAGACCGATGCTGCCATCAAGTGGGCAGATCATTTAACGTCCCCATTCTTTGCCAGCGGTGGGGTATAAATATACTGGTCTAAATTAAACATTGTTGTTAATGTAACCTCCTTATTGCCGTAGCAGTCTGGAGTCTTTCATTCCCATAGCGATGTGCCTGCTGCTGTTTTATCTCAGGAGCAGATCACCAGCAGTGATGGTTCTGTGCATCAGACCCACTGTATCATTCATTAACGTACCAGCATCAGTCCAGCCGTAAATTGGTCCGGCCATGGCTTGGCCTCCTGGTAGAGTTTCCAGAAATCTGAAACCAAGCGTTAGACTGATGCACGTCAAGTTTGAGGGTAGACACATGCCTCAGCAGAGCTGGAGCCAGGCTTGTATAAGCCAGAGCATCTCTCTGCCATGTCTTGGCAAAGCCTTAGCTTTTCCTCATTTTGCAGCTGTGAGTAGGATGTGAGCAGGGTAGACCTGCACACCTGCCATTCGCATCCTTTGAAAAGGCTGAAGACACAAAAGGATTAAAACAGGGCACTGCATAAACCTCAGCCTCCCGTCTGCTGGCTTCTTTCCCTGCCACAGGGCAAGCTGTGCTATCTTCAGAGGAGTGTGCTCAGGTGGAGGCTGCAGACCAACACTGGTCCTGCAAGGCACATCCTACCTGGAGATCCATGTAATTTTTCTGTTTTGAAGCAACTGCTAAAAGTATAAGTCAAAAGATAAATCCTACTGTTTAAAACTTTAGGAGTGCAGTGTATAGAGGATGCCTCAAGAAAAGTCAATTTGGCTCTAGTAAAGCTGCAGTACATTACTGTGTCAGCTGCTTTGTTGTTTTCTACTCTGATAGAAGGTCTGTGGCAGGGAAATGTCAAAGTATTTTAGTAAAGAAAATTTCAGACATCCATCTTTAAATATACACAGTACGGATTTCATTGTCAGGCCGACTGAGTTCAGAGCTCCTTTTTTGATGACATGTTTTCACTCATGTTTTCACACATTTGCTAAGACTTAAAGAAAAGGTAAAAAAAAATGTTTCCAGTGTACTAGGTAAACCTAACAGTTGATTAAACACATTCTAGTTTAATTATTAATTATGATCATAAGCAGATCTCTTTGTACATAAATTGTATGCACAGAAGGGAAGCCATCTTTGGAGAGTGCTCCTGACTTCTGAATAAAACATCTTAGAGAATACCTATGATCCTTGGTCTGTCCTTCAAGATAAATGTCAAATGTTCTTCTTCCAATCCTGGACGCCTGGGCACCTGTCATGCATATGTGGTCAGAAGACACTTCATTAGTTTGGTTACTTTTTTAAAATAATTGAATTCTATACATCTTTATATCAGCACAGAACTAAGAGGCTGTGTCTCCACATGATGATAGCTTGGTCCCTCTTTAAATGACTGCCTTCTTCAGTACTTCTTTAAAAGCAAAATGCAACTTTTATTTTGACTTCCCTGGCAGATGTGGCAGGCTGCATGCCATCTTTATGGTGTGAAAGGTAGCTCTGTCTTTGGGAAAATGTCAGAGACAATTCTGTCATTGAGGAAATGTCAGAGACAACTTCAGGCCTAAAGAAAAGTACAGAACCCCCAGTTCTGTGCCCAGGTCTGTAGCAGCAAGATTTTTCTATCAGTAGTGTTGAGCTTTGGTTTTTTTAATGTTGTATGGGGGTGCTGTTGTATGGGGAAACACAGTCTCTTGCAGTAGAGCAGCAGCATGGTGTGGATAAGGGCTGGGACACACAGCACATCAGCGGCTGTGTGGTGACCCTGAAGGCAAAGGGCCAAAATAACCCAGGTTGTGTCTCACATTTACTTCAGGCCCTGATCCCCAAGAAGGTCAGTGCCTGTGGGTGAGTTGAGGCTCCCGTGACTTGTTAGGCTGCATTAACACATTTCCAGGACTGAAACCTCAGAGAACGCATAGGATGGCTCTTATCTGAACTGGATTTGATCACTACCTACACCAAGATCCTCTTAAATAGATATTAAAAAAATATATAAGTTTATAAATATATAAAACCCCCTGGTTTAGATGTTTTTTCTCCACTGCCACAGTGGCATAAAGGAGACCAAGTATACCTGAGAGCCAGCCTGGCTTCTCTAAGAGACTTCTGGTTTTCTAACTCTATCCAACAGGCTCCTTGCCTTGTGGACACAGTACTGTTACTGTTTGCTGTTCCACCACTACTCCTTTAAAGGGTTGCTCAGTGCTTTTGACTGGCTGCCTTCACATGAGGCACATCTACAAGGAGCCTTCTCCACAGTGCAAAGCAAGGCCCCAGTAGGGAGGCAGAGAGGCCAAGCCACGCCTTTGGGGCTCCAAACCAGAGAGGTGCATTGTTCCTGGGAGATGCTGGTGCTCCCTGGAGATAACTCCCTTCTCTTAAATTCTGCAGCTCCAGTCCTACTTAAGGTTAATACTGCAAGAGGGAAGGGAAAAGACTTGATTATGCAATTATTTGCGACTTTGAGTTACAGAGGTGCTATTTGCATACTGTGAAGAAGGCTGCATAAGTATTTACCCAGACAGAATTCAGCTTCCCGCAGTTACATGAATTTTTGAAATGTGATCAGTTTATGCTGAAATTATGTGATGTTGGGGCTGCAGTTATACGGGAGAGAATTAGATGCCTCAAGGTATTCCTTCCCAAACTATATCCCTAATCCTACTTAGTTTTCTCCCTGGGAAGTATAACTTTGAAAAATATTTGTTCCTTTTGACAGAGTGGTGCTCGAATCAATATTTCAGAAGGCACTTGTCCAGAGAGAATTGTGACAATAACAGGCCCAACAGATGCAATTTTTAAAGCTTTTTCTATGATTGCACTAAAATTTGAAGAGGTAAGCAAATAATTTTTTTTCTCTCTTCAAGTTGAAATACAAACACTGTTTGAATTTTCTCATGTTTGCTTTAATGTTAAATAGGATTTGTTTAATGTTCTATTTAATAGCAATGAAAGTGGTTATATTTTTATAAATGCTTTTGGCAGCAATGCTGAAGAAAAATAATGGGTCAATTTACAAGATGTTTGATCATTTCTTTTGCTTTTTGGAGGCTTCAGGGAAAAGCAATTGCTTCTAGTAATGTGCGCTAATGGTAGGAAAAATGTCTTGGAAAAATTCTATTCCCATTGTGGGTTTGATTTGAAAAGAATAATTGCCTAACTTTTAACTCTGTTTTTATATGAATCCAGTTGGTATTGATGTAAATGTTATATATGTCAAAATGAATATATAACTTATTTAACTAGAAAATTTTTATTTTAAAAGCAAACTATATGATTACCAATTACCACATTTGAAGCTTGTCTTTTAAAACCAATTAAAGTAAAGGCACTCAGAGTAAGTAAGGCAAGAGCTCAATTCACTGTAGACTAATTGTTCTGTGCAGATACGTATCTAAATTGCTGAGATTTCCTTCAGTTTCATGGACCAGCTACAATTAGATATGGTCACCATTTTAATGGAGAACCTCACAGAAAAGGCAGCAGAGTACAGGATATGAACCCTGGTCACTCTGGAAAGGATTTAACTCCTGCTGCTTTTGAAAATTGTATGTCTAGTCCAGGCATCTCTCCTGTCCTCTCTCGAGAGGCAGATGCCCCTGCAGGAAGCAGTTCACCTTCTCCTAATGGAGGAGCTTGCAAAAAGGCAGACTCAATCACCTGCAGCAGAAGCCAAGGGTAGCGTCTCTCCAGAATGGATTCAACCGGAGGGATGTTAATCCCTTTCTTAAGAGTTCTTATTTCTCCAAGTCAGCAAGGTTAGTCTCCACATCACCCCATAACACAGGGAGATGGTGGAATTGATGGGAATTGTCAACAGGTGCCTTTATTTATCCATGGCAGTTGTCCAAGTTTAGAGCAACAGGACTAGAAGAAAGCTCATAAGTCATCAGATGCAGTTGTCTTCTAGAATCAACTGTATATCTTGAACTTGCAACTTCGCAGCATGATCAAAAACTAGTTACATTTTTTTCTGTTTCCTGATACTGGGTCCACAACTTCAGGTCTCTGATAATTAGACACCTTCCTTTCGCTCCTCACCTGAATTTATTAATGAACAGTTCATGCACCTTTGTTTCTGTGCCAGTTTAGATAATTCTTGCCTTTCCATCCCTGAGGATTCCCTTTCTAGATATATATTTAGAAACTGATTTTATCCCCTCACACCCTTGCTTTTGCCAGAGAGAGCGATCCTAGCAGTCTTTCAGAGGATGCATTCCCCACCCCTCTCGTGACTTTAGTAGTCCCTGTCCACCTTTTTCCAGTTACATTTTATGTTAAAAGTGTGCGTTAATTGTGGACAGGTTGAAAATGAAGTTCCACAAAGGCTTACTTAACGGCATTAACAGTCCCCTGTCCTATTTATCATGCTATCATATCCCTGCCACTGCTGAAAATGCCTCACCTCCTACTAGTGTAATGCTTTGCACACAGCCATGCTTTGCCTGGTGGGTGTCCCCAGCTCCTGCTCAGGTGTTTTCACCTCTTCAGTCTTGGCAAACATTCCTGTCAGCTCCAGACTAATGACCCCTTTTTTTTTTTAATACTGCAAATGTTAATGCCATTTATATTTCTTCAATCCTTCATGGGTTTTCAGATCTTCCTCTGTGATATTCCAGTCTTTCAGTATGTTGATAAAATGTCTTAGCTTTGTGGCATGGAACATTTTATAAGAATCCTTGGGGGTTTTTTTGCCAGTTATTAATGAATTACTAATGATTTTGAGGTTTAAGCCTGCAGAACCACACAAGTGATTCTGTGTAACCCAATTTTAAAACCTCCTATTGTCATATCTTTCTCCTCTTCATCTCTTACCCATCATGGACCAATCCCTATTTCTTCTAGTTTAAGAGGTAGCTCGTTGTACAGTGCCATACCCTCCAGTCCAGACAGTCCTGGAGAGAGCAGTCTCTCTACATGAAAAACATGTTTCACATGGGGCCTTATCCTGTAAAATGCTGAAGGAATCATTAGCACAGATAATCCCCGCCAGTTCCCACCAAAATGAGTACCCGGTGGAAATAATGCTGCATTTTTCATAAAAACATCAAACACTGCACAGCATCAGATCCCCAGCTCACCACCCAATGCGACATAGTCTTTGAAAGTGCTGTAGGTAGCAGTAGGCAAAGAAAGCAGAAATTCAGGTATCTGGCTGGATTTTGCACTTATTTGCACTTGCAGGTTTTAGAGGGTAGCCTGGGCTCTTCATATGAGCATTAGCAAAGGAGTATTGGCACTCCCTGCAGATCAAGTACTGCTCTGAAATATCTGTATTTAGTTTTAACATAATTGGTTTGTGGTATATTTAAAAGAACAGCAGTAAAGAAATATGTCTCGTATAATCAGTTAGGTTCCCTATAAATCTTACTGCCAATAAAATGAGGTGACTGTAACGCTCTGGAGGCAAAATAAAGTGCTGTTTCAGAAATTACAAATTAGCTAGCTACCAAGTGCTATTTTTCATGCGTATCTTTTTGCTGGAGATTTCTTCAGCCATTTAAAAAATTCATTCCAGCTCTGGTTATTGCAGCTATGTTGAAACAAAAGGAAAAAATGCATGTGTGAGACTGCTGCTTTGAGAGATCTTTTTGGTATTTGTTATGCATGCCCACATGAAGACCCTGAACCCTTAATTTCAACCCTACAGCTGTATACCTGAGGATGAGCAGGTCTAGGAAGACATGGAAGTCCTGGAATGCTTTTCTAATGTTAGTGAAAATCTCAAAATGTGTCAGATAGATAGAAAAATAAGAAAGGTTGTGTTCTTCTTGTGGTTGCTCTGTGGCCTTATTTCATTTTCCTCTGACAGCTTTCTTAATGGAAGTTGCTTTTTTAGCAGTCTAGGTAGGTATTTACATAAGTACCTAAAGTATTCACTGCAGGGGAGAGAGTTGCTAGAAAATGGCACTAACCCAGGCAGATACTGGAATTGCAAGAGGGGACGTTTTAGCGTAGTCATTTTTGGACTGGAGGCTGAGACCCAAGAAATGAAGCTGTAACTTCACTGGTGAGTGGGGCAGCTCTAGCTTTGCTTGTAAGTCTGCATAATCCACTGAAAGGACATGGTACTTAAGCATTAGAATAACCCACAGGCACAGCTTGGTAGTCAGACCATCTCCAGATAAATAAGAAAAAGGTTTTTGGAATCCTTGTTCCTCTGCAAACAGCTATGAAGAACTTGCTCAGCTCTAGGAAGAAGAAGAGAAAAGGAAGGTGACAAAAACAATCAGGATGATGCCTTTCTCACAAACATTAATTCCTGCCAGTACAACTGTGGTCAGTTCTGTGGTGGTCATTTCCAAGTGAGGAGCCACCTCACAGAATCCTCCTTGCTGTGAAAATTGGATGGTTTAACATTTCCTTTGAAACTAGAAAAGAAGAATTTTGGTATGTTTTTTTCCTTGGAGGTTTGGAAGATTTCTGAGCTCCCAGGTTAGCTTGCCTTGGGAAGCCTTACGTATTATGACCCTGGGATGCCAAGAGCTAGGGATGCTGCTGGCTCTTCAGCACTTCCAGGCTCCCAGTTAGCCTGTCTTGACTGAGGAGCAGCCCACCAAGCAGGGAGAAAGCCATGCAAGGTCCAGTTGTAGAGTCTGCCAGAGCCCTGAGGAAATGGATGCAATGCCACAAAAAGTTAGAGGTTAAAGAAATAGGAATCTCCCAGTTTGAAGGATGACTGTTCTGTGGGAAAGTCTCCAGCCATCCCTACTCAGAAGCCTGCAGTTCTGAAGGGGATTTTTTTTCTGCTGATTTCTCCTTTGTCGTATTTTTAAGCTGGAATAATTCCTGTATGCACTCCATGCTGCTGAGCCCGCATGTTTAGATTTTGCCCTTCTTAAGCGATGAGGACAAAATAAAGAGGACAATGGCTTCCAGTTCCTGCAAAGTGCTTTTGAAGGCAGGAAGTTCAGTGAAGGCTTTGAGGCCAGGCCACATATGATATGGAAGTAGGAGACATTATTAGATTTCGTGCTGTGTGGCTGAAGAGGATTATTTACCTACATATGCCTCCACCTGACACAAACATGATACAGTGAGATGGCATCTTCTAGCTGAAAAATCGGCATAACTTTATCTCAGATACATGGGTACTGCAAAATTCTGTTATCCCTCTGGCTTTATTTCGGATTGCAATCTCTCACTGACACAGCCACTGAACAGAATGTGAGTTACTGCTGGCTGGCAGAGGAATGATTTGGTAGCTGTCTTGTCGCATGCAGCAATGCCTCGTTCCATTCAAGATTTTATTTTCTTCTCTTTTAAGCTAAGTAAGGTCATACCAAGCTATTTGTTGGATGGAAGAATGCTGCCATCACAACTGGGGAGGTACTGTAGGAATCAGTGCTGGTGTCACTGGGCTCCCACACTGGTTGAGTGAGATGTGCAGAGTTGCTTGGAGTGCTGAGTGGTTTTGTTGTTGGTTGGTTTTTTTATAATTTGGGGTCCTGATTGCACAATATAGGCACTTTTTTTTTTTTTTTTTAACAAATGATAGTCTTTATAAGCATAGGAAATCACATCAGTTCTTTCTGCTGGAGCTCTTGTTGCATCATAAATGACTCAATAGGAGATGAATATTTTCTCATTCCTGTCCTAATCTTTTGGTAACATTTCTGTGAAGAGTATAATAGCTGTGCCATGCCACCTCACAGATGGAGGAGTCTTCCCAGCTCATAGCTAGTGTTACCAAAACACTCTGAGATTCTCATGAGTTGTTGAACAGCTGCAATGCAGCTTGTGGTTTTTTATTTTTTGATCCTAAGTTCCCTCAAAGCATCTCACTGATCAGTAGGAAGATAAGCTTTATCTTTTCCTCTGTGATGAAGTCTTTACAGGGATTGTTTTGTCTTGCCCACAAGATTCTGAACAAACAAAATAT
Source organism: Cnemophilus loriae (assembly GCA_013397755.1). Taxonomy (NCBI): domain Eukaryota; kingdom Metazoa; phylum Chordata; class Aves; order Passeriformes; family Corvidae; genus Cnemophilus; species Cnemophilus loriae. The sequence continues at coordinate 3,335,520 of VZTF01005565.1, forward strand.
ATTTAAAACAATTTCAACCTTGCAACAAGTAGTGTATTGACGTACTTATGGGAGTGTGTAACGTAGTCTCATTGGGTAGTGCGATACATGGATGTATGTTACAGTACCTGGAGACAGGCAATTGCTGTTCTGCTGAGCTTTTTGTACTCTGGTTACATAACCATGATGGAAAAGATTTTAGAAATTGTGTAGTGCTACAAATATTTATGGACCTGTTACAAAAGAGAAATTAAATTTAGAGGGCAGCAAAAGACTAATCAAAATCATCTGATTTTCTCTGCTTCAGATTGTTTACATGTTCTTTGTCATTCCTTTTTTTAACCGTTTTCCTTTGAGTCAAATCCGGGAAGAAATGTGTGAAATGTAGAGATGTATTATGCAGTGTATGTTCTAACTGAGGTGGTAAAGAGATCAAAACAGATCGCAACAGGTTTTGGAAGCCCATGAACCCAAAAGCCTCTTTGCCTTTTCCACGTGTTTTGTCTGGTCTAATGACAGACACCACCTCCTCCTCCTAGTCCTGCCATCTGGTCCCACGGCACAGATCTTGCAATGCCAGACATCTGAAGGGTTCCTCTGGCACAAGCTGCTTCATGCTTACGGTGTATCACCAGCAGAGCTGTGATGGGCTTTCCTTACTACAAAGACAAGCCACAGCTGGTTGCACACTCCCCAGGTCTCCACAGACGGCCTAGGCATTTGCTCTGAGCCCTTCAGTGCTCACCAGGAGTGACAAATCCCCCGCTAATACTGGCTGACGCTGTGATTACAGGACATAAATGCTTCAATGACGAACAGCACGGTGACAAGCAAACCGCCCGTAACACTGCGGCTCGTCGTCCCAGCAAGTCAGTGTGGATCCCTTATAGGAAAAGGAGGTTCCAAAATCAAAGAAATCAGGGAGGTAAGTCTTGGGATGTGTTCTGGGGACACTGGCTAGCTCAGCATCCTACTGCAGTGTGCCCTGCTAGCATCACCCACTGCGCTTTGCTGATCACACCAGCATGAGCACATGTCGACTGAAAAACCTGGAAAAGCCTTGCTCTGGGAGAAGCAGGGGGTCCAGCACGGCTATACTTGTGCTTTCCTTGACACTAAAGATCAGGTGTGAAATAGAGAAACAGTTTTACAATGTATAAAGTCTTCCTTGCACAATTAAGCAAAGCAACAGTGACAAAGGGCTCTTCAAGTTTCTCTTCCGGCACAGACCACTGCCCAGCAATACTCAGAGGACCCCAGGTCGGAGAGTTGCAGCCATTTCCAAATTAGTAACCACCCTTTCAGTAAGAGAAAAGCCCAAGCAGCACTGGGGATTCCAGGCTAGTAGATCTACTTTCTAGAAAAGTGTGATTTTCATACTCCTTCTTCATTTCTCCTTAATGTCACTGGGCCACAGGTGACCTGATTTGATGCATTCCAAACACATGCAGAATTTATTTTTAGTCCAGACTTTAGCTAGAGGTATTCATTCAGTGTGCTAGCAGCCACTTTTTTGTCCAACCAAAAAATGCAAAAAAGTATCACACAGTGCCTGTTTTAACTCTTCCATGCATGACTGTAACAATATAGCACATGCCAAGCCAAGGATTTGGTGTTTGTAATCACTCATACAAGAAAATCAGGTACATGCTCAGTTATCTAGAGAAAATCTGAATAGGACATTTCAGAAAAATGGATTGTTACTCTGGAGGAAGTGACAATATTCCTTCTACATTTGAATTCATTCCAACATGGGGTTGAGTGTTGAATACTAAGATAACATGTTGATCTATTTTTTAATTTGCCTGTGTCAGAACAAAAGGCTTTTTACAGGCTCTACAAAGTTGGAACTCCTTTTTTTTTTATCTAAAATGTGGATTCAAGACAGTAGGTTTTATGGAGCTTGTAAGTTGATTTCTTAGTTGTGTTAAAATAGGAGCAGGCATGAGTGTGAACTGTGTGCTGGTGAGTGCTTAGCTCTAGGTTTTACATCTGTCCATACTTTGGATTTTATATTAAATATTGGTAACTTCATTCAGAGCACTGTGGGAATGTGCTCAGGACATAGGATTTTACAGGTGAGGTTGGTCTGTTGGTTAAATGAAATGACTGAAATGATTATCCTGGTGAGCATAGTTTCAGAAGCAATTGCCTATAGTCTGGTACAAGGAAGTAAAAGGATACTGTTTGGCCAAATAGGTGTTTTGATAAGGCTAATGTAGCGAGAAGTCACACTGCATATCTTCCTAAGCATAAGGGCAATGGACAAAACATTAATTGTTTCTTGCCACTGGAATATGACCAAAGTCAGAGAATTAACAAGATTAGCACTGGAAGTGAATGCATAAATGGCTCTGGTATTTGGCAGTCTTTTGCGCTGGATGTACAGATGTCCAGGAATGTATGTTAAAAAGCAAATACCAGGAAAGAGGGGGGAAAACAAAGAGCATCCAGCCCAAGATGTGGTCTAATTTCATCATCACACAACACACTGAGCAGCAGTTGCACAAGGGATGATCTTTTGTGTTCAGTCATGCACCCAGGAACAACATGTAGGGCTGCAGTACTACTTTCGAGATCAGATTATGAAAAAAAAGAAAAGAAATGTTTGAGGAATTGATCAAATTATGGTGAAATTCCACAGTTTGTTATAGGGCATGGAATTGATACTTTGGCCTTAAACAGCAGTAGTGAACAGAAGATGTAATCAGTGCATTAATCAGTCTTTGGAGAGAAGGATAACATGTTGTGAAAACAAATTAACTCCTTGCTGATTGACATGAAGTCAATGGTTACTGAAAATAAATGGTTACTGAAAATACTTTTTTTTTAAAGCCCAAAATGCTGCGTTGCAATAACAGTCAGGAATAGATCTTTTGTGCAGTATGTTAAAGAGCTTGGTCAACATCGAATGCCTGGGTTTTTCTCTATTGACTGAAAAGGTCTTGTATGTTTGTGTAATAATGTCGAGGGTTGTTTGGGCTTCCTGTATTTTCTTCTTTCTTTGTTGTTTTTTTTTTTTTAAACTAAGACACACTAGTGCCAAGATCAAATTTAAAAAACAGATCAAAAAACCCCCCAAGAGTGGCTCATTACCTTCTTGGATTTATTAATGAGCTAAAAGTTGATGATATGCATATATTTAATCAACACTAATTATGATTTAGGAGTGCCTCTGTACCATATAGCATAAGGCAGCTCCAAATTTCAACAAGAGACACAAGTCAGCCATCAGTAGATTAAAGAGCCATTTATCAGTAGATTAAAGAGTGACTTGTTTGATTAGCCGACCTTCTTCAATTATTGGGGTTCTTTTCCTTTTATTTTTTTATTGTTGAAGAGTACTTCATTTCACCCTTTTCACTATTTAGTCAGCATTGCAACTGTCTGTCTTTGAGAGGGTTGAAATGCTTCTCCTGAAATTCAGGTCGCAGTTTGATTCACTAAAACAGCTACAAAGGACTAATGTCCCTAGGGTGGCAATGTTGGCAAACTGGCTTGAACAGGCAAATCCATGTCCAGGGTAGGAGTTTCCATGCGTGCTCTACCACGTGTCCAGCAAAGAAAAGACAACAAAGTTTAGGGGTGCACCCCCTCCATTGCATCAGTGAATGACTGGAGAGGTGCCATTGCCTGCCTGGCAGTGACGGTGTCTTTGCTCTGTCTCTGCTGAAGTCCACAGGAGCCCAAGTGCAGGTGGCGGGGGACATGCTGCCCAACTCTACAGAGCGTGCGGTGACCATATCCGGCACCCCAGACGCCATCATCCAGTGTGTGAAGCAGATCTGCGTGGTGATGCTGGAGGTGAGTGGGCGTCCAGCATGTCCCTTCTCACTCAGGAGATGCTCAAACATGTTATTAATAATTGACAATTGCCATGGGTTCCCCTGGGGCACTGCCTGCCCTTTCCATGTTGGGGATTTCCGGAGGGCTCTGTTAGACTCTGCTTTTCCTGGTGTTTGAGAGCCTCTCGCGGCAAGGTTTAGCGATCAAAGGCTGTCATGACATCGTTGAACAACAACCAGGTCCAGCAGGGAGCTGCAGTCATTCTGAGAGAAACACATTTTATTCCGATGTAGAATAGGGCAGAAAACTTCCAGGTCTTGTTTAAAATAGAAATAATTCTGACCAGCCAGGACTTTTTGCTTCCTTGGAGTCAGGTCATTGTGCAAGACCAGAAAGTTTCATTTTGATGGCAGTTTTTTAGCCCTTAGATTAAATGATACAAAATAAATTTATATAAAAATCTTGGCATTTTAACCTTTGCTGAAAATGCGCATAATTTCCAAACCACTGACCATTTTCGAAATTGTGCCCACATTTCCTGAAATGCCTTAACATGCTTAATGAAACTTCATAGCTTCATCTGACAGTAGTAGTAATGAAACCACAGGTGTCACCATTGCCTGTTTTGGCTGTGCAGTTGGGTCCTCAGTTCCTCCCCCAAAGCCCAGACCGGAGACTTCTGGTGTGCTTTTGGTCTGAGGGGGTGAAGGGGCGGGGTGGGCTGGGCTGGGTTATCTGCATGCCTTGTTGTATGAGGTGACCAATATTTGTAAAAAGAGTCATCTTTTTAATACAAGCTCTGCTTCATTCTGCATTTTGACTGCTTTGTGTTTTTGTCTGCAGTCCCCACCTAAAGGTGCCACCATCCCCTACCGTCCCAAACCTGCCTCTGCACCTATCATTTTTGCAGGTGGCCAGGTAAGAGCAGACACCATTTTGGCTTCAGCTGGAAACCACACCGTCCTGGCCCAGCCTCAGCCAGCGCCTGTTAGTTTTCAACTTTTACTCTTTCTTGCCTGGTATAGTATTGATGTGCTTTGTCTACCGTGTGTGCTTACAGTTCGCAGGACAGGAGAACACTGCATTGCAAACTTCACACAAAATTGTGACGATCTGGTATTTTACCAAGATTTAACATTAACTTCCGTAATTAAGAAAAGTTTGCCCTTCTGCAGATTGGGAGGTGTCCAAATCAGGAGCTCACTGAGTGGGGCAGCACTGCTTATTGTAGGGATTGGGTTTTTTTTGTCTTAACTTGCAGCTTCACTAACAGTATAAGCAATCTTGTCAATTTTCAGAGATGATGAAACAGCAGGACATTTCTGCTCATGAAAAGCATAATTTTTCTCTCATAGTTTTCATACTTTTTGGGACCAAATAGTGTGTTTTGCAGTAAGGATTTACACACACGTAATTTCCACTGCTTATAGTCCCCCGGGACAAAGTAGCAATGGAATTCTAAGGTGGCTGGAGCTACTTACATGCAAGTGTAGACCTTCCCAACCATAGTGTAGAACAGCCTGATTGATAACACCAGAACAGCGTTCCTGTTTCTTTTTTATGTAAGGAAGTTTTGATGATTCCCCGTTCACCTTAAGCTATATCAGTCAGGGTTCTCATCTGCCTTTAAAAACCCACGTGCAATGTGGTTCTTCTGTGTCTTTTGGTAACGTCTGAAATGGGTCCACAGCATGTGACAGAGGCGTAGCAGGAATGCTCTGCCATCATCCATTGCAGGGGGAATATAGCTTTCGCTGAAGAGCCAGTGATGAACACAGCTGATAAATACTCCAAAAACACCATGGAAGGGTCACAAGGGGACCTGTGTAGCCACCAGGCTCTGAGCAGTGGTGGAGGAGTGAGATGCTGCAAGCCCTGCCCAACTCAAGGGGAAATTGACCCCATAAACCCAGCCTAGAGGAAGGCAGACATCTCTCTACTCAGGACGAACATATGTAAAGCCTGTCTGGTAGTAAAGCACCCCCACCTAGCCAGATCTTTTCCCCAAGGTGATGCCAAGGTCTCTTTTTAAGCAATTACCCAATTACCTGCACAGTGGAAGATCTGCAGGCAGGTCCTCCCTCCCACCCCATCAGCCCATCCCAGGTCATCACCGTGTCACAGGGTGTGGGCTGATGGCACGGACTGTGTCCTACCTCGGGCAATTTGGAGATCGTATGAGAAGCTGGACGTGGAGTTCCTGGTGGGGCTGAAGGTCCAAGGTGCTGCTGGCATTGTTGGTGTGACGACCTGTGCCACCACAATCTGCTGATGTATAGGGAATCTCCTGCACTTCCCAAGCATATGCCAAAATGTTTCTGACAGCCCTTGTCATGAACTTACTCTGATTTTTTTTGTCTCAGTTTTACCTTCTACTCTGTAATGATTTGTTCTGACATATATCCAGATTTTCATAACCTGGATGTAGTAGCTTTCATCATGGTCAAGCCTACTGCTCTTAGTTGTTGTCGTCAAAATAAGAAATCTGCTTCCCTAGTAACCGAAGTTGAATTGAAATGTAAAATAATGTGCCAGAAACTGGTCTATGACTGAAAGTTAAGAATAATTTACTCTATATATATAAGTTTACACTGCAGTGCTCTCCTTTAAGAAATATGTGTGTAAGTATATATATGCAGCAGGCCATTCTACCGGTGTTGTAATTGCCACTGCCTTCAAAGACTGTATGTGATTACTCAAAAGTATTGAAGCTGTTTGCTAGAGGGTGCTGAGCAGTTTGTATAAATAATTGAAAGTGTCCTATTTGCAGGTCTAAAAGCTCTTGTCATCTTCAGTTTTATCAGTTAAAAAGGTGTTCTCACTTTTCTAATGCAACTTTGTTGATGTCAGGATGAGTGTAAGAGGCAGACACCTTCTGTGTGCTTTGAACTTCTGTGTGCTCTGACTAAGCAGACTTTTTAAGAAAATGCTTAAGGCGTGTTTGGACATCAGTATGGAAAGACACTTACACCATGTTTCATAAGTGGAAATTAATACCGAAAATAAAATTTTATCAGCACTGTTAGTTCCATTCAACCTTTCAGCTAAGCTATCAGAAGTTATTTTTCTGTTCTAAATTACATCATGGCTATCTTGAAAGGATTTTATTTGTTTAACACTTAGTAAAATAAGTAACATTAGCAAAGTATAGTCTCTAGTTTTCCTTAACAAGTTGGGGTTCTTCCACCTTAAGTATTGCTTTTAATTCTCTTGTGCTTCTTTGATACTGCATTGCATAACAAAACTAAAAGGAAACTGAACGCTGCCCTCCTCTGCCCCTTACTGTTACTTAGCATGTGCCGTGGTTAAATTGGAAATTTCTACCCCGTGTGCTGCATTGGTGTTTAAATGGGTACCCAGAGGCTGCAGCTTTGCTTTATTTCTCTTACCAGTATGATGGTCTAAATTGAGGAAGATGTGCAGACCAGGTCATCCCTGCTGTTACTTACATCAGTAGGAAAGTTGCCCTTGACTTTGATGGAAGCAGATCCGTAGCCCATGTGCTCAGTGGAGCATTACAGGACAGACGTCTCAGTAGCCTCTAATCAGGCTTGTGCTTAGCAAGTGCCAGTCCTCAGTCCCAAAAATACATGGTTCTCCTGACAAGGGGTAAAGCAGACAGAGACTGTTTTCTCAAGCTAAATCAGTCAAATGACCTTTTGGCAGCCTAAGAAATTAAAACCTTTCATTCTTTTTTTTTTCTTTTCTTTTCCTTTTTTTTTCTTTTTTTTTTTTTTTTAATGGGAAAGAAAATTCAAGGCCTATCTTGTCCATTCTGATTTGATGGTTTTCATGGACTACCAAGCAACCAAGTAAACCTGGTCTGAGCACTGAATGTTCGTTATTTTTGTTACTTCTCCAGTTAGTTTTCTTCCTCCTATGTGTACATGGAAGTATGAGGGAGCAGAATGATGAGGGAAGGGGTGACTTTGTTAGGTTTGCTGGTGACTTTTTTGTAATGGGTTCGTGCTGGTTTGCAGACCACTGCTTGGAAAACAGCCTTTTAAAAGATGATCTCTCAGCTGGGTTTGAAGCATGGCTGAGACCAGAAAGGACACTTGTGATCCAGCATAGAGGCTCAGACACCAAAGCATGGTTTCCAAACCCACTGTTTGCTCATGGACCCAGCTGTAACCTCCCTGAAGCTGCTCTTGTGCTTGGCTAAGCACAGAGCCTCCACTCAGGTTGTCCTCATTTGGTGAAACAGTTAAACAAGTTTCGCTTGCTTGAATACATGTTTCCTTTAGACCCACCAATGGCAGCAATAATTTGTTTTTGTGGACTGGAACCTTTTCTTGTGATATATAACCCATCAGTGATGCCCATCCCCTATAGATGCACATGCATGTTTGCCCATGAGCCTCCCATTGAGCCTGGTGCACACATTTCTCCCTGAAAACTGCTCATGTGCATGTTTGCCAGATTATGGCCTGGCTTTATAACTAATTGAAAAGCTAAATGAAATGTTTCTTCTCCAGAAGGGAAATTCTGCAGCAGAAATGTGCATCATGCAGTTGAGACATTAAAGGTTTTAATATCCAAACTCCATTAAATGAATTGTTTTACCATTTACAGAGGATTCATTACCTTCTAAGAGGCCTTTTGTCAAATAAGCATTTGCAAACTAAGCTAATCAGCTCTGTTCCTGTTTATAATTCTCCCACTGCAAATATTTATGTTATAATTTGTCCTTCTGCTTTCCTGCCTGTCTAAGCACAAGCACATTAAAATTTTTTTGACGTGCCATTCCTTTCATACGTAATAGAAAATCATAAACTCTCTGCAGTTACTTTTTTGTAGGCCGCTGAAGAGAGTTGAACAGGACCAGCAGGAGAGACAAAGGGCTGTGCTAACTGGTGCCAGGCATGCCACCGTATCTCTCCTCACTCGTGTGCTTTTTTGCCCCCACCCCTCACCCCAGTGCTGCCAGAAATGGTGCCAGAAACCACATCCCTTGCACTGCTCTTGTGGTGCGGAGTGGCTGGATTTGGAGGGAGGATATCTGGCTTGTTGTGGAAGATAAGACCACCCACCATGCCGGGGGTCTCCATGATGCTTCTGTCTTCAAACTGGCCTGCTGGCCCTGTGCCCAGGCACTGCAGGACAGGCTGCCATCAGCACACGTGCTCAGGTACCCACTGGCACGGCAGCCTGGGCGTGAACTCTGTGAGGAGCCCCAGGGCACACTGTTGCTGGCACTTGGCATCTGTGGCTGTCAGACGAGGTGGCTCAGAACTGGCTGGCACATGGCCCTGCACACACGTGGCAGTCAGGAGCTGGAGGACAGGGCAGGGCCACCCCCTGTGCTCCTTGACACCCTCAGTGTCCTCAGGTCTGCTGCTGGCAGACAGAGCTGGACTAAAGAGAGGTCCTGAGGGCCGAGATCATCAGAGCTTGAGCAGCGGCACTTGGCATCCTCTGCTTGCAAGGGGTACATGGGCAGCGTGACAGAGACCTTTCTGTACCGTGCCAGGGGTTATCAAGCAGCACAAGACAATTAAACCTCACTCAGCATGGAAAGCAATGCAGGTGGCATTTGTGGGGTGGGGGGGCCTGAGAAGCTTTTCTCATGAGAACAGAAATGCTGCTTGTCCCACCTGACTAACTTGTATCTTAACTGTGCTTGTTGTTTCCAGGCATTCACGATTCAGGGGCAATATGCCATCCCTCATCCAGACGTGAGTCCAGCACATGTAAATTACTCCCTTTTTGTTCCTCTCCCTCTTATTTGTTCTGGGCAGCATTTGCTTTCTACAGTTAGCAATAAAGACACGGCCTAAGGACACCTTTCCTGACCAACACGCTGTATAGCCAAGTGTTAGCCCAGCTGCATCTCTTACCTTGTGTAATAATTGCTAGAAAGTACAATGGCCCAGGAACAAATGACAGTTATCTTGGTCTTTTTGCATGTGATATATTTGAGTTCTTTTAATATGTAATTCTACAGTAATTAGTTAATATTAACAATAGCCATTACATGTAATAACAGTAGAGATGTCATTTATAACCAGTTTGGTTGTTTTTTTTTTCTCTACGGTAGATTAGAATGAATGATTAAACCTTTTATTTTTCAATATAATTTTAATTAATCCAGTTTTAGAACACGTAAGATGGTTTCTCTGCTCTGAAATAATTCCATTTGATTGGTTAGTTCTAATTTCCCATCCTGCCCTGCAGTTGACCAAGCTTCACCAGTTGGCTATGCAGCATCCCCCCTTTACTCCCCTTGGGCAGACCACCCCTGGTTTCCCTGGTACGTACCCATGACCCCCTGGGGATGTCCTTCTTCTTAACAGCTTTGTTTCCCGTGGTCATTACATCATTTTAATAATAAATGTGGTCAATGACCAGCAATCCTTCTGTTTTTACACATTAATCTCTCTTCTTCCCTCCCGTACCTCTGTTACAGTTCCATTCATCATTACTAAAACATGCTTTGTTTGTTACTTTTATTAATCACAACTGCTTCATTTGTGCCCTTGGCTAAAAGCCCTGAGTTTCTTCTGTTCAGTCCTCGCAAAGTTATTGAGGACCATACAGTATGTACCAGTTGGTTCCGAGGGAAGTGCTTGGGTGTGCTTTTTGTCCATGCTTTGGTAACATGGATCAGAGAGAAGCAAACATGGGAAAACAGTTTGTACTCATGGCACAGAAACACCAGTTAAATAAACTGCGGCATGCTGGAAGTTGGATTCTTGTAGAGCCAAATGTCTTGAGAGCATCTGTAATCATCACTGCTGGGACAAGTGCCTCACTTCCTATTAGATAACGCATATATAGCTACAAAACGCAGTGGAAATTTAGTTAAGGACTTAAAATTTGCTCCATACTTAATAAAGCTGAATCTGAATTCTTGATTGAAGAGTGTGAAGTCACTTAAGCCTGGAAATGAACATTTTTACTGTGCTTCACAACATACATGCTTGGCATCTAAAACTTCATAGAACAGAAGTCCACCTGTACTGGTACATGCTTGGTATGGCAAATAACATTTTATCACATACATCACAAATTCTGTGAGCAGCTTGACTATTTGATAGTCAGTGTGAAATAAGCGTATGCAATTCATAATTGAATGTAAACATAAATAAAATGTTCGTGAGTCATTTCTTTGTAGAATATTTCTTTTTCGTGTATTCTAGTTGGAAATGAGTATTTTTGGCAGTATCTTTACAGATAATACAATAAACACCAAAAAAAGAGAAAAGGAGAGAAAGATTCATGACATCAAAACATACTTTTGTTTCTTTGTGATGTATCTGATAAAATACCTACAAGTAATACTAAATGGCCTTTCCTAGCTTTCTATTTTCCTTGTTCTTGTCATTAACATCCTGCTCCTTAATCTTTTCCTGATTATATTTGTGAGATGTACGTTTCTGTAATGTTACTGTGTGTTAGAGGAGTAATTCCATTTTTCCTGAGCATTTTCCTTTTGTCCACCCAATTTACAAACAAATGTATGCAGCTTAGAGTACTTTGTCCATTTCCCTTCCAAAATTACCCTTCCCAACATTTCTTCAGCAACTAATCCCACATATAATTTCCAAATTTCCTTAGGTTAATTTCTTCATCCTTATTTTAATTTTTTTTGTTATTTTTCATAAATATGTATTTCATTCAGCTAGTTGTTCATTTGACATCCACTTTAATTTTCCATATTCTAGAATTCCTAGTAGACAGGTCCAATTTCAGCCATCCATTAATTTCTCAATTGATGTGTTTAGAACAAGCTTCAGAGACTATTTTTAGTGGAAACCCTTCATTTTCTAGAATCTTTTTATGATGACCCTGTGAAATCTCATGTGACATTTGTTGCTTTGGTGGGTTAAAGGTTAATTGAAATAAGACTAATTTAAAATTAGTCCAGCCCTCTGAGTTTTGCATCCTTTGCTTTCTTTTCTGTTTCACTAGCAGTTCTCTATTTTTCTTTGCTCCTTCCTTTTCTCTTTTTTTTTTCTCTCCTTTCTGTATGTTTCCTTCTTTAAAATTTCATTTGTTGTGTCTTGCCCTTCTTGCAAACAGCTGGCGTAACATTTTCCCTCTGTCCCCTGAATAGGACTGGATGCCACTACTCCAACCAGTTCCCATGAACTTACTATTCCCAATGATGTAAGTGGACCAATAGTCCGTATCTCTTTCTCTTCTCTCACTCCTCTGCCACCAGAGGGGACACCTCTAATCTTTGGCTGATCTGTAAACACCAGCCCCAGAATAAACTGTGCAGTACTCAGTCTGTGCGGAGGGGTGCGAGGGGTTGGTGAAATGCTGGATGGAAGCAGCAGGAGTGACTGTCCCCTGTCATGCCCCATGGTGACAGCACCATGGGCCTTCACTGGCTTCACAAAAGCCTGGGTTCCCAAAACTCATCTCTCAGGTGGCACTGGCATGGGTGGTCTCAGCAGAGGGGCCAAAGGGGGTGGAAGAACGTGCAGCTCCATGTGCTGTGGGTTGGGCTGGAGTCCTCCATGCCTGTCTCCACTGAACCCTGCACTTACCTGAGATGGCATTTTTCCTGAGCAAAAAAGCTACTTTGGATATGTAAAGGTGCAGTATAAGGGTCTATTTAAGAAACAAGGGCTAAAAACACTGCTGCTCCAGCAGCTCTGGGTCAGCTGTGATTGACAGGCCCAATGTCCATGAGCAACATGGTGCTGAATCTTAAAACAGCTCAAAATGCCCAACTGATATACTGGGTGTCACATAAAAATGCCTTCCCCTTTTATTCAATTTCATTGCAGACAGGGTTGGGGTCTTTTTTCAGTTTTCATTACAAATGAGTCACTTGGAAAATGGAAGTTTTCCCCTGCAGTGAAAAAAGCTTTCAAGCATGAGTGGGATCACAAATAGCAATTGTATTACTTAAGAGATACTTACAGTATTGTGCAAGCCCTATTAAACTCAGTGGCAATGATTTACAGTAAGAAAAAGATACAGAATCACGAAGAAGTGAAGGTGTGGGTGCTGTTATTTCTTAAGCTTTCTGTTACATAAAAAATGCCCTGCTGATTTATTAGTTCCTGCTTTGCAACCCAGTTTATTTTACATTGAGAAGTTTTAGGAGCACCTTCTTTATCTTTACAGGATAAGTTTCTTAATCTCACTTTCAGGCAAATGTTGTTCTTGCCATCAGAGATGTAAATCCAAGATCATTCTTCTGACTAACCTTCTTTTTGAGTTCATAGCAGAGAAAGAGAGGGAGAAAGTTGGCCCTGGGTCCTGTAGTGCAGTACAAAATTTTTTAAAACCATCAGTTTCTCATCCATGAGGTGTGAAATGCCTCAGCACTGTCGATGAAAAGCAAACATGAATCCGCACGATGCTTCTCATAGAAGGTTTTACTGGCTACGCAGTGTATGTCTTGCTGTTGTTGCTAAAGGAGCAAAGCCAAGGCCAAAATGGGGTTAGGCTTAGGAAGAGGCCGCAGGCACTCTACAGGTGGTGAGAGGGAGTTCTGATGTTTGTATGGTGTCAGGGTGTGCATTAGAGGACCAAAAGGTTGGTGCTGCCCACCTGATCTCTGTGTGTGTGCACGCGGGGTTGCAGAGCAGAGGGAAGAACAGGCTCCTGTCCTATCAGGTAGCAGGAGCTGCTTGGGAATTTTTCAGGTGCCTTCCCTGGGATCTCCCAGTGTGACCATGCACACTGGTGTCCCGTGTCCCAGTCATAGCTGCAGGGCTGCTCTCCAGGCAGCCCAGTGCCAAAAATTTATTTCTTTGTATCAGCAGTGGTGTGACCAGCAGGACCAGGGCAGTGAATGTCCCCCGTGCTTGGCTCTGGTGAAGCCGCACCTCAAATCCTGTGTTCAATTTTGGGCTCCACGGTTCAGGAAAGACTTGACGTGCTGGAGTGAGTCCAGAGAAGGGCAGTGAAGCTGGTGAAGAGTCTGAGCACAAGTCTTGTGAGGAGCTGCTGATGGAGCTGGGGTTGTTTAGCCTGAAGAGAGGAGGCTCGGGAGGGACCTCATTGTTCTCTGTAACTACTTGAAAGGAGACTGTAGGCAGGTGAGTGTTGTTCTCTTCTCCCACATAAGTAATAGGAGAAGAGGAAATGGTCGCAGGATGTTGCACCAGGGGAGGTTTAGATCGGATATTAGGAAAAATTTCGTCACTGGAGGAGTGGTCAGACATTGGAACAGGCTGCCCAGGGAAGTGGTGGAATCACCATCCCTGGAAGTGTTCAAAAGAACATGTGGAAGTGTTCAAGAGGACATTGTGGATGTGGCACTTGAGGGCTTGGTTTAGGGGTGAAATGATGGTGCTGGGTTAATCACTGGGCTCCGTGATCTTAGAGGTCTTTTACAACCTTAATAATTCAAAGAGAAATGAGGATATGAGGGAGACAGAGAGATACGAGGCAGTGAGGGAGCAGGGTGGGAAGGCACCAGCACCATCAGTCAGGTGCTGCGCGTGGAGGGAGGTCAGGGTGGGAGAGGCAGCAGCAACTGTGCAGCAAAGCCTGCGTGGGCAATTTGACTTGACTTTCCCAATAATCTCCTAGTCCCAGTTCTGAGGGACAGGTCATCAGTGTGGCACAGCGACTGTTTATCTGGCTGAAGGTGAAGGAAGCTGCAGGCCCTGGCATGGAGCTGCAGTGCAGCCCTGAAGCTGCACATGGTTTGTGCCCTGCCTGCTCCAGCTCCAGGGATCCCCTGTGCTGCATGAGTTCCACAGCTTTCTTATCACGTGTGCCTATCTGTGTAAAAGTCCAGCACACATGAGAACACCACAAGACTTGCAAATACCTACATGCTTTGCAGCTACCAGAGAAGTCAGTGTATAGCTACATGTGCTACATTACTTTTACATACTTTTTAAGACCAAGATAATGGTAAGCATGCCTCAGTAAGAACGTGATAGAGTAAAATCAGATATAAAGACAATAAGGAGCTGAGAGTTTAGCCTAGTCTACAGCAAATAGATATTAATAGCCTTTTACAAATTACGTAGCTTCATAATAAAATAAATTTTCCTCACTCCCTCTGGCATTTAGGCAGTGAGAGAAATTTATTTTTCTTTTATTAATAATTTCTGTAACAACATCGTGCTGCTTTCTTCATACAGTATGCTGACAATTGCAGTTAACCTGTTGCTCAATAACAAAGAGATACTGGAGAATAAAAAAAATATATGTTTTACAGAAAGTTATTTTCCTCATGCTAAAAGCTGAGGCTTCCTCTCCAAATAATGAATTCAGATTTGCCTTTCTAGGTTTTTTCATAACTTCTATTAACTCCAAAGAGAGAACAAAGAGGACACTTCTCCCAGTCCCACTCAGAAGTGGGAGCTCACTTGGAGCCTTATGTAGTATCTCCTTTTGTTCATCAAAGACTTACAGGGGCATTTGGTTGCCTTTCTTTCCTTGCTGGGATCTTGTGTGTCCTTCCACTGCTGCCCAAGTTACACAATATGAGTGTGTTTCACCTAAATCCCAGAATAAAGTGGTATAAACAGGTCCTTAAAAGAATCTTAAAAGAAAGAAGAGATGGCACCCTTGGGTGTAGGTAACAGATGTCTTAATATTTCATAAGTCAGTACTCCAAAATGTCCATTGAGAGTAAATGATACCAATAATAGGCAAAAAAATCTGTCTCATTAAGAATTAGGCATACTTTGCATATATGTGGAAGAGGCAGTCAGGGACAAGCAACAGGAAAGCAACTTAACCCTCAGGAAGCACCAAAAACATTTTAAGGCAGCTGTAAATCTAATCAGTACTCCAGAGAAATGGAAGTGTCAATCCATCCAAGATGGATATGGCAGACTTGAAGAACTGCCTTTATTTCCCTATGGTGCCTTAAATACTTCCCTGCAAATGAGTGGGACCCACATGTGCAAAATGTTCTCAGAGCAGCCCATATGTTTTCTCAGTTTTCTATATGGCTTATTTCAAAGTCTGTGCCATTATTATTGTCCAGAATTTGCATTGTCCTGGCAAGGAAATTTCTTAACATTATTATTGTTTTGTCCTTAGGCGATACAGAGTATTTAAGCATCTTTGTCCAGGCCCTGCTGCAAGTCTGTAAAGAACTGTAATCCTCCTCGGGAGGTATTTCTCCCTATAGAGTACTCTGCCCCAGACCTTCTAGTTAAAAAACACAAAACACACCAACCGAAACCTGAAACTAAGAGTTTCAGCCTGTATCTTTCTGAAAAGAAGATTGAAGAGTCTCATTCATGATGAGCGCCTGCTTGCTCAACTAACACAGAGGCTTTGCCAAAGCAAACAGACTTGCTCTGTGTTGGCAGCGGGGAACCAAGCGGAACCATGACTACCTGTGGACAAGTATCTGCTCCTGATAGCAGATACCAAGTTGCAGAGGCTAATTCTTGGCCCTTTTTGCAAGAACTACATTATAAGAAAGGAAACCAATTCTTTTTTACCAGTATTTAAAATCTCCATGCCACTTCCTGTGGCAAGTCAATGCTCTGCAGCACTGAACTTTTTTATTAGACTCTGTCAGTGCCTCAGCATTGCAGGAAAATTTTATATATATATATATTTAGCATTATGGGGAAGATAAAAAACTGGAAGAGAGGTACCCGAACCAGAGATGCCATAGCATGTTTGGAGAAAGTATTGACATCAGTAATTTGGGGGTGGGAGGAATTATAGGAGACCCTTGAGTCCCACCCGTTAAGAGTTTAGACTCCTGACTCAGTCCTGTTTCCATTTGTGCCAGCAGAACTTTACTGAAGAACAGAGTAACGCTAGAAAAAGGCAGAAAGCAGAACATGTGTTTTAGGGTTGGTTTGTTTGGAGTTTTTTTGGCACAAGGAGAGATGAGGTACCTTGAAGTAGGGGAAGACAGACAGAGGTGGTGTAGAGAAAGTGGAAAGCGAACCATTTTTACCTGGTGCTCGCAGATCAAGAAGGAGGCTACATCAGCTGAAATTTCGGGGTGTACAGACAAATGGTGATAGTTACGCACATCACATCATCAAGCTCTGCAAGTCACTGCTAAGGCCCTTGGACAGCAAAAGGAGAAACAGGTTCAAAAAGAAATTGTCAGACAGATGGACTGTGGAGCATAAAGGCAGAGATAGTAGCTACTGCTCAGGTGGTCTGTAAGCCTTAGGAGGGAATTTGAAATACCAGTGGAAACTTTATTTTATACCTCACACTGGTTTTATCTTTTGGTTTTTTTTCTTTTAAGGGTGGGATACTGCCACAGTCAGAGATGGGTTGCTGGGCTTGATGCACATCTGATGTGAGCTCTTCC
This sequence comes from Cnemophilus loriae, assembly GCA_013397755.1. Taxonomy (NCBI): domain Eukaryota; kingdom Metazoa; phylum Chordata; class Aves; order Passeriformes; family Corvidae; genus Cnemophilus; species Cnemophilus loriae. The sequence goes on from VZTF01005565.1 coordinate 3,352,507, forward strand.
AGCCAAGTCTTGAGAGAGTCAAAATATATATGCATATACATGTACATACTACGTGTGTGTGTGTGTATGTACATATGTGTATATTATAGATACTTATAATACAAGTATTCAAAGAATCACAGAGTGGGTCAGGTTGCAGGGACCACAGTGGGTCATCTGGTCCAACCTACCTGCTCCAGCAGGGCATCCTAGGGCACATGGCACATGATTGTATCCAGATAGTTCATGAATGTCTTCAGTGAGGGAGACTCCACAACCGCTCTGGACAACCTGTCCCAGTGCTTGGTCACCCACACAGTGAAGAAGTTCTTCCTCACATACAGGTAGAATTTCCTGTCCATCAGTTTTTGCCAATTGATTGCCTCTTGTCCTATTGCTCAGCACCACCGAGGAATGCCTGGATCTACCCTCTTAGCACTCTCCCTTCAGATGCTGACAGACATTCATGAAGTCCCCTCTCAGCTGTCTCTTCTTGAGGCTGAACAGGCCAAGTCACCTCAGCCTTGTTTCATAAGAGAGATGCTTCAGTCCTTTAATCATCTTTGTTGCCCTCTTCTGGACCCGCTCCAGGAGCTCTGTGTCTCTCTTGTCCTGAGGAGCCCAGAACTGGACACAGCACTCCAGATGGGGCCTCACTAGGGCTGAGTAGAGGGGCAGGATGACTTCACTTGATCTGCTGGTAGTGTTATTTATTCCTAATGCTCCCCAGGATCTTACTGTCCTTCTTGGCCCCAAGGGCACACTGCTGGCTCATGGACAGCTTGTTGTCCATCAAGACCCCTAGGTCATTCTCTGCAGAGCTGCTTTCCAGCAGGTCAGCCCCTACATCTGTTGAATTCCAGAAGGTTCCTCTCTGCCCATCTCTCCAGCCTCTCCAGGTCCCTCTGAAGGGCTGCACAGCTCTCTGGGGTATCAGCCACTCCTCCCAGCTTTGTGTCATCGGTGAACTTCCTGAGGAGGCCTCTGCCCCTTCATCCGAGTTATTGATGAACAAGTTAAACAATACTGGGCTCAGTATTGAACCTTGGAGAGCACCACAGGTGACAGGCCTCCAGCTGGACCCTGTGCCACTGATGATTATATTTATTAGAAAGTACAGTATTAGACTGCAGTGTATAGTAGGCTTGGTATAGTCTGTATTAGGTTTGGCTCCTCTCCCAAATGGACCAGAGGTGTTTGGATGCAGTTTGACATGGTTCCATCTCAGAGCAAGGCATCTGAGGCAAGTGTCTTTTTGTAAAACCAAATGCCCAAAACCAAATGTCCCTAGAACTTCTTCAAGAACACATCAGCTCTTGAATACTCAGATACAGCTCAAATTTCAGTGCAAGTAACATGTAATGAGGAAGGCACCCCAGAGAGCGCCCAAGCCCCCAGCACTACTGTCCTTCCTGCATGGAAATGGAGTAGTGTGTTCTGCACGAGCCGCAGGCCGTGTCATGGCTTGCAGAGTGTGTCCAAGCAGCCTGTTGTCACAGCAGTGAAGGGTGACTTTGGAGAACTTCAGGCCAAACGTTACCAAACTTCTCTTCCAGACTCCAGCATCACCAGTGTCCTTGACCAGTCTGGACTGAATCCTCACTACCTAACTCAAGCTCAGCTAGGAAATGGCACATTCTTTGCACTGACTCACCTGGGTGGCAAGCTGGGCATCACTGGAGGACCCTCAGAACACAGAAGTGGCAGCTTCCTGAGTGACCCAGCAGGTGTCTTCTCTGCCTGTGCTCTGGTGCTCTCCTCTCCTGCGCCGCATTCACTCCCTGCAGACCATGGAGGCCGGTGAGACTGAGGCATCAGAAGCAGAGGCTTAGGGATCCCTGTGCTGCCCACAGGTAGCCAGTGCAGGCACATTGGTGTGCACACAGACAGGCCAGAGGCTTCCTGGTGAAGCTCACACCAGTCCTCTGCACTGGCATGTGTAGTCACACACTGAGATCCTTGGAATAAGGACAGGGAGCTCAGCAAGGCCCTCCTGTTGTAACAGGATGGGAAATCCTGTGTGCATTTCCTGCCACCCCATTTTTCCCACCTCGTGGTTGCTCCTCTTGTGCTTGTCACAGCTTGGTCTTTGTTTCAGCTACCTGGGTATCCACTTTTGCTTTCTGTTTGTCCCTGAGTGTGAAGCAAGGATTGCGTTGGGAGGTTTTTCTTCTTTTGATAAAATGTCTGGACAACGTGAATCTGTTTCTGGCCAGTTACTCCAAGTGCTACAGTACCACAAAGGGTAACGCGTCAGGGCCTCAAGCAGCAGGAAGGATGGAGGGGAAGGGCAATCTCTGCACCTTGGCACGTCTTTCTGCAAAACTGGCAACATTATCCCAGCATCAACAGACCTGTAGAGAGAGCAAATTTTCCATTTTCTACCCATTCTGGCCAGCACCCATCCTTCCTTAACACAGAACAAAAACCCCCTCTTCACCCTTACAGAAACCAAAACACCTCAGCCTCAGCTGCTGGCTTGGTGCCCAGGTTGCTCCTGGGGCTCCCCATCCTGGAGGAACAACAGCCTGGGGCACACGTGCGCACACTCACAGCTCAGGCTCAGTTCTATTCAAAAAATAAGAGTTTTGGTAAGTTTCTGTAAAGGAAGGCAGACAAATTTCAGTCTCTTCCTATGAGTGCTTCTACCTGCAGAGAGCTGTAAATCCCACTGACTTTAATGCACAGTACCTGGCCATGCAAGAACCACGTGTACCCAGGAAGGTGTAGGGCTGTCAGCGCTCTGGAAAGGCGCAGAGCCACACGCAGCAGCTATGGATGGTCAGCCTGACTTACAGCTGCTGCTCTTGGCTTGCTGCTGCCACTGGCAAGTCAGGCGAGGCTGTGGTTTGTTTTTCTCAGCATTATGGGAACAGACTGCTGGTCTGAAACTTTCCCAGATCTCGACTTAGGCACAGTCACTGTGTATCCCTGAGAATTCAGTTTTACCCATGGGAATTGTAAGATTAGCAGAAGCACGAAGCATAAATCATAGAAGGAGAAAACAGCTACATATTTGCACCTGTTATTTTTTTGAATTCTTGAATGCTTACGGTATAGGTAACCAGTAGTAGTATATTGTAGTTAAATAATAGCCAATTAATCTATTGTAGTCATTTAGCAGCATATGTAACACGAATGATAACATACATAAGTGTATAAAAGAAGCTGTTTCCTCGAATAAATGCTTTTTTGCCCTTGTCTGAGGCACTGTCTGTGTTGTGTCGTGGCCGCCCCAACAGCGACACAGCATCACAGCACACTGTTGTTTTCTGCCATGGGAGACAGTGAAATAGTCTTGAAATACCAGAAATAAGATACCGACTTAACCATGTAGCAGCAAAACTGGATCTAGAGGCATATGACCATAGAGCCAATAGACTGCACTAGTGATTCCTTCCAAACAGCAGAGCAAAAATCTTTTTGTTTTGCTGCTGAGCTGCTCATAACCATGTTTTTAGCAATACTACAGATTGCAGTTAAGTGGTTTTTGCTTGTGTCTGTGGCACTAATCTCAGTCTTTGTCCCGCTCCAGTTAATAGGCTGCATTATTGGCAGACAAGGCAGTAAGATAAATGAAATCAGGCAGATGTCAGGAGCGCAGATCAAGATTGCTAATGCCACAGAAGGCTCCGCAGAACGACAAGTTACAATCACAGGATCCCCTGCAAACATCAGCTTAGCACAGTACCTCATTAATGCAAGGTAAGTTGGCTTTGTAAGTGATCATGCTTCTGCGAGATTGCTCTGTCTGCTCTCCAGCAAATGTCTGTCCTGGGTAGATCCAGAAAGTTGCTTTGCAGTGTCCATTTTGCGTGGTATTACTGAATTCCTAATGGTTTGTAAAGCCTATATCATTAGAACCTGTGTTTGCTGTTGGTTTATATGGAAAGGAGCTTAATCTGGTGCAATTCCGGGTACATGTTGAATGACAAAAGCTGCAAAATCTGAATACTCACGTTAGCATCTACCTAAAATATCGGTGGATAAATTAAATGAAATTACAATCATAAATTGTTTAGAGGAAAATACTTTTCACAGACTCATTTTACTGTCCTAAATGGCAAATATAGTGAAACAGATTGCAAAATAGATTTAATTTACCAAGTGGAAATTGCCACTCAGAGTTGATAAACTGACATTAGGTTGCTGAAGAGGCACAGGATTTACTTTTTCAGAGACAGCACCACAAATCTGTAAGAAGCATTCCCTAATGAGACAGGGTGAGACTGTCTGCTCCTCCACTTCCCGGTCCCAGAATTAATGAAAGCACTGACTGTTTAGCTAAGCCATGGTGATGGCTTAGGTCTCTCAACACTTTTTATATGATTATTTAGAAAAATATTAAAATTGATCCCACTTTTATTTGCAATTATGTGAAGAAGAAAGTGCAATGGATATAGTGCTGTCTCTTAGATCTACTTGTAAATGCTGGACTGAGGCAATATATTGTGGGGGAGGGGGAGTAGCTATGTATTTTATGGCACTTTTTTTCTTTTATTTTCTTTTTCTCCCCCCACAAAAATACTGTGATACGAATGAAGCTTTGTGTTTAACTATGTTTGCTGTTAAGGTAGTATGAAGTATGTGATTTATGTGGGGGCTGCAGTCACAGCAGGTCTGCAGCTTCCTGTGGTCCAGCCTCCTCTCCATCCCAGTTCTGTAGTGCACCGCTGTAATGATTGGAGTGGAGGAACAGGATGTTTGTGCAGCTCTGTATTATAGCAGACAAAAATAATGTTTTTTGTAATTTAGTCTGAAAGCAGCTTCCTAGGGAAAGATAAATACAGGGGTGGCACTGTGAAAACTAAGATAACTAAGAATCTAAGATAAGTAGAAAACTAAGATTTCTAGAATCTTGAAACAACCTACAGCTCTTTTGATTTATATTCTTTGTAGCAAATATAAGTCACTTCCGTAAGGCCTGTAATCAAATAAAAATGTGTTCCCTCCTTTAACCCTTAAGGATATGTTCTTCTCTTGGTGTTCAGGGATTCCCCACACATCGAGACGAGAATAGACCCCTTCATTTTTAGTTGCACAAACACCATATGGCATGCATCTGGATCTCGGAAGATAACAATTTAGGATCTTCAAGACAGCTAAAGCATGCAAATAAAATAATGCACTTATTAATGGAATTGCAGTGAGCTGCTCACCAGAGACAGAAACTCTAGTGAACAAAACTGTTTGACTCACTTTAGAAAAGCCTGTGAACTCTCACACTTGTTGATTACTGTTTAATGATTCTTGTGGTGGAATGGGATCTATATGAGATCTTTTAACATACTTTCGCAAAGAAGAAAACTCCTCAGCAGTCATATACCACGGATCTCTATCTATACCCTGTGAAACCAACCAGAAACAAAGTATTTTGTTCCTGTTAAATTTCTAGATAGAAGTCATTTGTTACCATCATCTCCAATAAACCATCATATATTATTATGTACCATGTGTTGGAACTGTATTTAGATGAAGTGACTTCATTTGTAAATGAAGACTCTTAAAGTAATGTATAATAAATTAAGCTGTAAGGTAACATAGGTAATTAAGGTGGCTTTTTCATTTTAAAAAGTGACACTGTTCCAGACCTCTCCTTTTGCATGAGACACCGCTGTCCAGCCAGGTGCCACCACAGCAGCAGTGTGAGTTTAGTCGCACTGAAGGAAGACTGAGAAGCTGTGAGGCAGGCGGGAGGTTTGCTCTAGTGAGGTTTAGGTGCTCGGGCAGGACAGAGGTGCAGAGCCAGGCTGCTGCTGCTGCCTCTGTGTGCTGGGAGCCACTTCCTAAACCTGCCACAAGTGATGCTGTTTCTTTTAAAGACGGTGGCATAAAACAGCTTTGGGGAAGAGACGAGTACAGCACCTAGACTGCCCAAAGTGTGGTCTGGTATGTGAAAACAATAATTACAAGAAATAACAGCTATATAAGCATTCAGCATAAGGTAGATCTCTTTCTCCCCTAGAAGATCTATTGTTCACGGGAATCGGTTTCCAGGGCCAGTATTTCTGCATAAACCAATGTCTTTCAGCAACGTAAGATGTAAAAAACCAAAATTATCTATCCACAGTATTCCTGAAACTTACTGCGTGTATCTTTAAGCTATCCTCCAACCAAAGCTGCTATCTATAGAATAATTTATCAGCTTGCTTTAAGACTTTTATTGCAATCTGGTGTTGGATATGTACATAGTATATTCTAAATTATAGATATATAAATATATTGATATAATATCAAGACAGAGATTTAAATCTTTCTAAAGTTTTGGTTTGATTCTGTATTGCTTACCCAAGCGCTGGCCTCTGTACGAATAGAGCGCGTCTTAGCTTATTTGCAGCAGAAATGTCTTTTTTCCTGTAAAGTCTTCTGTCTCTTTTACTGGTCTCTACTAGATTTTCATTACCGAGTTCCATGTCCTAGCTTTTATTAAGATTGAACTGCAGTTTAGTTTTCCTGTGTAATATCTGACTTCGGACTATAAATGAACTTAGCCAGCACTACTTGCTCCTTGTTGAAGGGCAGTTTCCTGAAGGTATTTTACGAGAGGTTCATTCACAGACCCAACAGGACTGCCAAAGCCACACCTGCTCTCTTCTTTTCACCAGTTTCAGGTAATGCAGGATGTGCCCTTCAGTGTATGTATTCAGACGGTGCAGGTCTGCAGAGGGACAGTCTAAAATTGTCACCATGAAATTTTGTATGAAGGCTGCCTCACCCACTTTCACATGCAATGTTGTTGCATCCACAGTTGGTTTGGGAAGCTGCCACTGCCATGGGACAGCTGATAGCTAACCTGATGAACTCCCACCTTATGTGTTGCCACCAGTAATAAATGGGAAACAGGGCAAATTACTGCTACAGTCGTACCTGTGTGAATAAACCAGAGACAGAGAGTTGGAATGGCTGTTACCAGCACCAGCATTTTGGTCTGTGGGATCCGTTCTCCCTGCTCCTGCAGGAAAAAGCTTAGGCTCAAACACCCCTCCCCATATCAGTAAGGATTTTTTTGGTTTTGTTAAATGCATAGTAGGCAAATTTAGAGTCATTGAAACACTGAGTCCTGCACTACCTGTTTATGGGCCTCCCTCCCAGAATAATACCAAGTAATACTAAAAAATCCAACTGTATAAACTAAGTTTTTCAAAACATACAAAAGTATCACATGTAGCTCCTACACCCCCAAGTCAAGGATGTACAGTGGATTTGGAGTCTCTGATTCAGTGGTCTTGACATAAATCCCTCTGTGTGAGTAGATGGCAAGTAGCACGGCCAACAGCACAAGGGTGCACTTCTCTGTTCTTAGAAAAGCTAAGAGTTGCTCATCCATGGGGACGGATAAAGACTTCAGGGTAGGAAAATCAAAGCTTCACCTCCCACAAAGGAGTCTGAACTTCATGCACTCGCCCTCCTTTCCTCCCAGCTCCTCACAGAAGATGTGCTCCTGCCAGCTTCCCAGCAGAAGCTGCCGAGGTGTTTATGCTCCGAGAGCTCTGTTTTCTTAGTGGGGAAGAGAGGAGCTCGGTGCTCAAGCATTTTGCTCTCTCCTCCACACTCCTCTCCCCAGCTCAGACCCGCTTCAGGTGTCCTTCAGATTCACCATCAGCAGCAGTGCTTTGGGAAGCTCTAGTCCAGTGTCCCCATTCCCTACGTAGCGCTTGTTTATCCTTGCATCCTTGCACGAGGCAGGCAGCACGCTGGTCATTGCCATTCTCTGGCTATGAACAGCCATGGGGCTGTTACTCTCAAAACCGTGTCTAAGGTGAGGAAAAGTGAGGCTCTTCTAAGCCCTATGTGGGGTGACCATGCTCGCCCCACAGCTGCAGCCTGGCTACAGCTGTTCTCCAATCGTGTTCACCCAGTCCCCAAGGGGGACCAGCACAAACCCTGTGCTGGGAAGCCTCCCTGGGCCTGATAGGGTGTGGTAAGAAAGCACCAAGCCCTCTGCATGGCCAGCCATCAGCTTGCTGGCACTCCACTCTGGAAGCAAGGAGCTGCTACAGCTCCTCAGCTCACCTCAGGAGAAAGCCCAGGAGCCTGACAAGTTAGTAATTGCCAAAAAGACAACCCCAGACTTATTAGGAATACACACATATAACTGTAGCTAGCAAAGGTTTTCTAACTCATAGTCCTATTCCTATGCTAGGCTGCCATATGTCCCAGCTGGTCACCTGCAAAAAGCGTCCTGAAATTAGTATTTGTGTTATTTGCCAACCCAAAAGCCAGTGCACAAGCTGCAACAAGCAAATGGGCAAAGGGAGGATTTATCTAGGCAAACATTTTGGCATATGAAAAGAACAGTGTGTCCTCGGAATTACTGTATTTTAATGTCTAAAAACATACAGAAAGGCAGGAGTGTATGGGCCAAACTCATCTTGCCTGCTGACAAGTGGAGTTAGATGAAAGTGAAGGTGGTTTGATTCCTACATCCTCCCAAGAGCCCATCACTGCCTTGGGCTCGGAGGTCGGGTCAGTCTCGAAGTTCCTGGTGCTGGCGGGGTCTGTCTGAGGATGTGTCTGTTGTATCCGTGTCGTACCTTGTGTGTCAGCTGGAAAGCTTTGTCATGTTCACTGTAACCACTGCCGCAAGCTCAGAAAGGATGCCACTGCTGTGGAAGCCGGGGTGTTCTTCCGTGTTCCTTTTTACTAATTTACTTATAATTAGATTGCATAAATATTTTGTTGTGGTATAAAAAAAAGACTGGGGAGAATACAAACCGAAGTGAACACACTGGCTAATCTGGTTTGTTTTATATGAAAAATGCACATTGACCTCACAGTGAATGAAATGAAAAACTAACTCACTTAAAAAACATAAAGAAACCAAAACAACCAAAACTTTATGCCTTAAATGGAAGCAGCAAATTGTTGCTCAGTTTCCTCTCATCTTAGCAAAATGACAAAGGGTACTATTTATGTCACAAAACTGACAAATTGAAAAAATTACCAAAACCCCCCGCGTCCCCCTTTCAAAAATACCCTAATTTTGAAAAGCAAAATTCACCATATCAGTGCTGGGGAGTAAACTTCATAGTTATTTTAAGTTTTCTTTTAAGTTTCGTTTTTTCCATCTTTTTGCCATTACCTGCATTCCTTAGATTTCTTTCTTTCATATGTAAAATGAACTAGCAACACCCCCATACCCTCTTCCTTTTTCTTTTTTTTCTGTTCTGAAAGAACTTTAGAGTCTCAGTAATGTTTTCCCCACCAAATCATGGAAAACCCTTTTGTTATTTCTCTTCTTTAACACATAACATGTTCCTCCTTTGACCCTCATTTTCCCTTTTTTTCTCTCTCTCCCTCTTCTCCCTCCCACTCGTCTGTCCCCCTCGTCCACCAATCTAATCCCGAATCCTGCCCTTTCGTGGTTGCTGTCCTTCCCTCCTTCCCTTCTTCCCTCCCTCCTCCTCCTCCTTCTCCCGGCCCCACCGCCCTGGCTGAACCCTCCCAACCTGTTTGTTCCTCTTCCTCTCTTCGTTTGCAGCTTAGAGATGGCTAAAGTCAGCACCCAGACCGCTTCCGTCACGACCCCTGTTGACCTCAACATGAACCTCTCTCAGTCTGCCACCCCTACCTCCACCCCCACCTCCATGGCCGTGCTGGCGGCCGCCTCCGCCGCTACCGTCAGTACCCCCCCTCCCCTACCAACTCTGCCAACCACCCACTATGCCGTTCCTGTCTCCAGTCTGCTTGGCATGAAAACTGTCCCACTCCTGGCACTAAATGCCGCGGCCGCCGCGGGGGCCACGGGGAGTTTGTCCGCTTACACTGCCAAAATTCCTTCGACGAGCGGGGTTAAGAAATCTGACCGCCAGAAGTTTGCTCCATATTGAAGGGATGAGACACAATGCAAGCTTTGCCAGCTCTGCCAAGAGTCTGTGGTAGATCCTAGTTATCAAAGAAACAATACGGCATCTTTTATTTTCTGTTCAATTGCTAGTGTTAACTGTTGCCGACTCAAGTCGTCTTCCGCTCTCCATAACACCTAACACCAGGCACCACCTACCAACTAGTTCCAACAGCCAGCAGGTGCCAGCCCGCGCTCCTTCTCCCCGGACACCATCCCTCCGGCGGGGCTGCCGCCAGGGCTGGCCCTCAGCAGCCCCACAGCAAGGCAGGGCTGCCCCCAACCCAGCAAGGGAGACACCGCGAAGAGAAGGGAAAAACATAAATGAGGCAAAATGTTGACAGCCGGGTCCTGCTGCAGCAATGCTGTCCGGCATAAAAATACACTTAGATCCATTTGCAGGGATCCCTCCCAACTGCAGAACAATTCCTTACGGCAAACTGGCATCTTTGATATATTTTTTTCTATTGCTAGAATGTGCAAATCCAGCACTTCTGATGATTACTAGTGGCCCTGCAATGCCCTGTGAAGGGCTGGTGACCCCGTCAGTCATTCTGCTGCTCCCAAAAGGCCTGGAGACCCCCAACTCCCCATCCCAAAATCTGCCTACGAGCGGGAGATGGGGGCTAGGAAGTACCAACCTCAGGTACTTCTGCGTACAACAAATGAAGCTTTCTGGTCTGAGAAAAACTGCTAAATTCAAATGACTGTAAAACAGTAAGAAAAAAATACCAGGCACCCGTGCCTTTCCACATGATTCTTTTAAATGTGCAACCATTTTTTTCTGCTTTGGAAAAACGTAATTTTAAGAACTGCTTTAGGGTGAGAGGGAGAGACAGAGAGACAGAGAGAGACAACGAGAGCGAGCAGGCTCCTCCTTTTGCACTCAGATGTTTTACATATACCAACACAGTACTTATTTCTGTAAGTACTTCAGAGCAAGTACAAACCAGGTGCCATCACTATCTGATACTTCCTCCCATGTATATTTTATTCAGTCAAAATGACCATTTTTCCTTAGGTTTCTGTACAAAACACATCCCTGTTTTACTCGCCATTAATCATGCAGGTTGTATGGTAATCAAGAAAAACAGGTAGCATTTTAGAGGTCATTCAAAGGCTGCTGCCTGGACAGATCCCATCCCTTTACCAAGCACTTCAGGATGTTCAGATGAACTGAAACCAGACAGGTAATGGCAGCCAAAGCCAAGAGAGCTGGGGAATGGAGTGGCTGGTTGCCAGCTGTTGGAACTAGTTCTTAACTGCATTTTATGTTTGTCCATCCACCTTCTTTTTAATTTCTGTTGCATAACTCAGTAATGCAATATTGTTTTCCTCACCACTTCCAAATCCAGAGTCCCATTAGCCCGCCATGTTCATCCACTTTGCACTCCTTGGACACAAAGCTTTAACAATTGAACTGTATTCAGTGCATTTTAATATAAACTAAAAACACAATGCAAATGCAATACTTTTTAAAACATGGTATTTCAAAGTGTGTTATTGTATAGGGCTAAGTACTATCTCAGTATTTTGTGTCATTTCTGTATTCTGTGGGCTTTTCTTCACCTTAGCACCTTTGCACTAAGTTTTGTCACTGTAACCATTTGTAGAACTGCCATTGTTACAATTTGCACTTATCCAAATGGGGTTTTTGGTCGGTTTTGTTGGGGGTCTTTTGGTTTTGTGGGTTTTTTGTTTGTTTGTGGCTTCCTTTTTTTTTCTTTTTCTTTTTTTTTTTTTTTTTTTTTTTTTTTTATTTGGTGGAAAACTTTGGAAAAATNTTGGTTGTATATAATGAAGGAAAAACTTGGAATAATGTCAAGGTACCACAGCTATTTTAAAGCTCTAGAAAACTGCTGTAAAATTGTTCTGGACTATTGTAACTGTTTCAATAATTGACATTTAAGAAAGAAAAAAAACAAACCACCAACCCATGTGTGAGAAAACTTGCCTGCACTGAAATGCTGTTCTATGCTGGTTGTACTCAAGTGGTATTTTTTTAATAGTGAGAAGATTTTTTTTCCTTTTTTTTGCCTTTTTTTTTTTCTTTTCTTTTCCTCGTTTTTGTTCCTACATTTTAGGCTGTCTTCAGAAGTTACTGGCCTGGGGGCTCTGTAATGTATCTCATCATGCCCTAGTGCATTAGCCACCAGACAGGACTTTTCCAAAGCCCCATGAGACAATGCTTTCTATGGACTAATCTACAGAGGAGTTTCTGCCATTTCTAACTTTCTTATTATTCTGAGACATCAAAAGAAAATACTTCCTTTACTCTTTAAGCAACTGTGCTTCCTAACTCTTGTGTTGCTTTCATTACTGTTCCAGTTTTAACACTGTTATGGCTCATAACATAAAGCAAAGACAAGTTATTTTCCGGGGTTAATTTTCATTGATGTTCATGCTTTGGCTAATCTGTATAAAAGCATGGGCCGTTAGTGTTCTAAACCACTGTAATTCAGCTAGAGACTCGACAGTAAGTTAAATGAGACGTTTTTATAAATAAATTTTTTTCCTGATTAAAAAACAAAAAAAGACGTGGTAGCTTTGTGCATACAACTGTTGTGTTGTTTAAACTTTGTTCTTTGTAACCGAGCTGCTAACTTGTCATTGAAGAAGCACTATTATATGGATTGTCAAACTAAGATCACAGACAAATTGCTTGTTTTCAATTAATGATTAAAGGTTTCATATCATCACGCTTAAGGTCCCAGTGCTCATTGGGAAACAGTGCAACACCTGTGCAAGACTGGCAACCTTAGTAAGGATGTTAGCCCACTGTCAGGGACAATGAGTCTCTTCAGGACTAGATGGAGCCAGATTGTGCAATTAGTAGAGTAAGCAGTATTTCTGTAAAACTTGATTTGGTTTTTAATGAAGCTCCTCTTTGAGAACTTCTCACACTGCATAGCAAAGACAAATTTGGCATCATGTTACAAGCAGACACTGATTTGTATCTCTGGTCTTTTCCCAGACTTGATCTATAGATCAAATACTGGGGAAAGGAAAACAGGAACAAAAGAATGAACTTGGATACTGAGTATGGTATTGCTAAGGCCCTTCATGCTTCCCCATTCCCAGCAGCACTGCCCAGTGGCGAGGCTTCTAGTCAGCACCTTCCACCCTGCCAGGAGCCAGCCCAGCAGCTGGGAGGAGCACGGCAATGTGCAATAAGAGGGGGAATGGAGAGCGGAGCAGGCCCAGGAGCTGTCTCCTGCCCTGACACAGCTCCAGCTGTTCAGACCCTCCTTTGGATCTGCTGAAGCACTGCAGTCACAGCCTCGAGTTCTCTCTTCACACACAAGCAAAAGAAAGAGGCTGGCCCCGAGCTGTTGCTGAGTTACAGCACCCCTGGCTGTGCTCTGGCCACCTCCTCTTAGGGCACTGGCAGTACTGTCACATGTACTGCTCTGGCCTCACGAGAAAGCAGCTTTTTGGCAGTGCAAGAGTAGCATCCTTAATGACACAAGGATCCATCTTCCTACTCTGTTAAAGGTCTCTAACTGCTGTCAGGTATTTAGCTTGGGGTCCTGCTTCCCCTCCCTGCCTCCACTGAGCTTTTGGGGAGTACCACGATTATTCTCCATGGTCTCCAGGGTACAGACAGCTCTCGAGTCTGAGCCTGGAACCAGGGCATGACCAAGACGTGCATACAGACTTGGAGAGCTGTAGAAATCAACAGCTTTCTCAACACAGATGCAGCCACAGAACAACCCCTGATGATGAAGGGTGCCAAGGGACATTACAGAACAGCTCACTGCACCCCAGCACCCAGGACGCCTTACCCAGTGTTAACAATTAGCTATTCCAACCCTTAGAAAAAGTACAGGCTGTAGTACTAACCTTGATAAAATTCTTTGTAATTATTACTGAAAATATATTTTTATTACTTAAAATGTATTTAACTTCTCATTCTTGAAAGGAGAGCTGAAGCTGCTTTCACAGCAGAGTCCTCCATAAGTCTTCATTTCTTCAACAGCAAAAGCTATTTCTATGGCTAACCTGGCCAGTGTAAATGAAAAAAAAAGAGAATATTGCAGCTCAACACTAAGTAGGTCAAAGCTTTGCTCTCCCCGTAAAGCTGCCAGGCAAAGGGCAGCAGCAGCTCTGGGGTGTATAGTATCTTTCATATTAATAATTCACATGTGCCTTGCAGAATTGAAAGATTTAAACAAACTAGTGCAGGGGCACGTTTGTGTGAGGAATGAGGAGAGGTAAAATAAAGACACGTGGACAAAGAAGGAAGTGTCTTCTGAGAGGGTTTTTACAAAAAATACAGGCAGAAATGTGATAAAATCTAAGCTTATTGTAATTTCATTATTTTAGTTGGAAAATACTTCTGAATGGCAAGAAGAAGCTCCTAATGGCTTTAGTATACAAAACAGACCAAAAAAAAGACAAGGCGGTAAAGAAAAAAGGAAAAAAACAAAGGGTAAAGAATAATACTAACCGAGACAGAAAAGTAAACCACTCATGCCCAAAGGTAGATAAGAGGAAGCGTGTACTCGCTGTGAAAAGGTCACTGCCCACACAACTGTGAGTTTCCAGATGAAAGACAGCACAAGTTCCGCAGCTTTTGCGTCATCAAATTGGAATTAGGTTTCTGGAAACATCTCAAATGAATTCAAGCAGCTCTGTTGTGTTTCTCAAGTGAAAAAACACTGACAGCATGAATGCTGGCTGGAACCAGAAGGAAAATAAACAAACAAAGTTAGTCCTCTGCTAATACACAGAGTGCTTTCTGTTCTCAGGCATAGCCAGAGGGCATCTGTGGGCCCCAAGGGTCACATTTGTGCCAGTCAAGCTCCTAGGAAGCAGCACAGTCTCACTGGTGCCATGAACAGAGGCACCTGGGAAGTGCCTCAGCCTCAGAAGGCTGCACAGGCAAGGTGCTGTTTGTTGGGTTTCACAAGACAGTGTGAAAATCCAATTTCTTCCACAGCCGTAATACCAGCTGAATGTATTTTAGCACTATTTGTATTCTTGGGACAGGACCTTCCCCTTCTGGAGTGAGTGTCATGATTATCTAAAAGTCACAGTACTCGCTGATCCAGGGTTCAACAGTGGCACAGCTTCTGCAGGGAGGACTGTCATTGTCAGGCTGCTCAACTGGGTGACACAAAGTGTGTGTTCAAAGGACAGCATCAAAAGGAGGGATTTGAACAGAGACCTCTTCTAGCCCCTGTAACTGCTGCAGCCACCAATGATGCAAGGCATTAGTGCCTCCACTGTATTTTTGGAAGAAAGGCCTGGTTTAGATGTCTACACAAAGGAACTGCTTGCATTTGTTTTCCCAGCTATCAGGCCAGGATAATTCTAACTGAACTGATGAACAGAAGACCAAATGAAGGCAGATACTGAAAAACTGTTTCACACCTGAAATTTTCATCTCTTGGCCTGAGCAACACTTTCTAGGGATGTAAGTACACCCTGCCCTTCTTGGCACTGAAGTGTACTTAATTCCTTGGTTCCAGGAAGGAATGCAGTAATGTTGATTAAATCAGTTTCTGCATCAATGCATGTGTCTTAAGACAGTAACTGAAATTAAAGAGTCAAAGTCACTTGATGTTACCAAACAAAAGGGAATTTCTATAACATTACATACTCACACTGTGGTTTCTAATGACAGCTACAGCATGATTCATGCAGGCTGAATGTCTGATTTTCTAGGGCAACCTTTATGGATTATAAGAAGAAAGTACTTTTAAGTGCTGAAAATATTTTAGTAATACAGCTTTTCTCATTTCTAGCTCAGTGTTTTTAAGATGATAAAATGCAGAGAATCTAATTATAGTGGCATGTAATAAGCAAAATTTGTCTCTCCTCAAATTGAATTTATTGGGAGGGGGCCTGGCCAAAGCTAATGTTAATGTTCTTTTTAATCAATATTTGCAGTTTGAAGCAAAATTTAAAATTAAATGGTGTAGTAGAGGAAAAACAATCGTGTTAGCAAATGAGAACATTGGTTTGTTGTTGTTTGGGTTTCTTGGTTTTGTATGGTCACTTTTGGGCTCCTCTGTACCAAATACAGACCTTGTTCCACATCTAAGGCATGACAGCAGCAGCAGCTTACATCTTCAAAGGCAGGAGAGAAGTTAGCACAGCAATTACCGTTTGTGACTGCCTGCCTTGCCAGAGGAGAGCTAACTACCAGCAGCTGCAGCTGTGGTGAGCTGCTCCTTGTGGAGCTGCTCCCTGGAACTCCATTTCAAACATGCAGGCACACACATTCTGCCCCTGGAAGTCACTTACCAGTTCCAAAACCACCAAGCTGAAGAATCTCAACTAATTTTTGGTGGCATGAAATTCCACAGTTCTTAAGTTTGGGCGGCACTCTCCATTATTTTATCAATAAATAAGGACTACAAATGTCTTCCTCCCTAATTCCGATACTTCCGTTTTCTGCGAGTCCTGGAGATGAGAGAATTAAAATAGTCTTCCTAATTCCAATTAAAATTTCTTTTTTAATAGTGGCTATTGACAGAGCTAGTTATTAGCATTACTTTCATCTTTATTGTTAAAAAACAGAATTCAAGAAAGTTATGAAGTGAGAAAGAAATTAAGGAAGTACATATTTTTAAAAACAATCATTTCCTCTGGTTAATAACCTAGCTGAATAGCGCATCAGAAGTACATAAAATTGTTTTCTGAAACTGAAAACGTACTTGAGATGACAAACTAATTATCCCTATGTTTTTCTAAGATACGGGAGATTATTTACCTTGATAAATTAGCTTGACTACAGAGTGAGGTTAGAATATTTCCCTCTTCTCCCTTATAGCCATGCTACTTTCATTGCTAAAAAGCAGGATGATTTCTTGCCCTCTTGACACAACAGCACATGCATGTCAGTGGTCACAAGGGACAAAGTCACTCCCATCGTCTTCACAAAGCTCTCTAAAAGCTTTGTTTCAAATGCTGAAGAAAGGTACAGCTGTATGCAGTAAGCTGTAAAAAACCTGGATACAACATGATTTGGAGATCTATGAGATTCCTCCAAGGAAAAGAGCACCAACTCCTAAACAAGACACAACCACGAGCGATGGATGCTGTCACTTCCCCAGCAATGCACACACCCACTGGCTGGTCCATCTTTACCCTTCCAGCAAGTTATGCAAGGATAACGAGTAGGATGATGAGTGACCTGGTGTTTATTCCTGCTGTCTATTCCTAATAACAACGGGCTGCACTGATTTGGATTTGAATGTTCAAGCTCCCTGCACTGGAACTAAACTCACTGCGTTTAGCTTGTTACCACAAAATAGTTCTAAAGATGAGGGCAACTGGACTAAAACAGCTGAAGTGTTTTAATGCTTAGTTAATTTCCTATTCATCCACAGCTGTAACCATGATTTGCAGATTTATGTACAAGATGAAAGTAAAATTACCGAAAAACATACAAAATGGAAGTGTAATTTATAAACTCAGAGATTAGCATTTTTATACTTTCAAAACATGTATGTCCATGATGCTCAGTGTAATGTGACACTAATCACATCTGTTCCTCTGATATTAAGTCAAATGCAGAGTGGTTCTGAAGTTCAGTGTTAACAAGCTCATGTGCTTTGGTGAGTGGGGTCAGTGAAAAGCAAAGAAAAACAGAACAATTAGAAACTTAGCTTAGCTCTTCTCAGAGGGAAACTGAAGGAGTATGTTTCGGTTTGTTTTGAAAAAGATTGTCCTGTTAATACTGCACCACCCTCTCAGCTGGAAGTTCTCTTGACAGGGATAAATGGATCTAGAGATCTTTCACTGCAGCATGACAGGCACCTTAGACATTGATATTCAAATGTTTCATGCTATACAATGACATTTTATTTCCGTTTTGGTCCAACTAAGTTTTCTCCAACTTGTCCAAACATTCATTATTTATTTCAATATTCTCTGAACACTTATTCTGTATTCCAGTACTGTCTGAATGTTGCTATCTCAGTGACAATCCTAATTCATGTAAGACTGCAGTGTCACACCAAATATTTTAGCAGCAACAGCTACTTACACTTACTGTTACTAACTCAGCCCAAACCCAACAGCTGTAAGCCAGCACATGTGAGCAGGAATGTGTGGATGCAGTAAACCACTAAGGACCATTGCCTGAATTTTGACAGCTTTGTAAATAGGAAGAGCTGAACCCAAGGATCATGGAAGTTGGGAGTGATAAAAAAACATTTCACTATAAGGAAAGGGCTTCTGCTGTATCAAATCCTTCTCCCAAAACAGGCAAATCAAACATCTAAGTTTAGCTTTAATCTTTATTGCCTGGTTAATAACCATCTCTGAGGCAAGTAACTGGAATGCTTTCACAAGAGCAAAGCTTGTTTTCTCCCTTTAAAATCTCACTACTTTTAAGTCTAGAATCTTTAAAAAAAAAAAGGTTAACCTGTTCTTAACAACTTTACTTTTTGATATCAATCAAGCCACACCTCTCCTATTTTTAAAAAGTCCTCAGCAACTTTGAAATATTTGAAGATTTGCAAAAGTAAAAAAAATAAAAAAATAGAAAATAGACACTTACCAAAAGCAGTTCTGCTTTCCATGTCCCAGTCTTGTCAAGTTTGTTGGTTCTTGGTTTTACTTAATCTGTGTTTATCAGAACAGAATCAATTTTAGATGCTTTCTGTGCCTAAGATAGTATTTTAAGAAAATTTCCAGTATTTGCAGCTATTATTTTACCTCCTCAGTTTCCAGGGCAGTACCTTCCTCTCAGGCATTTTGTCACCCTTTCATTTAGTGATGCAGATAGGTATCCACTGTGTTCTCATCCCTCTGGTTCAAGAAATGTGAGGTATGCTACACGATGGCTGAACTAAGCAAAATAGGAGACTATAAAGAAAAATATTCAGCAGTGCTATGGCACATCACAGGATATACACTGCAGAGAAGTTGTAGCTCAACATTTCTGAGCTTAGTCCTTATATACACACAGAAACTGTAACAGACCCCGAAAAAAAATGTACATATTTTATTGGGAGCTTGGGCAATGGACAGAAGGGCACTTACAAATTTTAAGAAAACATAAATGCATAATATTTTCCTTTCCCTAAACCCCCAATCTGGGAAAACTTTGTAGACTATGCACTTCTATAGACAATAAGCCAAGTCTCAAAATTACCAAACTGAGCTAATGCTTCCAAAAGCTTAGAGATTCTTTACAGATTTATTAATCCCATTAAAATACTTCTGGTAGGCAACCAATCATTTTAATAGGAAAGGTGCATTCAGTATTGTAAAACATTTGCAATATACAGTTTTTACAACAAGTAATACACCACTCTAGATCTACAAAAATTTTTTTTAATAAGCCTGGCTCTTTACCTCACGATCCTCTTTAAATAAATATTTAACAAAACAATCTCCCTTCTAACAATGGAAGTAACACCACAGATAGAAAGAGTATTAACCATGTTGCAGAAATGCTACAACAAAGCCCCTTTCACCCGCCAGTCTTGTGACAGCAAATCCTGCAGTTCTTCTTCGTCTTCACTACCAATATCCTCCTCCTCTTTCTCTTGTGCTGCTCTTAATCTCATGGCTTCCTTTAACTTCTCCTTCATCTCGTCCTGGCGGTTCCGCAAAAGCTCGACACGGCGGTAGCATTCACTGTTGGAAAGTGAAACACCTGTTAACACTTGGGGCCTTTCCACATTAATTTGATCTTCTCCAGTGTCGGATTTTGCTTCTACAACTTTGGATAAAGAAGCTTTACAGCTTCCCATCAATGAAAAAGAAATAAGCTTTGAAGATGCCAGTGCACCTTCTCAGTGTTCATCGAGTGAAAACAGACTGAGGAGAGGAGAGGTGTGGCCAGCAGTGAGGTCTAATCCAAATACTTATCAACTGCAATACAGTCACAAACTATTTTTTTCAAAAGCACGGAACAAATATCCACTTCCACACAAGAAGAAACACCATTCTTTGCTCCATTTATGGTTTTCATGAGAGAAAGGTGTGACATAAATTATCAATTTTGATAACTTAGTGGTGGCATCTCTGAAAATAAAAAAGCAGCACAGTATTCAGATTCTTTATCTGCTTCATCTGTGCTATAACAGAACATTTTAAGTAAATACAATCCAAAAGTTTCAGGTTTCCACTTACTTAAAAAGTTCTGTCCTTGAATTGTGTTTTATAACTATTCTAGCCATTTTAAACAGGGTATTTTGTTGAAAATGCCAAGTAGTACCAGCCTGATTTAAATTCATCTTTGCTCCTTTCATTCTTACTTGCTCAGAAGAGTCAACATGGAAAGATTACTACCTGGATCCCGTTTCCCCTTGCATATCACCAATATGATTCTTACAGGCAGTCATAGCTGAAGATTTGAAGGCCAAGGAATTGATTTAATTTTCAACTTAATTTGAAATAGTCTGCATTTAAATACACTCAGAAGATGAAAGTTACAAAAAGTCTTTAAAAATCTATTTGGCACTTTTATTTTGGGGAAAAATAATTACAGTAACAAACTTCAAATATTCTACAAATTTCTGAATTTGGTTCTACGTACTATAGGAGCTTTAGCTAGTGAGAAAAATGAATCCTCAGAGAGAGGCAGGTTTAGCTCAAGCCCTCTCCAGAATGACATGAACATTGTTAAAAGACATTCCTGTAATACCGAAGTTCAGTTTGAACCCAATGCTGTTGTTACCATACACTGATTATGTGTAGCATGCAAACTGCCCAGATGGTTTAAGTGTTGCTTTAATTTCTAGTGTCTTCCTTTCGTTGCATCTCTTTCTTTTCAATCGCTACCACTGCCATTATCACTGTTACTATCAGTATGTTGAGCTACATGAAAATGGTAACAAACTGTTCCACTGAGCTGTATTTCAGGTTACTAGAGTTTAAACCAATGCTCATCCAACCACCACAGCCACCATGTCAGCAAAACAAAACGAAACAAACCACTTCATTTAGTGAAGTGCATCATTCCACAAAGCCTTTAAGTAAACTTCTACTAGAATTAAAGAGGGTTTGCCACAGGACAGGACATTTTCACTAAAGGAAATGTTTCTTAAAAATGTTCACATAAATTCTACATGAATCAAAATTCCGAGGGAAATACAAATTAAGACATTTGACAGGGGAAGAGGGACAGTTTGTTCCAGGAATTTGCCTTGTGTTCTTTCAGTGATTCCAGTGCATTCTCTCTTTGGAGAAAGTTACGTAACTTTGTACCAAAATTCATGTCTTTATTAGGTATCAGTCTGCAGTTTGAGGGAGTCTGTCCTTCAAATACTCAGATGACTAATGAAAGGTAGTATTGCAGATTAGAAGTGTTTTTATCACTCTAGTCAAAGAGCAATCCATTACTGCTGGAGAACAGAGAATTTGAGGAAAAATTGATCTACTTACATCTGCTCATCAATTTCTCCAATCTGGCGATCTAGTCGTCCCTCCTCATCATCTTCTGCCACTATTGCTTCTGAAATCTAAACCAGAAAAGCACTGAGAAAATTCACCTTCATCCTGAATTCCACTTCCGCTCCTTTACAATGTCTGTGTCCTCCCCTGCTCCCCTCTACCTCAAGTTAGTGTCAATCTCCTCTATGTATATTCCCATCTTCACAAGGGCAAACACAGAAAAAAAAAATTGTCTGGTTTAATTTGAAATGGAAATGCTTTTTCTTAAAATCTAAAGTAGTTTGGCTGCTTTGGGGTTAATCTTTGGAAATTTTCAATACACTACAATTTGAAACTGAGCATAAACTATGCACACCCACAGTCTGAGGTTGAAAAGGGAGCTCTATCCCAGTGCTTGGGACTTAAATACACACACACTTATTGAACATACTGTTTAAATAATCCCGCTAGATCCCGAAGTGTTTCTAACCTGTTATTTTTTTCAGCATATACTTTCTCAAATCTGAATGTCTGGGAGATGCTATGCAATCAATGGTCCACGCATAACTGAGAAGATTCCTCCTAAGCTGAAGAATTATCTGAATGGCTTATGCTAGCAAAATGTATCCACCACCGCTTTTGTATGAACATTCGCTCTGTTTATAGTGCTGACTGCTTTAAAATGAGCAATGATACATTTTTCTGCACCACTTTTCTCAGCAGTTGACATATGAGTAACTATTTTCAATTAAAATAATTAAAAAGATAGCAAGTACTCTAGGGGAAGACTGAGAACACCAGGTAATCTGTAGTTCAGTTTTATATTGTACAAAAGGGCAGATGAACACCTGCTGCAGGAAGACTTTCCATGCAATGGTAAACAGTGAAAAATGCAAGTACAGAAAAACTGTGGCAAATTTACGTGTCTCACACACAAACTCTTTTGTCACTTTCCCAGATTTTGGAGTTCCTTCCCAGTACATTTAAATTAAACATGAAACCCAGGTTACCTACACTTTATAGATACTTTTTTAAAAACACAGACAAATGGGTAGTGGTTTGTTCTGTGTTTTTAAAAGTTAAAATATGAATATATCTCTAGAGCTAAAGAAGAGCCCAGGATTGTGTCCTGTTTGAATACAAGATACTGATCGGAGGTATATGCTAGCTAAATAGTATTGAAATAAAATACAGTGTAACAAATGTAAGCAGATACATATGATGACTGGATCTTGATCACAAGTTTTTCAACTTAATTTCCTTTGAGTGGAAAATACAAGGAACCCTTTGCTCATTTATAAAGTGCATTTAACCACACACTGCATTGAAACAAACAGCTGACAAATGCAGATGTCAGCCATTCTGCAGAGCTGCATGAAACTGTTGTTTTCCTTATTGTGTATAGTATTTAGAATCAATAAATATAGATTCCATTACTTACTGTGTTGACCTGTCGCATTGCCTTTTGAAATTCATCCCATTCTTTGTCCATCTGATCCTTTGGAGCATCAACTTTTCTCACCTAAGGAACATGAAAATTTGTAAATTAACAATTTAAGTCTAATGACTCTTTGGGGCACTGTAAAAAAAAAAAACCAGGAGAAATAGGAAAAACTATGCTGTGTTATCAGAAAAGTCTGGTTGATGTACTTCAGTTTAAGTAAAGGATATGAGTGAGAGAGTGCAGCTGCACAATGGTTTCAGAAGAAAAATCTGACTCTACTCCTGGATTAAAACAACATCTGTGACTGCAGCATTAAAGAGTAATTATTGACTAAAAATGGCTGGTGTGGAATGTCTGGAGTAACAAAAGTGAGTTTGATGGTCTGTCATTTCACTGTGTCAGGTGATAACTATTAAATTCTTCTGTAAGCTGCCTGTACAATTGCATACAGTAGCCATTTCACAAGCCAAAAAGCAGTGAATTATTTGCCTCTGGCATAACGTAAAGCATCAAACTTTTCAGTCACTAGTCTGCTGGTGTTAGGTAGCCTGACTATTTCAAATCTAGTCTAATTTTGTTGGCTAACAGAAGAAACTGTACAGCTACAAACCAATTTTAATGACGTGCAAAGCTTTTTATTCTGTGGTAGATGGCATTTAGTACTAAGACGTGAAGTCTGAAAAAGTAGTAGTGGTAAGAACGTGTTTAAGATCTACAGCCAACGTAATCAAAGCCAGATTGTGCTTTTAATGCAAATAAATAAACAAGGTAGCCTGCCTGTGTAATTGAAATTGCCACAGTTCAATACTGGAAGATGTGGCATATAATGTATTTTAGAGGACAGATTATGCCTGACTCAGGACTGGGTAGGAATTATATAGCTAGGAGAACTAAGCAGTTTGAACATAATAATTCATGACACCATCTTTTTGCATTAGTTTTATTTTCCCTTTATTCATTCTGCTCTTTTGGTGACACATTAGTCATCACCTTAGTAAAGACAACAGTTTGGTGTGTTTTGTTCCTGAGTGATTACAAAATCAAGTAGTATGAATTAAGTTTATAGAATAAATTAGAAGCTTCCAAGCAAATGCATACTGGGAAGTAATAGTCATCATTTCATTTTTCTGTTCTGTTATTATTTTTATCATATGTGTATCTACTGTGTTATTATGCATTGTGGTTGTCTTTTGTAATTCATAATTATTTGTATTTCTTACAATAAATTTAAACACTAAAGTTACTATATTTTCTTGAAATATTTATCTAATCCAGAATTTATATGCTTTACAAATACCTGATGCAAATAACAAACATTCTTCACGCTCACAATCTCCCTTTCAAATGCCCAGTTAATTCTTAAAATAATTATTTTGTGTATGATTCCAACACAGAACCACTGCAGCCACCTCAATATAAGTGATGTCACAAACATTTTCCTTCCTCTGAGTATTAGTTACATTCAGAAAGGGCTGATTAAAAGGAAGAGCCTCTCCAAGCAATTCAAGGAAGGGCTTACTGGAACAAGTAACCACTTGTACATTTATCAGTGGAGGCAATAACCAGAACAAAGGTCACTAACCAGTGTCCTCACAGACAGAAGCAGATTCTCCTTTGCCTGCTAGGCATTCCCACTTTGTACAAGCTTCCCAACTCATGATAAAACTAAGTATTTGAAAAATATAATACTTCAATTAGACACAAAACAACAAAAAAACACCAAACAGCCAAAGCATGGCTTTTCCAGCTATATATTTCAATATTCAGAATATCATTATTCAAAACTATGCACATATGGCAACACGTGGGCATGAGTAGTGCCAAAAGAGTCTTGCCAGAGCAAATAAAACACCTAAGCTTGTTAGCTGGGCCAGTGGGACTAACTGAACATAAGCATTATTTGGAAGGTCTCCAAATTAGATGTCATGGCTTGGCCTCACAATGCCTTTTAAATACACCAGCAGCCTTCCACTGTATGGAGGAAATATACTCAAGGGAAAAAAAAAGACTTAAGCCTATAGCACTATATTTCAATAAAGAAAGCAAGAAAGCCATCAAATCTGTGGCAAATTTTACAAAACAGAACAAAAAAAGGTTTGTATTTCAAATATCAGTGTTTATTTTGGTCATCATTTGGCAATGTGCAAGTTGAAGGAAGTAGGAATGTTTTTGATCACAATTTCAAGAATTTTAGTTGTGGGATTTTTTTTGAGAAACAAGGGGATACCCACATTTCTTTTCTTTTCCAAGTGTCAAAAAACCCCAAAGTGGTAAAAAACGAGAGGGCTGAAGACCAAGTTCACTCTTGTGGTGTAACCTATAGATGGTTACAGCACTACAGATGACAGCATGTGCCACAGTGGAACTATTTTCATTCCAACAGGATGCACGCTATCAGTCACACAGTAACTCTTAACACCTTTCAGCAGGATCTCACAAAGGACATTATAGAACTGTTATCATATCCCCAATTCCAAAGCAAAACTGAACATACAAATTAAGCGAACTGCTTTTCCTGGGATGACTCACCGAAATAAAGGCAGACTGTCCAAATCTCAGTTCAGTATTCCAGCCAATGAATGACATTTCTTTAAGAGCCACAGAGGAACCATAATCAAAAATACTTTCCACGAAATGATTTTAACAAGCTCTTCCTGCCCACCTGCATCCCTTTCCATATTTTCTAATTCATACAGAATGATAGTTTAAAGCTGCACCAGGGGAGGTTCAGACTGGACATTAGGAAGCAGTTCTTTAGCGAGAGGGTGGGCAAACACTGGGACAGGCTTCCTGGAGAGGTGGCCAATGCCCCAAGCCTGTCAGTGTTCAAAAGGCATTTGGACAGTGCCCCTAATAACAAGCTTTAACTTCTGATCAGCCCTGAAGTTTTCAGGCAGTTGGACTAGATGATTATTATCGGTCACTTCCAACTGAAATAGTCTATTCTAGCCTGAATAATTCAGTCATTTTCTTATATTCCAGTATGACTCATTACCTGGAAAAGCATCCTTACTACTCAGAAAATCATTACAACTGGCAGAAATAAACCCAGTAGCATAAAAAGAGTAGATCACTTACTTTTGCATCCACTTCAGGATCATCAAAGAAACCTTCTGGCAAAGCTTCAGCAGTGTTTTCTTTCCTGAAATATTTGACTACTATTAGCCCAAGTTAACACTTTACAATCTGCTTTATTGCAGAGTTAAAAATAGTCGAGAATGAAATTCATAATCCTTTATGTAAGTATGTAGAAACACAGCAAGTTTTTTAAGCCCTTAGTTTTATCTACAACCACCAAAACCTCCTCCTTCAGCTTGGTCTTTCCTCATTTTGAAGGAACTGCACAGAAAGGTTTAAATCTCACTGTTAAAGCAGGAACTGTAGTTTATACTTCTTAAATTATTCTTTCCAGTGTGCTGAACACCCAAACATTTTTAACATCACAGCTGCTACTTCTGAAAGACTAAAGCACTGTCTAAAGGAGTGCTGGAGTGAGCTGAACCATTACTACAGAACAAGCAGCTTCCTTTAAACGGTGGACAGCAGTGGTTGACATTAAGCTCCCACAGTACCCTGTGCTAAAATTTGCAAGCAGAGATGTCAAACAGACTCCATACGACATTGCTCCATCTCTTCTCCTGTCCCTAGGGTGCAAGATATCTGTCTGAAATAATCCCTGAGGCTGACATACATACAAACTATTCTGAATGCAACTTAACAATAAGTTAAGATTTCTAAGTGATCACAGTCTCTATTTCCTGGAAGATACATGTTTATTTACAATTCCTAAGACTATCCATATTTCATCTGACTGCTTACCTTTCAACTACCTTCTCTTGTATCTCTGCTTTCTGTATGGATCCTGAATGGGAAACTATAGGAGCAGCTGGAGTTTTGGTGTCAAAAAAGTCTATAGGAAAGGACAGAAGTCTATGACAAAAAGAACAGCTGTTCAGGCATTTTCTAAAATTCCTACTAGACAGGAATTTCAGTCAGTACTTTACTGAATCAAGGGAAGAACAACCAGACATTATTTCCCTTGACAGCCTCAAACAACTAGAACATAAAATCAATAAGCAACCACCACACAGTAACAGGAGATTCCTTGCTAGTTTATCTCTACTTCCAGTATTACACACCCTCACCTTCACCTAACTACCCATCACCTAACAGCAATAATTAGAAAAATAAAATAAAAACCTTTCATCATCACAGGTTCTCCTTACTGAATCACCTACTATTTCAGTCAGCATTACCTGCAGGCAGAGAATTAGCTATTACTTCTTGAGTTGGAGGTGGAATTTCAGTTTTATGCACAACAGAAGATTTGCTCGATTGTTCTTGTTCCTCCTCTTCATCATCGTCGTCGTCGTCGTAATTCCCTGACAATAAACTGGGACCTGAGCCCTTGGAAAGCTGTACATTGGCGCTGTCTTGCTCCGCTTCATCAAAAAAATCTGCTGGCAGCCTGGTAAAGAGCCCACAACACAATTGCTTGAAACTTCACACCAGTGATTCCAGTCCAGCACCAGCAGCCCAGTCCCTCTGTGAGCAATGCAGGCTGTGAGATACTGAGCAACACCCTGAACTGCACAGCTGCCAACACAGCCGCTGTCTGAAGGCAGCACACACTTGGGGCTCTCATTTTAACTTCTCCAGAAATGCCCAGGTTAATTCTAAAAACACGTTTTTGATCCGTTTATCTATTTGGATATTAACTATCAGAAACATTAATAAAAATCATCCGTAACCAATTGGAATGGTGGTTAAAATAATTCTTTTCCACCTACTAAGTAATTTGCTACTTATTTTGGGTACCTGCTGCTGTCCAGGACTGCAATTTAGAACATCTACACAAGCTCAGCAATGAGAAAACATAGATTTGCTGAGAATAGCTGCAGCCTCTAAGCCAAACATTTTTCCACATTGTATTTTAAACTACTCATACCAACAAGTTCAAAAATGGACAAACATCTCAAGGGTTAACTTTGCACACAAATTTTCCTACAAGGAAACAGCACGTGGTACCTATGCAAGGCAATAATTCATCCTGTGAAGTGTAGACGAGACCCACAGGTGTCACCCAACATCTGCCAACCCTGCAAAGATGTCCAAATACCATCAGAAATTTTTAGTGGCAGCTGAGATGCTTAACCCAATCCCTGGAAGTCAAATACAGTCCTACGTTTGTAAAAGTTCAACTGCAGCATATGCACTTACACGAATGTTAAGTGACTAAAACCATCCTAATGAAGATCTGTCAATGATATTTGTTAGTAGTTTTTGTTGAAAAATAGCATTTAATTATACATTCAAAACTTGTCTTAATTTCAGACTGCCACCTCTTCCGTAGTATGTCAGCATTATTAGAGAACATGCTGCAGTTCAGTTATGTTCAAACTGTGTAACTGCACCACATGTCAATCCTTAGAAGTCTGTCAGCGACAGCAGAAGAATCCCTGGTTTCTCAGAGACTCTTAAGAGTTGATACAATTATCTCCACCCAGGAAGATGCTGCCATGTTCAGGAATATAAAACTCTGTTAGAAAACGGGCAGGAGCAGGGGTCTGCTGACTCTCTGAACCTTTGCCCTTGTCTAGGAAGCAGAGACAAGGAAGAGCTGGGCAAGGATGCAGCCGTTGGTAGTTAGAAAAAATTCATATGTAGTAACAAGATCTACTTACCCAGATGAAGACGTGTGTGGCTTTTCATCTGTACCTGTACAACAGCCAAGAGTCGCTTCTTAAAATCCATGCTTTTAAAAGAAACATCCCTCAGATTTCTGACACAGCACCAAGTCCCCAAGTGCATATGTATGTAACATATCTCATATATTTACATGCCTGGTAGCACCAAGGGAAAAAATTAACTGTCTTTCCTTTGGCAAGAACTTTGGTGCATGGTTTGAGGTAAACCAGTGGCTTGATCCCACTGAAAAGGAATAACACCACTTCTAAGCAAGTGCTCCTGCTGCTTAATTTACACAGCTTCTCGCTCTATTTGGGCCAAGCCCACAGTTCCATGACCTAATTTAACCCAATAACCCAGAAGAAAACCAGGCAAACTTCCAAAAGCACAGTTTTCTCCTGACACAGAACTCACAGAGAAAGAACAAGCAAACTTCTTCCCTTTTCAGCAGCAACAGGCTGACATTAACTCAACAGTCTGGTTAGCAGACTAACTTCCAGAGGAACAAAACAAACCAAAAACATTCAAGATGTAAAATGGATGGATTCTGGCAAGCATTTTTCTCTCATTACCTTTTACTCTCTTTAGGTCTGTATTTTCTGTCTCAGCTGTTTTTCTCTTGACAGGATGAGATGATGTGCCAGCAGCTGAGCCAGTGGCCGTCTGCTTTGTGCCTTTTAATTCTGCAACCCTCTGTGAAGAAATAAAAATTCAGGACATGTTACTAGCAGTAACTTCTGGATTGCAGCTTAAAATACAGAGCTTTTACAGCGGCTCATCAAAGTGAGCTAATACCTTTGTAGAACAAGACCACTGAAACAGACACCACAGGTACCAAAACAAAGACCAGTGTTTCTGTCAGCCTCTGGAATGATGTGACATGGAGGAAGAGGAACTGACCAGTAAGAAAGGAAAGCCTAAGAGCAGTGACACTGACAGCAGTAAGGCACTGGAGAAAAGAGCAGGAAGGCTGGATTCATTCTAAGGTCCTGGAATATTAAGTGTTTTAAATTTAAAACACGGCACTTTAACAGCATGAAAGACATCACCCTGCCTTGCCACAGTCGTCTAGTCCGAATGCAGGCAATGAACTGGAACCCCTCCGTTCCTTTGGTCTTTCTCGTCAGTTCTTGTAAAACTAAACAGTCTTTCAGTTTTTGCTAAGTAGCAGCAGAACTTAAAAGGATAAAAAAAATTTAGGGTCGCATCCAAGTTACAAACTCCCTGACTTGCTTTACAAGTTCTTTATCTTTACTGCTAAATTACAAAGAAAAAAAAATGCGTATTTTCTTAACCCCGCATAAGGTGCCACTTGACAGCTCACAGGTGCCAGAGCAAGCCCGGGGGCGTTTCCAAGTCCGAGCTGCAGACAAGTGACAGCCAAAAGCTGTCGCTAAAGTGGGAACTGTTTCACCTGAGAAGCGGACCCCTGAAAGACACGGGACCCCCTTTTTAAGCGCTGGCTTTTCAATCCCCGCATAGGCTTGAAGAGAACAGAACCCAGACGGAACAGCCAGGCAGGTTCCCACACTCATCCCGGCGGGAGCTCCGCTGCTCCCACTGCCGCACAGGGCCGGGAGCAGCCAGCCCCAGGCCCCCGATCGGGCGGTGTGGCCTCTCCCCAATCCCCCGCTTCCCAAGCGCTGTCCCGGTGCTCCCGAACAACACAGCCCGGCCGACACCCGCGCCCTCCGCACCGCCGCTCACCTCCCGGTGCTGCTTGCCCAGGACGTGGGTCTGCCACAGCAGCTCGCCCTTCACGGGCGCGTTGCACAGGGAGCAGCTCAGGTGCCCCAGGCTGTTGTACGTGCCGGCCGCGTTAAGGGAAGCACCGTGCGGGGCGCGCACCCCCTCCCTCCGTCCATCCCTACCCCCCTCCCTCCCC
>VZTF01005565.1:3382698-3403600 GCA_013397755.1 Cnemophilus loriae
AGCTCGATAGACGCAGCAGTCCGGCTGTGGGACATGTCTCTGAACAAACTGCCTGAAACGTACCCCACCCTTCACGCCAAACCACCCAGATAAGTCAAAAATAATAAACACTACATCCCGTACATCCACGTCCAGAAAACACGGAATCACAGAGTGGGTCNGGGATGGATCCTCCGCGTTCGGCGGGATGTTCCTTAGTTAAGCCTTTGGAGCACCAGCGGAGCTCGATAGACGCAGCAGTCCGGCTGTGGGACATGTCTCTGAACAAACTGCCTGAAACGTACCCCACCCTTCACGCCAAACCACCCAGATAAGTCAAAAATAATAAACACTACATCCCGTACATCCACGTCCAGAAAACACGGAATCACAGAGTGGGTCAGGTTGGAAGGGNAACTGTTGTTGAGTTCTTCTTTTTTTTCTTCTTTTTTTTTTTTTTCCCCTAAAAAAAAAAAAGGCCAACCCAGCTTTTTTAAAGCTCTGTCTCGTTGCGAATCCAGGCACCACTGGAGGCTCCAAATCACAGCGCCCAGCGGGTGCTCCCAAGGCCTCCGGCTGCCCTGCACAGCGCACACGGCAGCACCAGCAATGGTACCAGCGACAGCAGCGTGCACCCTCCCCGCTAAAACACGGCCCAAATACAGAACTTAGTGACTACAACATGACCGAGGACAGCAGAGAACTTTCCATGTTTTATTTTTATCTTTTCATTTATTATAGTACAATAACGTAAGTTAACAACAACAACAAAAAAAAATCTAGTGCCAACTTCCACGGTGTCAAGTGCTCCACTCCAAACTACGAGTGTCCATTAGAAGTCAAAAAGTGCTGCTCCAGGCTTACAGCGACATTACCTTCCAGAGGACTTGGTCACAGAGGATGCCACTATAATTTTGTGCTGTTTCCGGAGAGCAACCCATCCCATGGCTCCAGACTCCACAGTTCCCTGAGTCAGGTTTGGTTCATCTCACACCAGCCCACAGGATCTGGGAGAGAAAGCGGGCCAAGGGCATGTGCAATTCAATTTCCATTTTGATAAAAGACAAATCCTGTGGTACATTTTGCCAGGATGGCAAGTCCAAGGTGTGTAAACACAGCCAGAGCAACACAGCGACTGGAGGAAGACGATGGGATAAGTGCAACTAAGGCAAAAGGGAGTAACTTCTGTTTTGACATGATCACGGCCGATGGTTGGGCTGAGGAAACGATTCAGTAGCAAAACAGGTATCACAGTACACCTGGACTACAGAATCAGTGAGACTATAGCTTAAGCTTGATTATTTATATTTACAAATTCTGAAGAATATTTAAAATTTCCTCTTCCTTCCCCTTCCTCTCACAATTGCAGTCTGCTGCACCCTTCAAAAGCACAGACGCTTGCTTTTACTGAATTTAAGGCTATTATGACAAAAAAATGTTTACGACTCCCCTCTCCAAAACTAAGTATAAAAGTCAATTCACTCTAGAATGTTTTGGATAACTCTAAATACAACCATCTGTTTTCCAAAACAAATCGACTCATTTTTATATTTGGAAGACAACAAAATTTATACTGTAGAAGTTGGTCTTCATACACATACTTTTGTCCTAGAAACCAGACCACTTAGCACTGCAAGGTAAGTTTGGCTCAGGACACCCACCCTCTGCTGAATAGATGTGCTGGTGGGAGAGGTTCACCATCACTCTCTTTGCCTCAAAGTACCAGATCATCAAAAGATCTGCTTTGGAACATTCTAAAGTTAATCCACCTTGCTCAGAGACAGGCTGAGGATGTACTCACACAAGCACATCTAAGGAAGCAGCAATTTCTGGGAAAGAGTGCTGGGAAGACGATGTCTGCCAGTAAATGTTCTCACCCAAGGGCAAAAACTACACAGGAACAGTAGAAACAGACACAGTCCTAGCCATGACCACAGCTCCCAGTTCTCTCCATGGGCACAGGAGGATACCTGCTTATTGTACATGCACCTGTGAAAGCTCAATATGTTAGAGAACCCACGTCTGGGAGGGTGAGGATCCTTTCCATCACAGGAAAGTAGTTGATTTTGCATTCCCTGAATTAAGCAAGTGTTGCTGGTGGTTTAAGATTCAGCTGAATCTGGTCCAGAAGCTGCCACAGGCTAGGCAGGGCTTCACAAAAATGACTACAACCAACGCTTCCTCCTCTTAACTTTAAAGTGCTGGGAAAATGCAGCATGGCCAGCCTAGTTAGCCTAGAAAAAAACTTCCCCAGTCCTACCATACCAAATCCGAACATGACAGATAAGGTTCCTAGGAGTTTAGACCATGAAATCCTCCGCAGATGCTGAAAAGAGAATTTCATAAGGAAAATATACAAGCTTGGAGTAACTGGTTTAACAGCAAAAGATACGGCAACTCAAATCCTGGGATGGTCAACCAGCATTTTTAGAATACAAGCAACCCTTTCTAATGCTCAGCTATCACTTAATTTGTTCAATGGCATTTTTCATTAAAAAAAATATTCCTCCAATTACGAACATCAAAGACAATACTGTAATAATAACACTTTAGGTATTATTTATGTTTTATGACTTACTAGAAGTTAATATCTTTTTACATACATTTCCTAATTTTATCTTGAAAGGACAGCTAACCTTAAAACATGTGGATAACGGCTCACTACCTAAGGGGCAGTTCTAAACATTCTCAGTCTGACTCATTGGGGATGAAAGAGCTTTATTTCTCACACAGAAGGAGGCTCCTTACCAGTCCCTGCTTCACCAGCTGCTGTGTATCTGGCTGACCTCCCAAGGAGGAGCATCAGTGAAAAAGCAGCTCCTATAGATTTATGTTACCTACAGGCTGACACGCTCCACAGTCTGGTCAGAGCCTCTGAGCAGCCACTGCTAAGTTGGCTGCACCCACTCAAAGTTCCTGTCTCCTGCAAAAGCTGACTTCTCACCTAACAGAGAAGGTTAAGCACGGCACGTATCTGACTGTGAGAATCAGTCATAACCCCCACACAGATGGCATTGCTAAAATAAAGCTGTGTCTCTTTGCAACATGTTATAAAAATTCACTGATTGCCTTAACATACTGGAAATAATCACTGCATTTTCCCATTAAATATAGCATCATGAATTCAGTAAAATCAGAAAAAAGTATAAAAAAACCCTTTCAAAATAGCTCCTTAGTTATACCTTGTTTGAACTGAACCCTTGGTATTTGAGCAGCATGAGTAATCTCATTTCATTTCTCAACACAACTCAAGACAGAACACAAATAATAAAAATACAAATAATCTATAAAAACCACAGTACATCAGAAATCTATGTAAAAAACATACGTCTGTATCAAGGAGCTCAGTAACAACTTAAAGCACCACTCAAAATTAAGTACCATACATGTTACAGTACATTCCATTTATTGTGACAATTTAAGGCTAAAATAGGTACGACTCCCTTATAGTCAAGCTTTCTTATATTTATAAATGCATACAAACATTAAGTAGATACAAATGTGAAGGGTTTTTTATTGCTCTGAACTGTCTACTAGAATGTTCAACTTTCCCAGATGTTGTCTCAGTTTGCCTTTTTCAATCAAGCTGAAGTCCTACAACTGCAACTTATGGCACTTGTACAATTATAGACCTCTTTGATTTGAGCTGTAAATAAATTCAAAGATATATCAGACAAAACTGCCCACCATTGAAAACTTCATAACTTAGTTAACTAAACTATCTTATTGTCCATAAGATACACAATTCATCACGAAGATTAGTTCTGCCATTCTTCAGGAGGGATTTTCTTTTCAAAATAATAGTTCTAACCAAGCGGCAAACAAGACAACCAGCAAGAAATGATTGACTGGTACCAGTCTAAAAGACTGGGCTTTAGGGTGGGGGAAAAAAAAAAAGGAAGCTGGATATGTGCTCCAAAACAAAGAGCAAACTTTTCTTCTTGCTCATAGAGCAATTACGTTTCCTAATTGTGTTAGGCAATGCCTCATTCCGCCAGTGCCAAGTTCTTTGACTGTAGCTTGTCCATTTCTTGACCAATATTCCCCTCAATGGTATCACACTGGGCAAGAAAAACCTGAGAATAAGAAACAAACAACTGTTATTGGATATGCATTTTGGCAGTGGGAAGTGCTTCTGAAGAACTGAAACTGCAGTTTCTATCGTGAATTTGAAGATGTCAACTCAACAACCACTTTCCAGTTGGTTTGGTAATAGCTTATCCACACCTGCATCTACCCAGAATCCAACAGAAACATGACACTGGATAAGGCAATAGCATGGCTGCTCATCATCACCAGTCCTGGCACCGAAGTACTTTCAGTTGATCCAAAGTTCATAAACAACAGTAAGAAACATAAAGGTTCAGACAAGTTAGTGCTTCATTCAGTCTGGAACGTGACTTTTAAGCTCCTTTCTAAAACACATACTTCAGAGGCCAAGGGTGGGAGGGACAAACCTGCTCAGTCAAATCTAAAACAAGCTTTCATTA
Source organism: Cnemophilus loriae (assembly GCA_013397755.1). NCBI lineage: Eukaryota > Metazoa > Chordata > Aves > Passeriformes > Corvidae > Cnemophilus > Cnemophilus loriae. The sequence goes on from VZTF01005565.1 coordinate 3,387,168, forward strand.
AACCAAGACCTTTTCTATTTCTTAAGATTACAAGGCACCATTGAACCCTCATCTTTATCAGTAAGTAGCTGGTGTTCCTCAGAACACAGAAGGCTACTTTCCAAAAAGGGCAGTCCACAGCACCTTAAGCTTTCTTAGAACCTGCCCACGAGTTCTCACAAGTAGAACAACACACAGAGAGCAATCAGGAGCCAGCAGCCCCCGGTCACGTTGCTCATCCTGTACACAACAAAACACGCCAGCACTTTAAACCAATAGATTGTTTTAGGCCAATCCCAAGGTATGCAAGTACACTGCATTTTCTGACAAAGATTCTCCCATTAGCTTTTCACGTCTTGCCCTTGTTTTGCTACGTCTCCACCAGACTCTGACAGTCAAACCACACATTTCATGTTATTTACATTAAAATGACACTAAGAAAGCGCTTTCCTTCTAGAGCAGCAAACTGTTGTGCCACATGAATGTTCCTCAACCATCACACTGCTTTGAATCATCTGTTTCCAACCAATCCCTTGAGCTGTCATCAACTCATGTCTGTAAGACCTTGAGTGATGAAAAAGTGAACGTGGTAACAACTGCAGTTGCTGGCTGCAACTGTTTCATATTTATCTCCCCATCGTGGAAGATACGGGACTGCCAGCAGCAGAAGGCAGTTAACAGCACCCCCTGGCTTTCATGGATACTTACGAATAATAAGCATAATTTGCCACATTTTTCTTGTTCTTGCTCTGGAAAAGCAAACCATTATTGACAGCTCTGGTCTGAAACCCCTTAGGATTCTTCTGCAGTCCTCAAAGGGTTCACAACCCACAGCTGCATAATGCTGTGCCTATAAAAGCACATCAATAATTCTGATCTCTGCTCAACAGAATCCATTTTATGCTTTAACAGCAGTTCTTATACAGAGCCCCACTTATTTCTGCTGTAACTTCACCCAAAAGTGGAGATCCAGTAGCTTCCACAAAGGTGATAGCCACCGGTCTATTACAAGTTTTGCTGCCTTGGTTAGGCACATGGAATCAAGAGCACATTCAGAACCCCACATAACACAGCTACACCAGCAGCCACCTTTGTTTCCATTTGCATTATCTGAACTTATCTCAGTAACTGAGTACAAAGTGCTTTGTCCCTAAAGCTGTAACTAAAACCATTTCTCCTATGAAGTACTTCTTGATAGGCCTTCCTCTAAAATAGATGGCTATTCTAAAAAACTTGTGAAACATCAATGGGAAGTATTTAATAAGGTTACAGTAAAAGACAAAATCATTCAACTCTATATATGAATGCAAGGTACTTCCACAAACAATTTTTAGGAGCCCAACCTGGCACTAAAGCTAGCATAATACAAATAAAAACAGTAATACAAGTAGCATTACCATTCATTTATGTAAGTTTGAGTGGAGGGAGCTGAATTCCAGTATTTATGAACAAACCTTCAGTTCAAGGTCTCTAAGGAAACAATGCCTAGGAATTTACAAGCATCATACAGTAGCAAAGCAATTGAACCCTCCATCCCCAGCACAGCTGCTCTTCTGTACAGATCTTAAAGACCTGCTCTCCAAAGAAAGTTGGGGCATTGCAATAGAAGCTAAATTTTCCAAAGAACACCTCTGGCAAGGTCAGGAGTAGGTCAGCAGGGGTTACAGTTGACTGCATCCCTGTGCCCAGACCTCAGTCATTACTCCAGTCCATCAAGATCCAAAAAAGGAGGCATGATCAATCCTGTTGTCTTTAAAAGTTATCAGGATTACTTCACATCATCAGGCAGCCATAAGACGAACCACTAATGTAAATGACAAACATTATCTGAAAACAGCATGAACTGTGAAAATCTGTATTTTTGTGTGCTGTTTTATAAAGCTGTTAAATACCTCTGAAAGGGAGGTCACACAAAATACCAATGTAAGAACAAACACTGAAAAAATCTACACAGCTTATTTTCACAAACTCTCGGTATACAAGTGCCCAGCATTTATGGGTGAAAAAAAAAGGGAAAAAACCCACCAAAAACAAACGAAGAAAACTCACCTGGACCCTCTTCACCAACCCCTTCTTTTTTAGTTTGCAATCACTGAAATTCTCTGGCAGATTCTGCAGTAAAATAAGCAAACAAGTTGATGCAGGTTAATGCTGAAATTAACATATTAGACTTACAGCAAATACTGGAATTATTGAAGAATCCTCTGAATAGGCATCCTGAAAATGCCATGCCTGCTCAGTGAAGATGATTACACAGGAAAGAATATGTAAGAAAAAGTCCTTTAAAAGTCCGAGATGCAGCATGCTGACTGCAAAGAACCAAGCTAGCAAATCTACCATGTGTCTTTAGGGAATATACAGCAACAGACTACACACACTGCTTTTTCTGCTGTGGTGTATGTTAACTGTTCGGCTGAGCTTCACCTTCAGAGATTATAACATGAACAAATTTCTTACAAATACATTATCTCAATCACTTGCCATCATTAGAATGTATCATTCGTAATGCAGACATTGCCAGTCTAAGCTGTATCTCTGATGATATCTGCAGTGTACTCATGGAAGGCAAGAGATGTGAAGTGTCACACAATGTCAGCTTTTAATTTAATTCAAACGGCATCATGTTCTGTACTCCTACCACCCATTATGTTCATGTATGTCATCCTGGCAAGTGTTATATGCTTTGTCCTTTTCAAGCTATGTGAAATTGGGGTGCTGCTGGGGAATAGTGCTCAGGTTTATGGGTTTTTTTTTAAACAGGTAAAACATCTGTACAGATGATTATCACTATATAAAGTTTATGTGAACATTCTTAAAAACATTGTGTTCTCACTAGTGAAGATGCATAAAAATCCTGGGAGTTTTTCACTAGTTTACCTTTTATTTTCCACCTTAACTCCAGATCAAGAATAGAGGTTTCCTTAACCTAATCTGTTTCATTTCAGCCAAAATGTGAGCCCACCTGGGAGGTTTAGATGCATAAACTTTTGTAAAAATTTAAAAAAAGAAAAAAAGTGCTCTTGTCTTTCATTGTTCAGAGGAACGGATTCTACTCCTCCTGCCTGTTGCCCATGCTGTGTGTGCCGGTGTGAGGCACTTCAGCTGGGCTGGCAGCCGTGTCACCTTCCTCCGGGAACACTCCTTAACTCCTCAGAGGTATTTCACCAGTGCTTCCCTCCTGAGCCCTAACAGCGTGATGGCTGGAGTAGAAAGCTACAACCTAGTTTCCATTACTGCAACTTGGTAGGACAAATCCATGTCTGGAGTCATGAGATGGCATTGCAAGGAGGTCGGACTAGATGACCATTAAAGGCCCCTTCCAACCCTAACTATTCTATGATAAACTGGCAAGATGCACTGCAGGCACTCACACATTACAGCCTCCAAGACTCATCTCTTGTATGCACAACACTCACATTTTATACAAGAAATCCTCAAACCAACCACCGTTTACACAGTAACAAATGTGTACATTTTCCTGCCTGTAGATCCTCTCTGTTCTTGAGTGCCCTTTTAACTCAGAACCCAGCATTCCTCTCTCAGCGCTGCTTCTTACAGAATACAGATTCTCTTGTAATTTCTTTCCCCCCTCCCAGCTGATCTCTTAATAAAACCACCTCCCTTGTCACAGAACACCACCTTCAGCTCTGCTCAAGTTCCATTTATTCTGAGACTGCTTCCAGTAACAATTTTTAAGTTTAGTATTGCCACAATGTCTTTTTGTTCTCCTCTCTTGGTTCCTAAACCATAGATCCCAGTACATAGTATCTGATGCCTGAATCTACTTTATAGCAGTGTAGCAATCAATAAACAAAAGACAGCTAGTAAAATTTATTATTTGTGGCTATCTTATCAGAACCAAAGGGACACTATTGTTAACACAGGCAGTCTTCCACACTGGACGTCACTAGCCAAAACAGCTAGAAATATTTTGAGGTTGTTACCAAATTGTTTAAAAAAAGAATAAAAGCCACTCTGCTACACATGGCATCAACTCTAATCAGTTGCAAAAGAGGATTTTTATTGACACTCCATCCATCTAACAAAAAGCTTTTTCATTAGTTTCATTCAAAAATCCAAATGAACGAATAGTATTTTATTGTGCAGTTTTTATTGACTACCAGCCCTTCTTAAACTAATTGGTAAACTGGGTAAGTAGACCAGTTTCTTTAAAAACAATTATTAAATGGCAGCACTTGTCAATGGGTTTTCTTAGTGCAGAAGTGGTAACTAAGGATTCTACCCTCACTGAGGGATGACAGTAGTTTTATGCTTGTAGGGAAAAGTCCCAGGCTAAAATTAAAGAAAAATGAAAAGTCACAAAAACTGTAGTCAGCATACAGGCTAAGGGGGGATGAAATGGAGGATGGACCAGGTGGAAAGTTACCAACCCAGTTATAACAATATGGAAAATTACAGGGAGAAAATGCGGTTGCTACTCCCTGGATGGAATGCGGTCAGCATGCTCAACTTCCCACACACAACATGTGCTAAGGGGGCCTAAAGAGAGAGTGGACTGGAGACACCACAGCCAGGGTCTGTCCAAATCCTTGCAAGAGGGGGAACGTGGTGGTACCTTGTAGCTGATAAGCCACGTAACAGCTGTCACCCAAGGAAGGAAGAAGATTTCCTGCTGTTGAACCAGCAACCGTGGCAAGATCACAAATGCCCACTTCCATCCCAAAATTTACCTCGGATGCAATACTAGTGTATAGCTCCAGCCTCAAAGGTCACCTCATATGTAACGCTGACATTACCCACCTCCAAAGTACAACCACCTCCCACTGAACATGATGCATGACTAGAGTCACTCTAGCTCCACCTAAATGTAAAAACAGTATAGAAGTAAGTTTAAAATGGTGTAAAAATAGGGAAGACTCCATTATTGGGGATTAGAGCTGGTTAGTATATTGCTTTAAATACGTTTTTGCAGCCAGATACTATCACCAGCAATCCTGTCACAGTTTTCTATTGTATTGATAAAGGAGTGCTATTCCATAAACTGTTAGAGCGAGTCCTTCAAGGGCACTTACAGTCACTGGCTGCAGGTAACATATCTGACTGTGGATACCCAGGAGGGGGTCCCTCTTATGCTGATGACATTTGTCCCTGAATCTTGCCTGGGGCACCAACAGAGCAATTAAAGGTGTGGAGGCCCAGGAGGAGCCTCTCTGTTTGCATGTGACTCCAAGCAAGTCAGCTGAACCACCCTCACATCAAATGGACTGCTCAGGGAAGGGTCCCCTGAACAGGATGCTGACAAACTGGTGAGGCACAAGGGTCTCAGCTAACCTGGGGCACTGACACACAAATCAAACAGAAAGTGTTGGAGAAGACCTCCCCTTCCACGTGACAATGCTCCTTGAGCTTTAGAAATACCTTCCTCTGAAGCTTTGATTTCATGTTTACAACTCATGCTAAGAGATTAAAGAATAATTAAAATTATAGTAAGAAATGTTTATCACATTTTTATTGATCCAGATAAATTCAGAAAGTTTAGTAATAGGATCTCATCTTATTGTAAGTGGAAAACTTCCCAGTCGTCTGGGAAATGTTTGTTACAGGCACAACCATGGGGATTTTTCAGAATACTTCTTTCTTTTAATCCTTGAAATGTTAATTTGGTATTGATTTACCCAATGACAAGTATAGCAGAGACAAGGAGACAGTTAAATTTCACCTGAACAGCATGGTAATTTAAGTAAGTTCTTCAGAGGAACAATAATTTAAAAAAATCTTCAGAGCATAACTATGAGTCAGTAACGCTATCAGTGTCCTCAATACTGATAGATGCAATTTGACAGATTTGTTGTGAACTTAGGTTAACAAAATCAGTGACTGGTATTTCAGAAGAGAAAGCTTTTTTCAGTTGTTAGAACAATCTGTTCTCTGCAATGTTGTCTTTCTAGATTAAAAAATGTGCCATTTAATAGGAGACCATCTTCAGGACAAAGTGAGTGCTCAGACTGCGATATTGGTGAAAGCCTTCATTAAATTAGAGCTGGTTTACAAGTACATACTGTCATGACCATGAATTTAAATCTTTCTACTGATCTCCGAAGAACTTTGCTTCTTCCTGAAAAAGTCTTTCAAATATTTAAAAACCTGAGCCAGATGACCAAGTAAAGCATTCCCTGTGTTCTCACTGAGATTTGTAATAAGTAGTGTATTTTGACTTCTACTCCTGGACCAAATGTTTTAACTGATGAAATAAATAGCACATCTGCTAATGCACACACACAAATCTTCAACTGTTGAACAAGACTCAATTGCATTCTTCCAGAAGAAAACTTCTAACATCTGTGGCTTATGGCAATGTCTGACTGTGTCACAACATTAAAAATTTGTAAGATGCTCCTAAGATATTTCAGTCTTAGGAGCAGTGAAGGCAGTAGCTGTTTAAACACATTTATGTTACAATGTAAGTTACAGCTGCTCTACCCAAAGCATCCCTTCAAGACTTTTCACACCTTTGGCAGTGACAACATTGTATTTTTTCTCTCACACCCCACTACTGTATGACTATAAATTTACTTCTCCACCTTCCAAATCCCACCTTTTAAATTCACAATTGCTGAACACATAGTGTCTAGTAAAAGCATTTCGTTCCAAACTCAGCTCCTCTAATTAATGAACTTGTCTGCTACCAGTAAGAGACTGATACTCCTAGAATAGAGAGAAAACAAGATGCAGGCTTCCTCACCCTTATCTCTCTGTAACCAAACAAATCTCATTTTGTATCAAGCTCTATAGTTTTGAGTGACCAAAGCAACATACAGCAGCTAAGACACTTTAATGAGCTGTGACGATTCTGACAAAGAAAAAAACCGGAACATTTATAGTGTGAGCTTGCTGGTATGTTTGACTTCTACAATTCATCATCCATTCTTCTCAGTCAGTCACATTTTTCCCCTCTGAATTTTTTAACATGCTGTTGACTGAATCAACAGCACCTCTACATGTTCAATATGAGATGTGTCAGAACTAGCTTTTTATTTGGCTGGTGAAAAGAACGCTAATTACTTGTATAATCCAATTCTACAATACAGATAAAATACTTTACTGTTTTGCATTTCTATTTGCCATTTTTTAATTCAGTGGAACTCATTTATTGTTCATACACACCCCTCATTACCATTCTGTACTGCTGCCTCCATATACTGCACAATCATAGTACAGCTGAGTGCTGCCCCAGTAAGTCGGTGGCCTGTTCATCTGACCTGGTGTAATACCAGCACTCTGAGCTCCCACATTTTATGTAAAGATTCCACTCACATACATGTATTTCATCTGCAAGATTTCACATTAGTCCAGTTTTCAAGACAAATCTCACAGCCAGCTTTGTATATTAAAAGAAACAAATATGTGCAATGTAACTGCAATCACCGGTAACCCGAACCCTCGCTTATTTTAAAAAAAAAAAAAAGACTTTTCAATGTCATAGGCTCTTATACAATAAAGTAACAAACAATTATTACAGATTTTGAAATAATTATAATTAGTCTTAGCTCTGGTTGCTCCACTTTCTCAAGAAACAAAACTTCAAGAAACAAAGCACAGGGACTCCATTATTTCCCAAATTTAAAAACCAAGTCATTGATTACAAGTCTTCTAAAACATGGTACTAGACCTAAAATCCCTTGTCCAGTACTATTTAGAGTATTTTGGATAAGGAGATAGATTACAGCATGCTTTCTGCTTAAACCATGCAAAAAGTAACAGAATTAAAAGTAAACTTGGGAAACTGAGTTTGGATTAATCAGGAAGCAGTGAAACAGTTTTACAAGGCTGCCTGCTGGGTTCCAGAACTGCACACCAGAACACAAGTACTGAGTTTTTTACTAAATACAATTTGGTATCAAAAATTGAAGGGGTCAGAAATAAGCTTTAATCCTATCCAACTGAGACAGTTGTCACCTTGTTGATATTTCCATGACAACACATAGTAAATCTGCCACTTCAAACAGGAAATCAGTTATATGAAGTCTTTATGTCTAACAGCATTCAATAACTGCTAGCATAATATTCTCCTTTATATGAGGCACAAAAGGAAAGAGAAATTTGAAGACTTCAAAATACTTACAATACAGCAATTTTTTTAAAAAAGTATTTAGAACTGTAGGCTATAACAAGCAGCAAAGACTAGGTCATCATCGCAGACTCACAATACAGAAGCGGGAAACTGGTTAGTAAGCTTCCCACCATTCCTAGTATTACACAGCATTTCATGATGGCCAATTCAAATTATTACTCTGATTTAGTCTACTGCTGAACTTGTTCAAACTGTCCATCAAATTAAACTACATTTGTTTCACCAGTTATAGGTATTTGCATGCCATCTTTCTGAAAAAAAAATCCAATAAAAGGTCACTGTACCAAGGAGGAGACCCAAAGACACCACTACCACAGAAAAACAGCATTTTCCCTTCAGAGCAGGATACTTTGATATCCTTGACGTGCAACATAATTATATAATGAAGCTTACAGAGAATAACCAGCAGACAGAGAAAGAGAGTAAGGAAATATCTTGGTTGGGGCAACCTTCTATTTATCTCTGTACAAGACCCTTATTCTCATCTAGCTATCAGCTACTACATGATACAGGAAGATGTATATTATACTCTGGAAATGTAATGTAAGGTTATGATCCACTAATGACTGCAAAGCACTTGGATACACCCCAGCACATTCTTTCTTGAAAAAACACAGTCCTCAATATGCAGGTATCTCAGATGAAAGTACTGTCAGTCCACATGTGACTAACCAGAAAATCCTTCAGTCTGCAGGACCTCCTTGCTTCTCTGTGGTATAAAATATAACGTGTATCTCACTGATTGTTTTTTCCCCAGACCTTTACTGTTACCATGAAAGTTTACCAAGAAGCAAAAAAAGGACAAAGCTTGAGCAAAGGATACCCATTTCACATAGTCTTAATGGGCTGCTGGCCCAGTTGAAGCTCTTCTGTAGAATGGGAATTCATACACAGGCATTACCGGCACCATTTAGGAAGGGAGGCTGCCAGGTAGTCTTTTGGACACATACAGGGTCAAGTATTGCATATTAAAGAAAAAAATGAGCAAAGGGATTAACTAATTTTCAAAGCCAAAATAAAACTTTTAGTACATTAAAATATCAAATAAGTTTCTGTTGGGATTTGACCCTCTTCTGTGGTTAGTTACTTACAATGGCATCAATCTGTTCAAGGGTCTTCATGAACTGCTCTGCAGTTCCTTTTATCCTCTTGTCCAGCTGTTTTAGTGCTTCTGCTTGGAGATCCTTTGCTAAAAATCCCTGAAGAAGAAAAAGCAAAATTATCCCATACCCTACACAATACTCACCTTAGAAAGTCTGTCAATCCACAACAGCAGACAACATCTTTTACTATTTCTGTATTTTCATGAATAATAGCGACTCCAATCTTAATCTGTAGTTTTCTGTATTTTATCAATTCTTGACATGGTAAATGTAAGATCTGTTAGGTTTACTTAAATGATAAACAAGTAATAGACCTTCTTCTTTGGACTTTGAGAGAACTCTACATTTTTCCAGATATAAAGAATTTAACTTATCCCATATGAAACAGTATTTCCCTTTTTTGGAACAGTGCCATGCATCTATTTTGCAAACTCATAAATGGCATTTGGAATTCACTAAAAATTATTACTGACTCTCGGACATTTAGGAGGGGCAGCCTATTACTGACTAGTCAAAACCTTCAAACTGTTTTGTTTGGGTTTTTTTTAAATAGATATACCTACAAAACTGCTTTGCAAAGATATAAAGTGATACAAAACTGGCATACCTTCTGGATACTTGTGAACTCTTTATTAACTTCCTCTAACTTATTAGCTATTTGCTCCACTGACTTCTCCAAATCTTTTAACTTCTTTAATTCAGCCTCTTCTTCTGGACTATTCTGTGTATTCAAAAGTACAACATTCACAACTAAGGACCACATAAAGATACAATGCAGCTAAAAAGCAGCAGTGCTGATACAGACATAAAGGCTTCTGACAGTTTAGAATACACACTACACTGTGGCTATTCTTTCCATATTTCAATACCTACCAAATAAGCTTCTTCCAAAGCTTAATTGCAAATATACTTAGATCAGCAATGTCTATAAATACATTTCATGAGATTAATTTGAAGGGAAAAGGAAAATGCAATCTTTTTTTCTTTTTGTCAATTTATCATTTCTAAAGAATAGGCAACATTTACATCACGAGATTATTACCTCATCCTTGATTTGCACAGCCAGCCACAAATCATTTCACCAGAAATAACCCGGATGACCAAGACTAAGTAGCTACAGTTGGGGAAGATTTTTTTAAACCAGAAAAATAAGATGAGCAGATGAGGTCATCAGTGCACAGAAGGTTCATGAGCACTGACCACAGATGAGGCAGAGCCTTGTCAATAAGGTAAAGCAGAAGCCAGTCAATGTAATTTCAGAAAAGTACAAACTGCAATTATTTGCAGTATAACATGAGATTGAACTCAGCTTTGCGGATAGGTATATAAAATTAGGTTAATGCTGCAGCTGGTTTCTATGTTCAATAGCTGACTTACTGACAAAAATTATGATAGTTTAAGGGGGAAAAAAGGTCCAAAAGCAATACTTACCCTTTTCCCAATCAACATGACTTTGCAACCATTTTTAACACCAAGTGCTGATAATGGTTGTTCCAATTCTTTCAGAGACTTTCCTAAATGAAGAACGAGAGAGGAAAAAAACAGTTAAAGTACAGTTAGTGGCATAAGAATGTCTCTTTGAAGACATTCAAAACACGGATACCTGAAAGTGACTAAGATGAAAGCTCATCATCTATAAGAAACGTTGCAGATTTATAAGTTACCTTTGTATATCAGTTTCTGAAAAGGAACTGGGACTCCAGTGACTTGTTCAATAAGTACAGCCATGTCTTGTAGTGTAGGTTCACCATCTTCTTGTTGAGAAGCAACTTGAATACTGTGTTTTTCATTACCTTGTAAAAAAGAGTAATAGTAATACTTATTGTAACACAGAAAATATTACAGAGAGAATCCATCTCTAGTATTTATTACCATTAAATGCAGAAAGTTCTTAAATCACAGGTTCTCATGTAGAATCAGAATTTTCAGTCAAACGGTTCTATTGCATTTCCTTCCTCTTGAAGAGACTGACCTCAGCTGAAAATTTTGGTTTACATTGGAATAACCTGAAGAGTTCTACTGGGTGTATTTTACTGGCATTATTTAGCTCCTGCTAAATATTATTCCCTTTCTCTTTTTAAGAGTACAGATGGTGTCCAGACATCCCACAAGCTAAAGCATGAAAGCCCACACCTTCCTGATGTATCCCATTTCCTATTTGTAGGAACTTCTGATGTCATGAGTCTTTGGTATCTGAGACAATTTATCACTTCCTTTGCTCCCCTCTCCTCAAACATGAGAAACAAGCAATCATTGCCTACCCTGTTTCATCTCCACCACCAACCAGAGGGAATTCTCAGAGTACAAAATCTATTTCTCCCCATATACTACTGATAAGCAGACATAACCACTTGGAGAAGTCCCAGCTTATCTGTCACCTTCCACTTATAGAGCATCCTATTCAGACTCCCTAAGATTACTTGCATGCAAACAGGGTAGTTCTTAGGGGAAAAAAAGGAGTATGCCTATTAATCTCTGCTTTGCAACAGACCCTTTCTACAACCCTCTGCTCCCACACACTTAAGGTCTGTCAATCTGAAAGCACCCACAGGAATCAACCACCTCCGGCTGCAAGGGAAATCAAAACAGGCATTTTCTACTCTGCAGGAAGAGAGAACTTAACACATATCAGAACGAAAACTATTCTCAATGCCACTAATTTAAAGTGCATATATCTTTTACAAAGAAGAGTGGTGGAAAAATTGATTTTAAAATGCTCCAGCCTCCCACAGTTACATGACAAGTGACACTGTAGCCTCAAAAATTTTAAAGCTCTAACAAAATTTGTTATTCCAAGACAATTTTAAGCTTAAAATCACATCATGCCCCTCTCACCCAAGCATTTTCCATAAACAGCCCTTCTTACCAGTTTGTTTTGGGGGAAAAAAAAACAAAGCACAAAACACAACCTCAGTATATTTCAAAAGGTCATTTTGATATATACAACTGTTTTGTACAAGGGCTCTGCTGGTGAGCAGTTGAGAGAAAAAAACAAACATTAACTGAGGAAAAGAACAGATGAAGTATGTCTAACAATAGAACCAGTTTAATTACAAATTATGAGTACCACTTTGGGCAGACTGTAAACAAATTTTACTGTAAATTCACAGCAGAGTGAAATCACCACAAAAAACCACTCATTGGTTAGAATTGGTATCACGGCTTATCAGCTTGCTTCAGTAAATTACAACACTAATTTGAAATAACCACTACTGCAAAATTCCAAAATATTTCTTTTTTAAAAAGCCTAAACATATTTTAAAAAACAGGTCAATTAGTTTTCTTGCTGTATTGGGTTTGCACGACAAGGTTTTGGTACCAGGAGCTACTGGGGTGGTTTCTGTGAGAAGCTGCTGGAAGATTTCCCTATCCAGGAGGGAGCTGAGCCCATCAGCGCAGTGGAAGCACCTCTGCAATACCGTAGTTAAGAATGGGGGGCAAAACAAACTTGTGCATCAGCAACTGCAACCACAGAGAGGAGTAAGAACGTGTGAGAAAAACAGCCTGCTGACACCAAGGTTAGCGCAGAAGAAAGGGCAGGAGGTGCTCCAGGTGCCAGAGCTGATTCCCCTGCAGCCCATGGTGAAGACCATGGTGAAACAGCTCTGCCCCTACAGCCCACGGAGAATCCCACGCCAGAGCAGGTGGATGCCTGAGAGGAGGCTGTGACCCTGTGGGAAGCCTGTGCTGGAGCAAGCTCCTGGAAGGCTCTTGCAGACCCATGGAGTAAGGAGCACACACTGGAGCAGGTTTGCTGGCGGGACTTGTCACCCTGTGGCGGACGCACACTGGAGCAGTCTGTTCCTGAAGGACTGCAATCCATGAGAGGAACCCACGCTGGAGCAGGGGAAGAGTGTGAGGCATCCTCCCTCTAAGGAGGAAGGAGCAGCAGAGACAAAGTGTGGTGAACTGACCGCAGCCCCCATTCCCCTGCAATGCTCAGGCAGGAGGAATTAGAGAGTTCAGGAGGAAAGTTAAGCTCAGGGGAAAAGTAATTTTTTCTCTTTTAGTTCTCATTGTTCTACTCTGATTTGAATGATAATAAACTACATGTCCCCGAGTCAAGTCTGTTTTGCCCGTGACATGGTGAGTGTTCTCTCCCTGCCCTTCTCTCAACCCATGAGCCTTTTGTTGTATTTTCTTTCCTCTGCCCAGCTGAGGAGGGAAGCGACAGAGTGGCTTTGGTGGGCATCTGATGTCCACCCAGGGTCAGTCCACCACACTTGCAGATTGTCAAGTCACACATGTGGGTCCACTGTTGTTCAGTTTCTCAGCCCTAATTTCCATCTTTCCCCACTTCCACTCATGCACACAAAACTTTACTAAAAATGTTTTGTGCAAAGTGGTCAAGCAGCATCTGACAGCTGCAGGTGTCAATCAGACAGATGAAGCCCAAGCTGAACAAAGGCTTCTATTTGCTATCTATTAATGACAAAGTCATTATCAGGTAAGAAAACAACTGGAAAGACAAAAACATTCTCAGACAAGCAGGCTGTTGGCAAACAGCAAGATGTTGGAATTACAAATATGTCAATATCATTAAATTACTGACATCTTTGCAAAACGAAAACCCCTCAGATCAAATAGAGCTCTCTGAAGGCACCAGTGAGCACATGAATCATGATGATTCAAACAGATTATTCTACAAAACTGCTCACCAAAGACTCTTAAACAAAACTACCAGGTGATAAGGGAAATATTTTAACAAAACAATTTGAAACACAATTTGAAAACACAAATGAGCAAGCAGAAATAAACAATAAGCTTTAGAGATATGGAAAGAACATTACCAACATAGTGCAAAAGGAACAAAGGCAGATTTTATTATTCAATAATTTTGAAAAAATTACTAAGTTTTGCTAACAAAACTCAGCAAAATACCTCGCTGATTTAATATCTAGCTATCTTCTTCATTCCTCCTACTGTCTCATTAGATCCACTTCAAAATTTAACCATGGTGTTTCCCATCTTATTTTTAAGAACTGTGGAGTCCAAGCTATTCTCACCTCTTTACAGTAACGTTTTGTATTTATTTATAGATACGAGCCCATCTTCCCCTCCACCTTCTTCTCCCTCCTCCGGTTTTTCTTTTTGAGGGGGAGAAAAGCCCAACTGTGTCATCTGGCCTTTGAGTGACCCATTCCATCAGGTCAGCACTCACCTGTCCTACTGAAGAAACCACTCTCTGTTGCAATCTTGCAGCTCACTAGCTGCAAACATCCAAGCCTCTTCAACAAACCAGAAGAAAGCCTACTGGGTAGCACCTGCTTTTAACATGCAGTAAACTGACTGACGTGCTGACTTAGGTAATATATTTCATCTAAATAAAGATTACCCAAACAACAGAATCACAGAATGGGTCAGGTTGCAGGGACCACAGTGGGTCATCTGGTCCAACTTCCCCACTCAAGCAAGGTCATCGTAGAGCACGTGGCACAGGACTATGTCCAGACAGTTCCTGAACATCTCCAGTGAGGAACACTCCACAACCTCTCTGGGCAACTTGTACCAGAGTACAGTCACTCCCACAGTAAAGAAGTTCCTCCTCATATTCAGGTGGAACTTCTTGTGCATCAGTTTCTAACCACTGCCTCTTGTCCCATTGCTCGGCACCACTGAAAAGAGCCTGACTCCATCTTCCCGGCATCCCCCTTTCAGATATTCATTCACACCAGTGAGGTCTCCTCTGCCATCTCTCCTCGAGGCCGAACAGGCCCAGCTCCCTCAGCTCCTCCTTTTTAAGAGAGATGCTCCAGTCCCCCCATGATCCTCGTCGCCCCCAGACGACCTCTNGAGGGGCGAGGAAGGGCCGGGAGCAGCCCCCGCGGCCGGAGAAGCGCCCCCCGCCCGCTGCCCCTGCCCCGGGCGCTTACTGTAAGTGACGGTGACGGTCACCGGCGCTCCGGGCGCCGCCATCTCGCCCCGCCACAGGGAACCGTCCGCGGCGCTGCCGGGCGCGCCCGGAGCGCGTCACTTCCGCAGCAGGAACACGGGAACGCCGCTTTCCCGGGCCGCCCTTACGGCCGCACCGCCGAGCAGCTCCCGGCAGCAGCAGGGACGCGGCCGAGCCACGCCTGGCCTAAACGGGACCTTTTCTTCCCCATCCCAAAGCAGGCCCCGCCTCTGGCGAACCCTGCGCCCGTGACGCTGAGAACCTGCCCCCCGCCCCGTTCTTCCGACCGAATTAATCGCCGAAAACGCCACACAAAGGGATCTGCTAATCTACGTGATTTTATGTCTCCATAGAATACATAAAGTTAATGATAACCCGAGCAGTTTTCAAGAAGGTTACAAGTACAATCGCATAAAAGTCTCAGGACTGCAGTAGTTTAAAAATTGCTTTCAGTTCTTTTATCAAACAGGCGTAGTAACAAGGGAGCTATTTTACAGAGAGTAAGCAGCAACGCATAGTCTTAGTCTCAAGAAAGAGAAACATAATACAAAGTCAAAATAAACCTCAGCTATCGACAGCCACCACTAGTCTTCACGTTTTACTTTGTCCATAAGATACGGAAATCAAAACCTAATGAGACTGACTGCTTCCACTGAAGGGAACTGTGATGAATTTTCCATTAACAGAAGTCAGTAGTAGGACAACTTTCTCCAAAGAAAGAACACCACCAGCCACTTATATTGCATTCTAGGATGTAGTGATATTAAGGTTACACTGGAAGGACAAGTTCTCCAGAATTTTAAAATAAAAAAGATTCTTAGTACAATTTGAAAAGTATAGTTCATTGTATCCATTGTGCTTTTGAAACATTTATGTTGCAGGGATCTTTGGCAACCCAAATTCATCCACCAATACGCCATCCTGTAGGAAAGAAAAAGAAGCAACAACTTTAAAAAAAAGAAAAGAAAGGTTAAAGAAAAGGTTAACAACTTTCCACCAACCAGAACACTTCACAGAAGCTTCCCTACCACTTCTATAAAGTGTCTGTATCTGCAATTGCCACTGTGTGACAGCTGGAATCAAAACAAGAACATCAGTGTTCTTCCTCATTACGAAGCTCTGTTAAAGCCCCAAAAGCAAACATACAGAAGCCTTTCTGTATGGTTTTAAGACTAGAGCTGTAATGGTACACTTAATTCTACTGGCAGTCTGACAATGTTTGATAGGANGATCCTCGTCGCCCCCAGACGACCTCTCCTCTGCGCTCCCTGGCAAAGGCGGCCGTGTCACCTGCTCCCACTACCACCCTTCCAGCACACCTACGCCTGCGAGCCAGCTGCAGGAGACACAGGAGATCCGTGGCCAG
>VZTF01005565.1:3403774-3414113 GCA_013397755.1 Cnemophilus loriae
CGCCCGCTGCCCCTGCCCCGGGCGCTTACTGTAAGTGACGGTGACGGTCACCGGCGCTCCGGGCGCCGCCATCTCGCCCCGCCACAGGGAACCGTCCGCGGCGCTGCCGGGCGCGCCCGGAGCGCGTCACTTCCGCAGCAGGAACACGGGAACGCCGCTTTCCCGGGCCGCCCTTACGGCCGCACCGCCGAGCAGCTCCCGGCAGCAGCAGGGACGCGGCCGAGCCACGCCTGGCCTAAACGGGACCTTTTCTTCCCCATCCCAAAGCAGGCCCCGCCTCTGGCGAACCCTGCGCCCGTGACGCTGAGAACCTGCCCCCCGCCCCGTTCTTCCGACCGAATTAATCGCCGAAAACGCCACACAAAGGGATCTGCTAATCTACGTGATTTTATGTCTCCATAGAATACATAAAGTTAATGATAACCCGAGCAGTTTTCAAGAAGGTTACAAGTACAATCGCATAAAAGTCTCAGGACTGCAGTAGTTTAAAAATTGCTTTCAGTTCTTTTATCAAACAGGCGTAGTAACAAGGGAGCTATTTTACAGAGAGTAAGCAGCAACGCATAGTCTTAGTCTCAAGAAAGAGAAACATAATACAAAGTCAAAATAAACCTCAGCTATCGACAGCCACCACTAGTCTTCACGTTTTACTTTGTCCATAAGATACGGAAATCAAAACCTAATGAGACTGACTGCTTCCACTGAAGGGAACTGTGATGAATTTTCCATTAACAGAAGTCAGTAGTAGGACAACTTTCTCCAAAGAAAGAACACCACCAGCCACTTATATTGCATTCTAGGATGTAGTGATATTAAGGTTACACTGGAAGGACAAGTTCTCCAGAATTTTAAAATAAAAAAGATTCTTAGTACAATTTGAAAAGTATAGTTCATTGTATCCATTGTGCTTTTGAAACATTTATGTTGCAGGGATCTTTGGCAACCCAAATTCATCCACCAATACGCCATCCTGTAGGAAAGAAAAAGAAGCAACAACTTTAAAAAAAAGAAAAGAAAGGTTAAAGAAAAGGTTAACAACTTTCCACCAACCAGAACACTTCACAGAAGCTTCCCTACCACTTCTATAAAGTGTCTGTATCTGCAATTGCCACTGTGTGACAGCTGGAATCAAAACAAGAACATCAGTGTTCTTCCTCATTACGAAGCTCTGTTAAAGCCCCAAAAGCAAACATACAGAAGCCTTTCTGTATGGTTTTAAGACTAGAGCTGTAATGGTACACTTAATTCTACTGGCAGTCTGACAATGTTTGATAGGAGTGACAAAATGTCATTCTAGTGCTTTTAAACATAATTAAGAGCATTCAGTACACTGTATTCTCAAATTCTCTGTATTTAGCATCCATACATATAATACATAAATAGCATACATAAAACATTAAGCACACTGTTTTGTTCAAAATATTAAGGATCCCAAATATCAAGGAACCAACACAATGTGATTAATCCAAAACAAACAAAAATGTATTTTGCTGTTAAAGAGCAAAGGACTCACTTTGTTTTTTGTGTCCGTAGGAGTGACCTCTGGGATTGCTGGAGCAGATGCAGCTTCATCTAAGTAGGAATTGTCTTCATCAGCTAAAAGCTCATCACCTAACGCATCCAGTTCTGAAATTGAATTATGTTAGTTGAAACATTATGCAAGAAGTTCCTTTTACAAGAGAAAAGCTGCTCTTACAGAGACTCAGGGTTCATACTGAATGTTTACATTCAGACTCACTTAGTGCCAGTCATCAGTCAGAACTACACACACACACACACACACACTGGAGAGAACCTTCTTCCCCACCTTGTAGCATTCCATTGGTATCTCATGGTCGTCTCATGCTCATTACTTCTTTTAAAGGGAATGCAGCTTTAATGTTTAAAAAAAAGCTATTACAGCTTTTTAAAACACATTTAAAGCATTTGACCAATGAAATAAAAAATCACTGTATGACAGCATGACGATTTTTATATTCAGTAATATAAAAAAATCATCCTCCCCCTTCCTAACCTGCTTCCAAATCATCTTCATCAATCTCTGGTGTTCCATAGCTACGACTCAGTGCCTCCTGGACTTCATTGGCTTCTTCCATCATATCTTCCAATTGATCTTGTATGTCCTGAAGTAAGAATCGTTATCAATTGGTCCATATTTACTCAAATTCAGTTTAGTAATTCCAACATACAAAACGCTCAGTTCTTTTAATGGGTAAACCATTTTTTTGAAGCAGCATTAATACAAGTCAAGACATACACATTCAGGACAAGAGTACTTGAAAAGCAGAAAAGGTATGAAATCTGGACAAATCTACCATCTGGAAAATAAGCAGTAACCTGAGTTGTGCGACAGCAGAATTCAGAAGATACATTAGCATACTTATTGGCACTGTACTTGAGTACAGGTAAGGAAACAACACTTGCCTAAAGGTTTACAAAGCAGGCCATATATAAAAAATAGAATAGGACACAGAACTTAAAGGAATTCAGCACTTGCACTGGGTAAGAGCTTCAGTGCAGCATACTTGAAATTATATTTAGAGATCTCATGGGGATTTTTTATGCATCTTCTGAAGTCAGGGCCAGCCCTTGCTGATGTTTAGTTGGTGGTTTTTTTTTGGTTTTAGGTTTTGTTCTTTTTCATAAGGCACTGCCTTGAACTGGGGGAGTAAAGGATTAATATGCATGTTACTAGTATGGGGAAACAAAAAAGGACAAAAAAAAGCCATAGCAGGAAGTATCCACTAACATTTATGCTGAAGTGCAAGGAAAGGAGAGGAGAGATTAAAGATTAGCTCAGCAAGGAAACAGTAATCAGTACAATAAGGCAAACCACTGATTGTGCAGTACCAGAAAAATCAGGAAGGAATTATAATGGTGGTCCCATAAAAAAGGCAGACAAACTCATGTGAACTAAAATTGTCATCTTACCTTCAAGTTACATAGTCCGCTCACCATTATTTCAGTACATTATTTAAACTATAAAAGCTCACCTCAATTTGATCAATCTTGACTTGCTTGTAAGCTTTCTTCATTTCTTTCACCCCCAGTTTCATTGCATCTACCTAGAAGAGTCAAACATCATGCTCGTATCTGATGTAGCACAGATTAAACAAATTAAACAAGTGTGAGATTAATAAACTGGTACCGTTGTCTTGGTATCCTTCAGGGCCTGAATAGTGTAATTCGCTTGTTCCATATTAAAAGACTGCTGTGACAGATTATCCCTCTGTTGTTCATACCTGTTAAAAAAAAGGCAAATGATGGCTTTAAAACACCACACTATTTATTACCACAAACACTCCTAATTTTTTAAGAGTTGAAAAATCAGCAGCAGTAGTCTAAAGATAGGAACAGATTTGGTTTTTGGTTTTTTTTCACCTATTATACACAATTGCAGAATAAACAGCTTCATAAAAATCTGGCCATTATGCATTTCTGTGTACTTGACGCAGACAAAGCTATTCCTGAACTAAGCTTTGTTTTAACTGACAGCAGCACCGTATTTGCCTAGACTGACAAAGTAGGTGAGGATACAGCAAAAGTTTAATCACCACAAGGCAGACATGCATGCCGTGCTCACTAATGCTGTAAGGAGAATGGAAGAGTTGGCAGGTTATCCAAACCACAGTGGCTCCACACTGGTGTTTTTCAGGGCAGAGACGAGGGAGACAAAAGGGTATTCCTTTCCTTTTGGAAAGGAAACCTTTAAGGCTAACCACAGAGAAAAGAGAGACTTTAAAAATTAAGGAATCTTCTTCTCAAAGCTAAACTTGTATCAAATCAAGAATGTAAACTATGTCAAGTTAAGCAAAAGAACAAAAGCATAAAAATGAACCATGCGTCCTTCTAAGATGCAAAGCAGGAGGTCTGAAAGACAAGGAGGATCCACATGCAAAACCTTCTGGACAACTAATGACTGCATGTATTACTGTTCTGTGAGATCAGAAAGAAATGACTGAGGGATATGACAATGGCCTATTATGAAGCCCAGTATTCCCACCAAGGAAGATTAGCAGACAGCACAGTCAAAAACCAGAAAAAAAACCCCTAAAGCCAGAATCAAGCAGTCCTCACAACATCTAACTAAAGCACTGCATTCCTTGCCATTTGATATTTTAGATGGTGAGAGTTCACTAATACTTAACAAGTAATTGGGTGAATCCATAAAGGTACAATTCATCTGAGGGATGTGAAATGAGCTTTGTCTCAGACAGCTTCTAAGATTTGCAGTTCATGGACTATGAGGTATTCCAATGAAACATTCCTGAACACTTCCCATGTTCTGGTATTTTTTCCTTTGGATCTGTTGCTGGACACTTCCAAGACCGTACAGTAGACAAGACCAGACCACAGGATCATCTGTCCTGTCCATTTGGGGGTTTCTGAACAGACATAATAACCTGCGCTACATCTGCTCAAGTCCTCAAAGGTGTCCACAGAGAACAGGTAAATTTCCAGTAAACCAGAGCAAGGTCATCAAATACACAACTTACAGTAATCAATAATATAAAATGAGGCAATCTCTCAGAAAGTTTAGGAGCCAAACGTATTTGTAATAATGAGCAGATTCAGGTCATCTTGTACCAATCCCAATTTATATACTGACATATAAATCATAAATATGCTTATGCAAAATCTGTAAGGAGATACTTCTGAAAGGCTTCTTCAGCATTTTTCTTTACAGAATGCTCAGGAGAGTACTGGAAAGAAAAATGCAAGTGTGCCACCATGCCCTAAAGATTATTTATTAACCACAAACTGATAAAAGTTTCAACTTACATTCGCTTCTGCTTTAACACTCTCAGTGCTTTCTGCTTTACTGTATTCTGAAAGACACAACAGTGTTACATTAGAAAAAATATCTGACTTTACACTTGATTACACTGTTAAAACCTAATGCATTGGATTTAAGTTTTCCAAAAGATTCCTCAGTTACTAGTGCCAAGAGTTTAACAATAGTTACATTCAGCATTTGGCCTGCATTAGTGATGAACAAAACAGGAGAGTACACAAAGCTTCTAGTAAAAAATACTTTCAGTTTCTAGCTTCTGATTTATGCTTTCAGTAAGGAGAATAAAATGTCAAACTTAGTCCACCAGAACTATCTTTCATTAACACATTCTAACGGTCAGCATAAAATAATACTGCAGCAGGTACTTTAACAACAGTGTTTATTTCAGATATGTTTATTTTCAGGTACATTTTATATTGTAAGTTCATACTCTTAAAAAATGGGTTGCCCTGCTCCCTTTAGGCATAGTGGGGAGCTTTTTATTTTGGATGACTAACAAAACAGCCTCTCTACCAGACTTAATTTGGGTAACAAGGAAGAAAGGAAAGAAGTTACTTCTCATGGAAGAATTACATTACACTCTGGAACAAATAAAAACCAATGAAAACACTGTTCAAAGATGCATATCTCATAAAAATAATCCTGCGGGATCTTGTATCTCATCCGTAGGGCACGATGCAGTTTTAAGAACCTGATGAACTGGCTAAATCACATGACAAGAAGTGTGAGTCACATCCTCTCATGCCTAAATTCCACTGAAGATTCTTACCTTTGCAGGTCCCTCTCTCATTTTCTTCATTTGATCCTTATACTTCACTAGTTCTGCATCAAGCCTAGCAATTTTCTTGTCAATTGACTCAGCTCTGCTATCCACCTTTAATACATGAGGAGGAAAACAAAGAAAACAACATTCATTAAGGTTTTATTCGGGTATGGGACAGTAAAAAGAACAGCCTTCATTTTGCTGTGGTTCCTAACTGCATTGTTTCTTCACTCAGTGGTTTTATAAGCAGTTTAGATTTTTGCAAGAATCCAAAACTAGAATCGAGTGAAACACCTTCTGCAAGGAGCACAAGAAGCAACACTCTGAGGCTGCAGGAAGCTCTGCCATTGTAACATGGTCTCATCATTTTGAGATGCTCCCTTGCAAACCCACTCAAGGCAGGTCTCCATTGAGGAATTTCTGGTAACACACAGTGCCAGGGAGTAAAGTGGAATGGAAAACTTCTAGGTGTACCCTGCTGGCATTCCACAGAGCTCTCGTTCGGGATATATTTTAACCCTTCACCATAAAACGGTTAAAAGTGACAATTACATAACCAAGCATGGGTATAGGTAGTTCTAACAGCATACACAAATTCATAAAAGGCCTTTTTAACATGAACTGACTACCCCAGCATTTCTCTGGAAACAACAAAATAAAGCTTATTAACTTCTCATGCCAAGGAGCCTCTCTAGGGATTAGATTATAATGACATTCCAATTATAGCATAAGACAGATCAGTGCAAATTTACAGTTCTGCCTTGCTAATGGTGTGGCTAAGCATGTACAATTATGCGGATTTAGATTTCAGTGTTTCAATGACCCTCTTAAAACCCTGCTCTGTGACAGCAACGTGCATTTGCCAGAGGCATCTGGAGCAGAACATCCAATAGAAACATTCCACACAATACATTAAAGTGCCTGGGCACAGCTGGAATTGAAACATTTGTATTAAGCTTTCTATTATGCCAAATATTTTACTAATAGCAAGAAAGTGAGAAATTGGTGATTTTAAAACTCCTGTAGGTTCAAAGCATGGCACCTCCTCAAGATCTTCATCAGCTAACAGCATCTTTGAGGTCAGCCTCGACAGGTGAAAAACAGTGATTTGGTTTATTTGTATAATGATTCTTTTAAGCACTACTAGTAGGAAACGGAGACAGAACCTCCTACATCGACTAACCACATAAAAATTTCACACACACGACACAGTACCTCAGCTTTTAAAAATGAGACTGGACAGAAGAGGGGAGACTAGATCTAATTTATCCAAAAAACTAGACTGTGTATTAGGACTTGAAGAGCTTCTGTCCATTATTCACAAATAAGGCACAGTGAGGAACATTTCATTGCTACAGAAGGGCCCTAATCTACAGAAAAGAAAGTGATCCTGAATTTTAACACTATTGTCACAACTATTAGCCCTTTGTTCCCATGTTTCCTATTTACTACTCTGAAAAACCAGAAGTTTAGAATGCTTTTTCAAAGAAGAAAAAGTAAACACACTATTTAATGCTTCACTTCCTGGTGCATCCTTCCTCCTACTGGCCTCATGACAGCTTTGAGTCATCTGACTGTGCTCTGCCAGCAAGCATAAAAAACCCTGCCTTTAAGTGCAATGAATTTTAGATATCTAAACTTGCCTACACATGAAAGAACATCCAAAACATAGGCATGATTACTGCCTAAGAGTTGTCTATGTTTTTAACAAATGTTACATTAATCACTGCTCACCAAATACACTTCCTAACTGCCACTTAATGGCTAATTAAATGAACTAATAGGGTAAGAGATCTTACAAAACAATTTGACTCTTTCAAAAGATGTCTAAGACAGAAAACACCCCAGAAGCAACAGCAGTTGAGCCTCCAAACTGTTGGATTTAACATTGTAAAGAAATAGTACAAGTTTTTTAGTATCTCACACAACTCTCTTTAATAATAATTCATGTGTAATTTACAATAAAGAATCTAATCATGTCTGTAGTTTTAGCAGAACCTATCCTAGAGACTCCACTATTGTGAAAAGACAGCAAGACTTTCACGAATCAGACAGATTACTGCATATAACTTGGCACAAAAAGTTAATTCATAAACTTCAAACTACTAAAAGGAGGCTTTTCTCCCCATGCTTACTACTATACAGAAACGTCTTAAATTTTAATCCCTTCCACAGAAATTGAAGGGAATTTAAACAGGGTGGTTTATAGACTGCCTGTGATGACCCACCCATAAGGAGCGTGCCCACAGCCAGCCCTTCATTTCTCAACATCTGGCCAGCACAGGCTCTCGATTTCATATTTTAAAAACCACCCTGTAGCTCATCATTGGTTGCCAAAGTCATCACATGCATAAAATAAACCTGAAATTCTGCTTTTCAGTTAATCTGCCGTCTTGCATAGTCAAACTTTCAGGCAGTGCAATTACAAACAACCAGAAGAGGATCAAAACTGCGTTCAGCGGGACTTTTTTAGAAAAAAACCCTAAATTCCTGGTGTAGCCAATCAAAACAGCTATTTAAATTACACTCTTATGTACCCCAAAACTCCTCTAGGATTGAACAAGCTCTTCGCAGAAGAGAGGCTGCTCACCTGTCTAAATTTTCTTTTGATTTACCTCAACATTAGCAAATGGACATTAACTTGGAACTGGGAAAAGCAGCACGAAAAATCTAACAGACTAATAAGGAGTTAGTTGTTGTGAGGGAAACAAGGCTTCCTGCTCTTCCACTTATATTGCCAAAATAGCAAATTTAAGCACTAATAACAGTATCTCAGATGGATTTTGGAGTTCAAGTCATCCACCAAAGTGTTTACTGGCAACAATGGGAAAACTAATCCTGATTTTCAGGCAGATGCTTTACTCACTGTTCTAACTAAATAAATTTAGTTAGTTATATTTGGGTTTAATACTGCTAAAAAGCAATACTGATTCTTTGTCAGTAAGATAAAGTACTGGGACAAACATTATGACCACTTCTCTCTCCTCATACCAGCCAGTGGCATACACAAGAGACTGATGCGTAGGTTTGTAGAGGTAGCACTGACAAATATTAGGTATTTCGTTTAGAGAGTTTCTTCACTGGGTAGCAAAATAAATCTTCTGGGAGGAAAACTTTGATTTTTCCACAGAAACTGTTTGTTGTCAGGTACCAATGACAAAGCTTAGTTAACCTACATTTATACCACAACCATTACTGACCTTTGTTTACTGACAGAAATACTCAAGAAACTCCATTTTCTTTCTTCACTTCTTAAAATTAGCTTACAACAGGAGTTGCAAAACCACCCTACAGTTTTCTTCATAAATGTTAAGTCAAAAAAAGGCTATGAAATTACAAGATAAATCTTAACACTTTTTCTTAAGCCTCTTTGCAGGCAGGCCAACACGACAACAGTTTGCCACGTGTTTCCTGAGCATTTCTTACTCGGTCTAAGCTTGCTTATCTGTCCATCTGCACACACCTTCGGCAGCAACGCTACAGCAACCCTATTCACCCCTAAGAGACTTCTGCCCACTCTTCTGTATCGGACAGGGAGACTGATCTTCTTGCTCCTGCCCCTGCCTGGCCACAGCTTGCCACGGCAGGAGTTAGCTGGTGCAATCAGAGAAGTTCTCAGATGGAAATGCTGAGAACATCCATGAGGATGTAAGGAGAGCCATGCCCTCCACGCTCATTGCGTGCACCCATTCATGGGATGCGCTCCTAGGCACAGGACACAAACGCCGACATGGGTGTACGGACATACAAAGGCACATCCCTGTGTACGTGTGCGGACACACAAACAAAACTGCCGCACCAAAACACACCGTGTTTCCCCGCACATTACAGTGCTCAGGGCCAGGCCGGGTGTGGCTCTGAGTAACCCGCTCTAGTGGAAGGTGTCCGTGTTCCTGCCCAAGGCAGCGGGGGTTGGAGCTGGGTGATTTTTAATATCCCTTCCAACCCGAGCCACTCCGTGGTTCTACGATGTACACACCCACACACGGACACACACACTGTGCCCACGCACCGCAGTGTCCCCGCACACACTCACACACACACCTATGCACAGGTGCGCGTCCCTAGGGCCACCCCGGCGCTCCCGCCGCTGCCGAGGCGGCCGCCGGGCCTCTCAGCGGGCCCCGGCGCCCCAGGGCGGGCACTCACCGTCCCGATGCAGTCGGTGAGGCTGGGCGGGGGCGCCTTCGGCTTCGCCTTGCCGAAGAAGCGGTTCATGGCGGCGGTGGCTCGGCGTCGCTCCCGGCCTCGGCAGCGGCGGCAGCGCTCCCGGCCGACCCGGAACCCCACGGCCGGCCCCGCCCCGCGGCGGAAGGGCCGNCTGGCCCGGCGGCTGAGCTTCCATTCCCGCTGGCTGGCGCGGGGGTCGCTGGCCCCTCAGGCCGCACGGAGGTTCAGCAGCCCCGCACACGGGGACGCTTTCCTCCCTCAGCACACCCGCGGTAGCCAACTGCTGGGCCTGCACCGCCTGCTCGCAGTGTAGAATCACCCCCATAACAGCAGCTCAGCCGATCTGTCAAAAATGCCAGGAAAACATGTACCAAAAAAAAAGTGTACGAAAACCGCGCTATGAATCAGGAATAGCGCGGCCAGCAGGGTAAGGGCAGTGATTGTCCCCCTGTACTCGGCACTGGTGAGGCCACAGCTCAAGCGCCGTGCCCAGTTCTGGGCCGCTCACTTCAGGAAGGACATGGAGGTGCTGGAGCACGCCCACACAAAGGCAACAAAGCTGGTGAAGGGTCTGGAGCACAAATCCCATGAGCAGCTGAGGGAGCCGGGGG
>VZTF01005565.1:3416385-3431425 GCA_013397755.1 Cnemophilus loriae
CGGGGGCTCTCTTCTCTCAGGTAAGAAGTGACAGGAGAGGACACAGTCTTAAGGTGCACCAGGGCAGGGTTAGGCTGGACATTAAAGTGATTTCTTCACAGAAGAGGTGATTAGACATGAGAATGGGCTGCCCAGGGAGGTGCTGGAGTCACCATCCATGAAGGTGTTTAAGGAAAGACTGGACGAGGCACTTAGTGCCATGGTCTAGTTGACATGGTGGTGTTCGGTCATAGGTTGGGCTCAGTGAGCTCAGAGGCCTTTTCCCACTAATGGATTCTGTGATATCATATTTGTTTTATTTATTTTTTATATTAAGAACACTTTTTTTTTTTACAGAAGTTACTGAGGACCTAACATATCTTTAGGCTTCACCCACTGATCAAACTGGTCTGATGTAAGGAACCCCAGCTTTATAGCAGCTTCTTTTAACGTTGTCCCCTCTTTATGCGCAGTTTTGGCAATCTTGGCTGCTTTATCATATCCTGTTACAAAACAAAACCAACAAGTTATCCATTTGCAATTTCAGATGATTCATTAGAGGTGAGAGAAAAGTGGGACACGATCTTTGAAAAATTATTTGCTAGGCATTACTATTACTGCTTAACTCAATTTGCAGGAAATGAACACCAAATGTTTATACCAACTCTTTACTTAGAATGAAAGTAAATTTTGTTATTCTGGTCTTAAATAATTTAGATCAAAGATTTATGGGACCTTCTCCTTTAAAAAAATCTCATACTGTAATCTTTCACTCATCATTATTAGAGGTCAATTTAGGAAAACAGGTACATAAATTCTCCCAATCTCCTTTTGATTCTAATCCGTTATTTTTCTAATAGCCTGGCATGGCCACTGCAAGGAGAACACAGATTTTACAACAGCAATTGGTGATGTTGACGTAAATTAACTTTTGACCTGATTTGGCCTCACAAGCATTGTGACAATACAAATAAAGCGTACAAAATAATGTTACCACAAAATATTTCAGTACAAAGTTCTGAGAAGTTTTTGAGCTTTAAACCTACCTATATGTGGGTTCAGTGCTGTTACCAGCATCAGAGATTCATTCATCAGTTTGTTGATCCTGTCCGTATTCGCTTGGATCCCAACTACACAGTTGTCAGTGAAAGAAACACACACATCTCCTAGAAGTCTTGCAGAGTTTAAAACATTTTTAATCTATCAAGACAAAGAAAGAAATACCAATTATTTAATTCAGATATTACTACTTGGACATTCTAGCACCTTTGTTCATAACCAGTGCCCCCCCTCTGCAATATCAACTTATTTAACAAGCTATTTTCCTTCCAGTATCTGAAGGGGGCCTACAGGGAAGGCAGAGAGGGACTCTGCCAGGACCTGTAGTGATAGGACAAGGAGCAATAGGTACAGACTGAAAGAGAGGAAATTCAGGCTTGGTATCAGGAAGAAATTCTTTACTGTGAGGGTGGTGAGATACTGCAACAGTTTGCCGAGAGATCCTGGGAATGCCCCAACCCTGGCAGTGTTCAAGTGTTCACTCAGGGTTTTTTCTGTCCGTAAGTTATCTGACTGTACAAACAATTACTTAAAAAGTCCTAGATACGTAAAACTTTATGAATTTACCATCATGGGCTTAAAGACATTCAGTTCAAAGTGTCCATTGCTTCCTCCTACAGTAACAGCAACATGGTTTCCCATAACTTGGGCTGCCACCATGGTCACAGCTTCACACTGGGTAGGGTTCACTTTTCCTGGTTGTGAAAGGGAGAGAAAAAGGTTACCAAAGGAAAGGGAAGGGGAAAAACAAACCAACCAACCACCAGCAGCCGTTTACCAAATCACATTCAATAGAAAATGTTTTGTAAGAGGTAACTTGTCTTACTCATCTGTATCTGCACACCCCAGAAATTAAAAGTATTTCCATAAATGATGTTAAATTGACTGTACTATTCCAGTATTTTCAGCTAGGATTTGTAAAACAGCTATGGCTGCTTCAGCAGTCTCCCAAGACTCAGAGCCAGATCACATGTGCATGAGCTAAGCAGCTGTTCATTACCACAGTTCTTAACAGTCAAGAGATTATAAACTGTCTTTACATGTGCAGGTTGGCATTGCTGGGAGATCACTAACAAATCGCACTCAACTAAAGGAAAGTATTACTGATTTGTTAGAATTACTTTGTGATAAAGTTAGTACACTTTGTCAGAAGAAAAAGCAAAACAGAAAAACCCAAAAAAACAACCTCCCACCAAACCCAACAAACACACCAAGTTAGAGTAGCCTCCCAACAAGTTTGTTTTATGGCTTTACGATTTAATTTCTAGATATAATCCTAGTAAGAACATTCATTGTTTGCTTTTTTTAGAGCCACATATGTTCATAACCTGTTTCTTTTATAGTTTATCATACAGGAGGAACAATCTTAGAAGTTTTGGATGTACAATATTCATCTATTCATATATTTCAGGAGAGGAAAGGGATGATTACTAGTATTATTCCTTTCTTTCTTATCCTCCCATACAACGTGATCATTGCAGAAGGGAAAATGTGAGTGCATAACACTAATCACGCTAGGAAGTGAAGACCAAAGTCAAGTTACGTAACAGTATTGCTACAATTCACAGATTAAAGATTATTTCAGAAGAGCTTTTACCTAAAAGCTGTAGAGATCTTGCAATTCTAAAAGAAGGCTTTGAGAAGTATGCTTGTATTAATAAAGCCATATTATTACAGGTACTACTCTCCCCCATACACTTGCCAACACACAGCTGTGCAAGCATTTTTATGAACACAGGTTTTGGTAAAATAGAGCAGTAGATAAAACCTGAGAGAATCCTGGACTTACTGACATTTGTGATGGTGTTTGGTAAAAATTTGTTAAACAACAGGGGTCAAAAAAAAAAAAAAGAAAAAAAACCAGGTCATTTTTCTCTGTATGTTTTCTCTGTACCTGGCATGATGCTGCTTCCTGGTTCATTTTCAGGCAGGATGAGTTCTCCCAGTCCAGAGCGTGGTCCAGAGCCCAGGAAGCGAATGTCATTAGCTATTTTCATCAGACTGCATGCCACTGTGTTCATGGCTCCACTGAGCTCCACTAAAGCATCATGAGCTGCAAGAGCTTCAAACTTATTTGGAGCAGTGACAAAAGGCAAACCTACAGGGAGAGGGTGTAAACATTAAACCAGTGAAGCACTTCCTTGCAGACATAAACCAGACGATCAAACACATAACTAGCTTAATAAAAATTAAAAATTAACAACCCTGTAAGATCATCTCTTTCCTCTAGAACTTTCTTCACAAACATATTTCTTAAAGTAAATTAAATACAAAAAGACACAATGAAAGTCACTAAAATATAGAAGAGTATGAAGTTTGTGCATCTACCTACAACAAAGGTACAAATTTCAAGCTTTCATAGTGTGTTGCGTTCTAAACATTGCTTCTGCACCACAGTATTTTGTGAATGTCAATGATCTTTCAGAAGTTAGCCCAGCTTTGGCATTTCTTGCATTAAATCAAGTTAGATACTTTAATTTGTTAACTGCTGTAATGCTTTCAGTTACAAAAATAGATGCTTCTGCAACACAGTGCAAGCATTAGGGTAAGTAAGAAGTAATCACAATGGAAGGGAACAATAAACCGGGCTCAGACTTAGGAGGATGCCTGCCAACAGCAAGAGCACAAGAGCAATGGAAGGAACAGCTCTGTTTATGTTAATTAAATGCCTGAGATGTAAGCCTAGGTTCCATGATGAAAAATATTCCTTCAGGACTTTGCCCTGGAAGGACAGTCCCAGCAGAATGGGACTGTAAAAAATTACAGACATCACTAAGGACTGACTGTGGGCTGGACTTCTGCCCCCCAGAACCACTGATCTGAGCTTTCAGCACCAGTTTGAAGGAGAGCAGCATAATTCCCGTAACTTCTAGTGTTTTGCACTTCCTGACAAACACCAAATCCCACCCAATCTGCATGGGCTTGTGAACTGCACAGCTGCCTTCTCAGTTACAGAGATCTGTCCAAACTTTTCCTTTTGTCCTCGCCAAAAAACCACTCTCTATAAGAGCATGAGGAACTTCAGGAGTCTGCCCTATTCATACAACCTGCCCATACAGGACACGAAACATCTATTGATGTGGGAGAGCTTCCTAACACCACCAAAACATGCCCTGTACTGCTCCTGGCAGCTGTTGTTTACAGCAAGTTACTTCCCTCTCAGGGTACAAGAAAGTCTTGACCCTCTGAAAGATAGTGAATAATAGATCCATTAGAACAAAAATACAGTCACTAAGCAGTTTCAGATTTTACAGCAAATGTAAATGACAGATGTACACATTTGTTTGGGGGGCATTTTAAAAACAGATACTGTGACACAAAAGATCTAGTTTACAGATCAAAAAACTCAATTGCACTGTAAATTAAGTTTTAAGATCTATAAAGACAGAATAAAAAAAATCAGACGGTTAACTTCTACTTTTTCGTATGAAAAAACCAGAGTGGATTTGGAAGCGTTTTTTTCCTTCTTTTGCACCAAGTCACTGTAAATTAAGAGAGCCAGAGGAGCAAAGATCAAGACAGAAGCATTATAGTTGGGCTAATAATAGAAGTCTGAAACTGTATCCATATCCAAAGAGCCTTGCTCAGATAAACACCATCATTTCAGTCACTTTCAATGCACTGAGTATAATTATAAAAATATATTGCATGAAAAATCCAAAGTAGGAGGCATATAACACATGGCATTAACAAAAATTTCACATTAAAATATAAATACAATTTAAGCTTTTGAGAAGTATGGAAACTTGAAGGATTTAGTTTGAATTTGACTGGATGTTACATACACTGCTTTACTGATAACTCACTCCCAAGTATCACTCCTCACCCGTCAGTTCAGCCACTTTAGCAGCAACTTTCTCAGCAAAGCCAATCCTTGTGTTCAATCCCGTGCCAACTGCAGTCCCGCCGGCTGCCAGCTGATACACCCTTGGCATGGTGGATTCAATCCTAGCCACACCATATTTAATTTGTTGCACATAGCCACTAAATTCCTTGGAAAGAAAGGACAACGTTAAGGAACAAAGACAACAACCAAGAACAAGCATCTAGATTACTTTAGATTTTTAACGTAATTTGACTTATTTCTTTAAAAACCTGATAGCACCCAATCTAAGCATGTTTTCATTAAGACGGAAAGTATACCTCTATTAAAAGACTGCTCCCACACTACAAACAATTATACATAAAACAATCTGAATATATAAAAATGTACATATAACGCCTCTTTCTCTTGCCTTTTATCTCAGTTGTGTACTTAGCAAGATCTGATTCCACAGTAAATCAGCTCCAAGATTACATTAAAGTTCTCAAAGTACAAATAGAGAAATGGATCTTGGGCTTTGTTCACTTAATTTTAGTTAGTAAAAACCCCACTTGTGCATTCTTGGGAAAAATTCGTCAATTCTACCTGGATTTCAATCAATTCAGTTTAATTCATTACTAAATTACTGTAATATAAGCCATTCCTGACAATATGATAACATTTGCCGTCTTTTATATATATATATATATATATACACATACATACATATATATATGTATATATATACACACACACACACACATACACAAGAGTATGTATTGAAAATTTTCATTCACAATACTTACTGGTTTTGTGTGTTGGCAAAACATAACTTATATAAATTTACAGAGTACGACTACCTCTTCCCTGCAATGTCAGTGCAACAGAAAAACTGTGCTGTCCTATCTGGTAATAAAACATCATTTTAAAAAAATTTATATTTTACTACTGTTAGAAGTAAAACACATATGGGAAAAAATAAAGAAAAGTTATGATGCATGTATTAGAATACAGCATATCCAGCAAACTCCAGTAGAGATTGAAAATACTCCAGCTGAGATTCAGTCACGTTCCTATACTTTATCGTAAACTATCAACTTAATTTAGGCATCCTTAAGTTTGACTTAATTTCCTCCAACACATTTACGAGAATTTTCCAAAGAAATGCAGTTTTGTTTTTATTTTTACCTGTCCAAGTGTAAGTGGAACAGCATCTTGCGTATGAGTGCGCCCTATTTTTATGATTTGGGAAAACTCTTTGGATTTCCCTTCGAGTGCATTCTGTAGCTTCTTTAGTCCAGGTAACAAGACCTCATGAACCTCCTGGGCAGCAGCAATATGCATTGCTGTTGGGAAAGTGTCATTTGAACTCTGTGGAGAAAATTCAAGAAATTAATTTACAAGCTTTTCGCAGCATTGCTGCTGTAAGATGTACATGTGTGGCTTTATTCTCTTTATCGCATAAACAACTAGAAACTAAACTAAGAGTAAGCAACTCAGGAGTGTTCCGTAAGGTCAGTTCCTTATTGATAAATCAACTTTTTATGACTACACCCACAGAAGGTTAAATTTAATAGATTGTTCACAACAACCTTGGGATAAAAAAAAGTATTACTATCGTAGTTATGAGAGATGGCTAATAAACGGACAGATGATTTTAAAGGAATTGTAGGTGACTTTAAAACATGCACGTGTCACTTTGATAATGTTAAATCCATAGGTCACAGAATACTGAGTAAGCACAAAGGATCACGAAGGGAAACAACCTAGTCAGTGGCTTAATTTTTCCTTCAGATTAGGTGAAGTTTAAGAGTGAAGTGTAATAAAAATGCCTACCACAATGCAACTTCTAGAAACTGGACTTGTATTTACCATCTTTAAGACTGTAGCAATGGTTGTCACAAGGCCACCACTGTCTAATACATTATGTGTGAATTTATCTATCATGAATGAGTTCAAGGTTTTTAATCTGAAAAGCTCATACTGTCATTGACAAACATCTTACCGTTCATTTGAACTCAAAAAAAACCAGAAAATTGTTGTCAAAGTTGTCCACAAAACTTTTTTTTTTTTTTTAATCTAAACAGTGGATACGAGAAAACTCAAAATTCCCAATTCAAAGACACAAAACTTTTTGAAATTAAAAGTAGTATAATACATGTGTAACAACCTGGCTTTTGTTAACATGATCATTCGGATGCACTGGCTTTTTGCTTCCCAGTGTGCCCCCCATTATCTCAATAGCTCTGTTGCTGATGACTTCATTGACATTCATATTGGTTTGAGTTCCAGACCCAGTCTGCCACACCACCAAAGGGAAGTGATCATTTAATTTTCCTTCAGCTACCTATAATGGAAAAAACAGAGAAAAATTGTTCCACTAGAAAAAAAAAAACCATAAACCTGAAAATTTTATTGCCATAATTAAAATTATGCTCTCCATTATATTTTTAAATCTAAATATATCAATTAGTGAATTTACACTAGAATAATTAAGACTTTTTATGTAATACCAGATATTAAAAGGGAAAAAAAAATTTGCTATGCTTTTTGAAAACACTGAATTGTGAAATACAGAGATATATAGAATTTGATTTCATGTTCTACAGACATAGAAAGAAAATATTTTTAAAAGGTACTTTAGGTCACATCTTCTCTCTGTGTCACTGGACTCTGGTATTTCTCAATAAAGAAATTTCATACAGGGAAGTTCCAGACCTCTTACACCTGTAGACATTACATGTTGCATCAAGAAAGCAAGCAGATGGCTGCTAGTGTCAAACACCTCCTTCCTGTAAGGCACTCTCCTGTTTGATCAACATTTTCTGTAATAGTATCAAAATCTGTGCTCAGAAGTATCACCCCCACACATATTAGCCTCAGAAAAAAAAAAAGGAGCTGTTGTCACAGCTCTGAGGCTAGATAATCAGATTATCAGGATACATCAGTCCTTCTGGAATCATGCTTTTCAAGAGGATCTTCTGTATTTCCCATCTTATACAGGGACAACGTTCCCACCTCCAAGAGTAACTTGATTCCTTTTTCTATTTAAGTTATATTAGCAAATTATTTTGCAGGTGAGAGAAAGGATATCATAGCAGGGGTGCTTTTAAAACACAATAAAGAAAGCCACAAGCAACTTTCAGAAATTATTAATCTAAACTAAGGAACCTTAATCCACCAAAACTTCTAATCCACCAAAATTTCTAATCCACCCTAGAAACCACAAGAAAAGCCTGGATATATTCTGGAGTTCTCCAAAGCTATTGGGTCTTGGGACTTAAGGTGCTACAGGTGGTAGGAAGAGGATAAGGCTTCTGCAAACACTGAAATATTTTTAAGCTAGTCAGGACAAGAGAACTCTGTTAAAAATGCTTCTAGATAAACAAATTTGCTGATTTAGTCAAAGCAAAACACCTGGTATTATCACACCTCAAGTAACGGTCACTTACAACTCTCTGCACTTGGGTGGCATTTATCAACATGCATTTGAACATTCTATCAATTTCTTTACATGCAAGAAAGAAAATAGTAAAATATTATACTAAGTAAATGATTTCTGGAGAACAGTATTTACTAATAGGAAACGCTTTCCTCTAACAATCTGAGAAATGCAATCCCCCAACCTCCTGTGAAAAGCTTAACAGAAATACAGTGGCAGTTCCACTATCTTGAACAGCTGGTTCCTACCTCATTTGCTGCCTGTACAATGGCTTTCGCAATCTTTGGGTCGAGACCATAGTCTTGATTTACTTCGGCAGCTGCTCTCTTCAAGATGCCAAAAGCCCTTATGACTTGGACCTGAGACACAACAGTAAGTTTAAATACACAGTTTCTTTCCCGCAAAGGACATGTTAGCAGTTTATAGCGCACGTCTAGTTCTAAACCAAGCTCCTTCTGATCTTAAATCCAGCAGTAATCCATCAACCAAACCAGAGAGCAATCAGGTCATCTGACCTATGCTCCCACTAACAGTAACATTCATCCAAGCAGTCCAGAGGGCAGCACACAGCTTTCTTTGCAAGCCCACGTATGCTCTGTGTGTCAAAAGTCACATGCATTAGAACTGAACTGCTTCCATTTCTGAAACAGCCTTTTGGGGGAAAACTGATGTGTTCAAGTACACAAGAAGTCAGTGTATGACAAAGCACGTGCACATTAATGTGCATGGTCTATGCACAGCTACAGGTGACAAATTAAGTTTGTATCACCTCATGCTATGCTAGACAACTTCAATAACAAAGTTATTTGTTATATAACTATAAATATATATAACATATAAATGGTACATCAGACAAATTATTCCACTTGCTTTTTCACCTTTGTAAAGTTGAAAGACTGATGTCTATTCATCTTTATTATTTATATAATTAATTATTAAAAAATAAAGCAACACCATAAAATTATTCAACAGCAATATTCAAATTATTTAAATGCAACAAGAAATATTTATACCAGAATAATATATTGCCATGAAATTTCTTCCTTTAATTAAAATTCAGAGTTGCTCACACTTCCAGCAAAAGCCCAAGAAGAAGGTATTCACTTTCACATCCAAAACACACTCTAGAGAAGAAGAGAACACAGATTTGAATTACTTACTGGCATCCTTTCTGAAACACCTCCAATCTTGAAGTTCATTGTAGATCTTACAGTCTGGGCACCATAGTATTTGTCACTTGGGACCTTCAGTTCACCAAAGGTATCATATTCTATCCTAAAAGCCTCTTGAGAAGACTATGGAAAAGGAAAAAAAAAAAAAAATTCAAACACTGGCAGTCAATATACTCTTTTTGAAAGCAGGTAGTCAAGAAAAAGATGTTCAAGTAGAGGTAAAAAAATACAAAGCCAAGACATGCAGCTAGCCACAGGTATTTTTCTAATTGTCTCTTCAAGGTTGAGACATTTTTCTAGTTTGAGCACCAGTGTCACTAAAAGCCACAATTACAAACTGTGTACCGTAGCTGATCCATGGTGACAGGCAGCACTGCATGGCTTAAGACCTCAGTGCCCACTGCATGAAACCTCATCCTGATGAAAGACTCTGCTTCTCCCTTTCAAAGAATTAGTAACTTAGTTTACAATTTACAGAACAGGTGCTTTGTTAAAACCCAACCAAAGAAGTAGCATGGTAAGAATTCAGGCAGCATCTGCCCAATCAATACACAGGCAACACAATTCCTATTTGAAATCCACACTGCACGGGACATGTTAATACTGGAAGGGAACAACTGACTAATCCAGTACCAAGTTATTGACCATTAATTATCACCTAATAAACCAGGAACACAGTTGCTCTCTAGCCGTGCAACACAAAGGAACTACATCTAGGTATATGTTGTGCATTATTTATGTATGGTAATATTTCTGTGTCATCTATCCACCTAGCATCTGCTATTATCTAACACAGGCACGGGTAAATTAATTTTAGCTGACATACCCCCAAAAAAGTAATTCTTTACCTTTTTGTAGAACAGCCCATTAATTTGTGATGATGCAATCACATTCACAGGCAGCTCTACAAAGATTATGGAACAAGAGCAGTTTACTCTTCTTGTTCCCATTCCTTGGTCAGCAAAGTCCCAGTTTTCTGTGAGAAAGGTATTCGTCCCTTCCCAGAAGAGGAGATTACCTTCTTTCAGAGTCTTCAGGAAGGGGGAGAAGTCTTTTTCATTTCCTTATCATGGACAGAGTAAAACAATCTCAGCCCTGTAGGCAGGGTATATACATATACAATGTCGGGTTCCTGACCTAACCACGACCCTCAGGGGTGAGTCTTTGGGAAACAAACCTCTTTATTAATAGAGTCAAATCAGTCTTGCAGTGCAGTGAAAGATGAAAACCAAATGCGAGGAACTATCAAGAAAAGCAGAGGATACAAACAGAAACACTGCTGTGCCACTATGGTTCACTGACAGTCTGAGGTCTTCGTGCAGATTTGGTTCTTTCATCCCCAAAACGTGTGTTACTTCAGTTACCATTTCAACTGGAAATAGTTCAAAGGCAATAAAACTGATAAAATTTTAGGGAACAGCTTTCTTAAGACAAGTGACTTTTTTGTTCAGAAAAAAAGATAACCTGGAGATTGAAGGAAAACCGAGGTATAACCAGTATTAACTGCTCACTGTCTCTTCCAATACAAGACACAGGAGCCCTAACATGCTTGTAGGAGTTGGGTTCAAAGCAAGGGAAAGGGAGCAGCTCTTCACACAAGTCACGGACTGACAAAACTCCTTGCCAGCTGATGCTGAGGATGCAAGAAGTCCACAAGAGTTCAGGGAAGATGAGGTAAGCCCTCAGAAGAAAGATCTAAATTGGGTTATTACAAAGACAAACCACAGACTCAGGAAACTCCCTGATGTGAAAACCATAGAATCATTAAGGTGGGAAAAGTCCTCCAAGATCATTAAGTCCAACCTCTGACCAAACATCACCACATCAACTAAGCCATAGCACTAAGTGCCACATCCAGTCATTTCGTAAACAATTCCAGGGATGGTGACTCCACCTCTTCCTTGGCACCCTGTTCCAATGTCTGATCACCCTTCCAGTGAAGTTCTTCCTGATGTCCAATATGAACCTTCCCAGGTGCAGCCTGAGGCCATTTCCTCTCATCCTGTCACTAGTTGCTTGGGAGAAGAGGCCAACCCTCACCTGGCTACAGCCTTCTTTCAGGCGGTTGTAGAGAGTGATAAGGCCCCCCGAGCCTCCTTTTCTCCAGGCTAAACACCCCCAGCTCCCTCAGCTGCTCCTCACAGGACTCGTGCTCCAGACCCTTCACCAGCTTCACTGCCCTTCTCTGGACTCACTCCAGCACCTCCATGTCCTTCCTGAATTGAGAGGCCCAGAACTGGACACAGGACTCGGGGTGTGGCCTCACCAGTGCTGAGTACATGAAGTTTGGGTCAGAAAATGGGGAAAGCGTTATCTATCTTTGCACAGTTCTCACTCTTCCCTAGGAGTCCCCTTCTGAAGTCAGACAGTTCCTCTCTCCTCTTGGTTCATTTTACTTGCTCCTTCTTTAGTGGGTCTCAGCGTTCCTGGACAGAAGAATAGCTGGGTATTGGCCAGAACACCCTCTCCAGCAGCCCTGACCTTCTGCCTGCCCAGGTTTGCATCACCATGGATGACAAGCTGCAGCAGGGAGAGGGAAGTGTCCCAGCCTTTTTACTGTCCTAAGCATCATTTCCAGCCAGATGGAGACACTCTGCCATGAGGTACCATCAGTCACATACCAGAGACACCAGCCCTGCTCACTTTGAGTACTCCACAGGAGGCGGTGTCTGTGAACTGGAACAAACTGAAGCCCAGCCCACAACAAGGGTTAGCTCTTACATGGCTGTCCCGCTCTCCACATCCCGTGTTTTGGCTGATGCTCTCCCAGGCACTGACTCCACAAGAACAGAAAGCTTAGTGCGGAACAGTAGTGTCATTCCTATGTTCTTTAATGCTCTTTGTCCTGCTTGAGTCACTTAGCATTCATTTACATGCTAACAAGAAACAGAACATAGTGAATGCTTCTTTAGTATATCCCTGCCAAAAACGTTTAAGTGGGATGCTTGTGGGTCTTACTGTACATGTGTGCACATCAATATTCCAACAGTTGGGATCACTGACTCACTGTCTTCGAAATCCCTGTTTTCCACATTTGGACACCTTGTAAAAGCACACAATGCAAAGCTTTCACAGAGCTGGATAAGCAGAACTCATTCAGCTCCAAGCCCAGCTCTCGATATCCTCAGTGGTTTAATCACTGAAAGTATTCACCCTCAAACAATATAAAAAGTTAAACTACTTGTAACCCTATAGACAAAAAAAGCTAGCAGTTGCACAGCAGATCCCTTAAGCTTACATAATTCCAATGTCAACAGTGGTGAAACAAAGATAAATAGGATCACTACATCCTCGTACAAATACCTTTCAACAATGAAATCATTATTAAAAAAATCAACTTTCCTAGCAAATTCCACGTTCATAAATTCCAATGAAGTTAACAGGGCGAGGTGCTTTAAGAAGAATGTCATTTGCCGATTCCTAGTGTAACAGGTGCCATTAGGTAAAAAAGCAAAGTGATATTTTTCGTGCAGACTGAAGGAACTGAGCTGCAGCATTACTCTCAGACTGGTGCAGCAGCCTGCTGCAGCCAGTGTCTTAACGTGAATGTAACAGACACGATTCCCTCACTCCTCAGCCAGAATTCACCTCTTGAGTGGCTTTATGAGCCGAAGGTCCCAGTTCCTGTATGTAAAGTGGTTTCCGCAGTCACCCCCTGCCCCCGAGGACCAGCTGTAAAATGGTGCATCAGTAGCACACTCCATCCACCCTCTACTCACCCATCCCTGGGCCTCAGGAGAAGCCAGAAGGAGAGTTGGAAACTCTTCCACAAGCCAAGGCGAACTCCTGCGCTCACCAAGTTTCCGCCCTAGCTACAGCAAGGCTCTGCTCACAACTATTCCTCACATTTACAAAACTTTTTTTTTCTTAGGAAGACTTGACAAGGTGTGCTCAGCCCTCCAAAATCTCTAGAACTCAAACACAGTTCGAAGCTTACAGAGTTAGGGAAACAGAACTGTACTTTTGCCTTGTTGCAGGGAACTTATCAGAACTGATTGCACCAGAACATACGAGAGATACTCAAATGAGAGAATTGCTGCAATAATGCTTCCTGTGGAAAATTACATTCTGATTTATGGACACAGCAACTTTTGGATATAAATATTTAAATTCAAAGAACCATCATTTTTAGCATGTCAAAAGCAATCTTTTGAGGCCACCAGAATGTGCAATTTGTTTTACTGCTCTCCTTCAGCAGATGAAAAATGTTTCCATTTATAAGCATCATTTCTCTTTTATAACATAATTCAAGTCACGAATTCTGAAATTTACCCTTTAGAACCCAAACCCAAATATTTTACAATGTTCAGCTACAGGACCATTATGACAATTCCGTTTAAAACATCTTGTGCAATTTAGCTGTTAGTTAAGGAATCACAACAACCATACCCAGACAGCACGAACATTTGGTTGCATCTCCACAACGTGTTTTTAAGCAACTCTAGCTACTGAAAAAATCTCTACAAACATCAAGAAGTGGTAGCTTGGGTTTGTCGGGTGGCTGTTTTTTTAAATTTAAATACTGGTTAGTACATTTTTTGGTGGTTCCTCTTTTACATAAAAACATACAGAACTTTTCCTGTAAGAATTCAGCAGCTGCTTGACTTCCACTGAGGGATGTTTTCACTAGTGCTGTTATTTCAACTCAAGGAACTCACAACACACACAGGACTGGTCACATTTCTGACCTGCAAAGAGCAAAACACGTCTCTTTCTTGTAAGATTGCAGATCAGATTCTTAAATACCAGGTTTTCAGCAAATGAATGAAGGCCATGATCTATAATGTTTTTCTCAGACAGAGCCAAATGGCAACATAAAGGGAACCATCCAACAGGTCAGGGGTTTGAGTTACATATTCTGCTCTGACACCAGTTTTCTTATGCAGGCAAGTTTCACCCACCATGAAGTTTTTTCACTCGTTGGGAAGCTTGTTCTTTTAAAGGCTACATTTTACACCTTAATCAGTATCACAGATTGGAAACTAATGTTCTAGATATATTTAATTCATTTAGTAAACTAAGGACTTGATAAAATCCCGAACACACCACTTTCTGCTGAAATTCTTCTGACAGTCTAAATTACCTCGTTTTAAGGAGTGAACTCACAAAGATGCAACTGAGACTAAGGCTTCCATGCAACATCCTATGGTTAGTACTGAGATTTGAAGTTCCTTATCCAAATAGTGCTTCTGTTTCTATGTTGAACCGCAATTAACAATCAAATCCCACTCGCGTCTGAGCCTGACAGTCAACTGATTATACACGAATATCTACTGATGATGCCTGCTAGAAGTACCGGGCAGTTCTCAGCTGAAAGCTCCTTCCTGTGAGGATACAGCCTTTTGTTATTTGCACGTCAACAGCTCCAAGAAAGCGCCTAAAATTCCTGTGGAAGCAGCTGCCGCACAGCGCAGCTCTGTGAAGCAGGTCCTGCACCAACACGTTTCCTGCCCGGCGGGATGCCCGCCCTGGCCGGCTACACCGCGGCGGCTCCGGGCCGTGCTCAGGCCGTGAATCTCATCCCGGGCAGCGCCACGGGAGAGCTGCGCGCTGCACATCCCGGCGGGCCCGGGAGCGGCTGCCGAG
>VZTF01005567.1:0-16175 GCA_013397755.1 Cnemophilus loriae
CCAACCTAAACAATTCTATGATGCTATGGTTTATGCAGAAATTTATTTGAAAACCAAGTTTTTCTTTTTAATTTTCAACAGTGTCTCTTTCACAGTCTTGTTTTTCAGCATATAAATAAGAGGGTTGAACATGGGTGTTAACATGCTGTATTGGATTGAAATTGGTCTATCAAAGCCTATCAAAGTTTATGAAAGCCTTAGTGCAGCATAAATCCAGTAAGAGTAGAAGTTCACTGCTGAGATGACTGACTCCATTGGGTTCACAGAAACTTAAAGTGAAAAGTGGAATACTGTTTATACGAGATTAATCCCATCACTCACACCCCAGATCCAAGCTAGGTACAGCCTTTGTAAAGGAAAGGGTTGCGTATGGTCATGAGCACAACGCTCATACGGTCATATGCATATTGGTCATAATCCATCACTGTGAGGTAAGTAAATACACGAGCTGAAATTTTAGCAGTGTAATGTTGAATATTTATTAGTAGAACAAAGGCAAAACATAGTGCTGGGTGCTTAGCAATTTTGCCAGAGGCCCAATTTCTTTCGTTTTACAGTGAACTTAAGTACTTTTTCAAACTGTTATGTATTCATTAAGCTCAGAAAATAATTTACACTTCACTCAATTCTCCCCTTCCCCAATCTCTGCCCCCTTCCGCCAGTACGACTCCATCTCAGTCCCTCTGGATCATTTCAGAATTGAAGGCAGAAATCCCCTGACAGTTTCTTTGGGAAGTGTGAGTTTTGATAAGATAACAGAATTCCTGGGATGCTTGTGGTTTATCTTCTTTGTTTCTTTTAGATGTCTTGATCTCCGGCTCTGTGGTTTATCAACTTAAAGACATTTATTACTACGTATTTATTACTACATTTCTCAACATATTACGATTCACTCTAACCTTGTTTCTACTTAACTATATTATACTTTAACACTATTTCTACAGAGTACCTTATTATTGGTAAATGTTAAATTCATATATGTGGAAGCCAACATTTATTATTTACTCATTTATTACAACTGAAAGCATAAAAACTTTGCATAAGCCGACAGGAAAAAAGTAGTAATTGTACAATGCTTTCTTGGGGTGATTTTATGATGATACCCTATTCCTGATCATCTGCTTTATGCCCAGAAATGGCTGCTGTAGCTTTAAGGTGGGTCCGGGGGAGAAGTGGGAGCCTTGGAGCTCCTGCGTGGGCTTTGTTCAAAGACTGTCTCCTCAGCATACTCAGTGCCATGGAGATCGGTGATTGCTTTGTTGCTTAGCTAGTTCGTTCTTTCTTGGTAGCTTAAGCAAGCAGTTTATTTTTTTCACCTCTCTCTGGACTGCAGCAGCAATCCTTTGGCTGTTGTTTTTTTTTTTCATGAACTGTAGCAGCTTGGTTTTGGTCCAAGATTGCCAAGACAGTTGACTGAGACCTGCAGGAGCCTGTGGGAGCTGCTCAGGTCAGTCCAAGACCTCGAGAAAAGCTGAACCAACAAGAGAAAGGACACCAAAATCCACCAGCTTCATCTGCTGTGGAGAGGAGACCAATGCCAGAAGTTCAACAGGTTCCCATTTGCTTTGTCTGAGCTGCTACGTGAACTCTT
This sequence comes from Cnemophilus loriae, assembly GCA_013397755.1. NCBI lineage: Eukaryota > Metazoa > Chordata > Aves > Passeriformes > Corvidae > Cnemophilus > Cnemophilus loriae. The sequence continues at coordinate 1,592 of VZTF01005567.1, forward strand.
TTTTTTTTCTTTCCCTGAGACAAAGGGGCTGGCCACCATTTTGCCCTCCACTTTGCCACGCGATCGGTCGGTCTCCATTTTCTTCCCCCGGCATTTTGAGTTTTTTTGTTCTGCTGTGGGTGGGTGTGTGTGGGGTAAGGTTCTGAAAGTTCAATATCTAGCATTTATTCACTTTTTTTTCCTCATGCTGTTCGGGCACATTGGCTTGTCAATAAACAGGTTTTTTTCACTTTCACTCACTGGCATTCATTTTTCTCATTGGCAAAAGAGATTCTTGAAGCCCTTCTCTTTAAAGGAAACACTCATTCCAGAGCGTTTCCTCTAAACCAAGACAATTGCCATTGAGAAAAACGGGGTTTTTTTCCTTTTCCAGAAATTTCTTTAGCATCTTTGAGACAGTCATTGTGGAGTAATAGGCATAAACAAAAGCTACATAACACAGAAATACATGGGGGATTGAAGCTGAGGGTCAACTTTTCTTTCATGCTGTATAAATAGGTCTTGGCCTCAGGGTATAGTCTGAACCTGTTCCTGCTGGGGCGACTTTTTTCCCTTGCAATGCTTTCCCACTACTGTAGGTCACTAAGTAAAAAAAGAGTTACAGCTTTAAACTGCAGCACAGGCAAAGTCTGAGATTAAGACATTTGAGCCCCCATAGGTGACCCACACTGGAGGAGGAGGGGAAAAGTGTGGAGAGGACGGAGCTGCAGAGGCAAACTTTTGTGAACTCACTGCAACCCCTCATTCCTCTTACCCCCTGCACAGCCTGGGGCTGGGAGGAGGTAGAAGATTTGGGACTGAAGGAGTAAAGTTGAGCCTGGGAAGAATAAGGAGGGCTAGGGGAAGGTGTTTTAGTTGTGTCTTTGTTTCTCACTGTCCAATCTATTTTGNAGTCAAACCTTTCACAATAGGAGAATAGTAGTGTTTTCTCCATGATGTTTCCCAGCTGTGATGCACTGGTACAAGAGTTTTCTTTTGTTCCGCTTGTTTGACTTCTCTTTCCAGGACAGAAAGCTTCACTTTGCTGGAGTTGATTCAGTGTCGAATACTTCAGTCTTGAATTCATATCACTTAGTTTTTTGCCTGTGTTTTAAACTGAGTTTCTATGCCATCATGGGAAGTGCTTCAGATGAGCAGCAGACAAGCAGACATCTACCAAAAGAGATCTTCCATTTCCAGAATAAACTGGACAAAAGCAGAAAGGAAAAAAAAGTCAATAATATAAACTGTTATGGTATTACTTCTTGCCATTTTTAACTGGTATTAATAAGCTGTAAGAAGAAGCATTAAAGAATATCCTATTATTACTCTTAACAATTGCATCACTTACAACTCAATATGTGTAAGGCATTAGGGAATTTCGCCTATCCTACACTTAGACTGCTGGTATGTTCTAAAACTGTGCATAAAAAAAATGATTAAGTAACATATGATCTCCTCATACCAACAAGTTGTTGTCTGGAGACCTGATCATACTGGGAGCATATGAAAATTCAAATACTCTCACCGATTAGCTATAGGAACCTTTGAAATCAGAGAAAAGATGCTTCCTCTTAGAGAGGAAAACAAAGGGAGTTGGGGTTTTTTTCTTTCATTCTCATTATTCATAATTTCTCCTCCTCTCTTCCTCTCAGCCTTTGGAGTTATTGCTTCTTGAAGCAGAGCAGTAATTTCTCCTCTTGAAGACAGAGAAAGCTCCACCACTTTTTGTTACATGAGGTAATTAATTTTCTGTTCCTCATTCTTATTTGGTTCCTAATGCAAAACCAAAACATACATGAGTTTCCATGGTTCGTTTTTCTAATTGGAGCCTGGAGCTGCTATTAAGATTCCACAAGAGAAATTGACCTTTAAGTGCTAACAATGTAGATTTTTACATCTGAATTACTCACCCATCCAAAATCAACAGAAACATCTCTGGCATCGGTATGTTATTTTCAATGTTTATGATGGAGAAACTTTAATTATACTGACAGTACACTTGCTTATTTCTATTGTCATACAAAACTTAGGCAACTGTAGCTACTTATTTTGCTGATAAATGTGTGGAACAAATGAATCACAGTGTCTATGCTTTCTCATCTCCTCATTCTCTCTTTTATCATTGTTAAGGAAAAGAAAAAGGCTTTTTCAGAAATCCTGAAAACCCAGATTCCAAATTATCAAGCTATTTTATCTTTATTAATGATGCAGGATAGCTGCTGTGTAGGTAGCAAGAGTTTTCTTTCATCTGGATAGAAGCCAAGTCCCATTGGACATACAGATATTTTTGTGAGAGTCCAAGCAATTTTTTTTCATTATTTGTTTGGAATTTTTGTTGCACAGATATATATATTCTTATCTCATGCATGTGAACTCTGTAGAGAAAATGTTAATCCTTAGTTCTCTTAAAGTAAAACTAAACTCCAGGTCTGGTGGGCCACATTATCTTAATCCCAATGGTGTAAATACAGGAAAGAAAAAAAAAAAAAGGGTTCTGTTGTTGTCTTTATGTGTCTTTCAAAAATCATCCAAGTATATTTTGGCCAAAACTGTCCAGGAAGTTTCCCAGACAAATAATTCTCTTAGCAGATGTGATGAGATGGCAAATTCCCAGAAGAAGGCAGCAAGGTGTTGATGCTTGTGACTGCTTTTATGCGGGCAGCTGTGTCTGTGCCACTGAGCATCTTTTTATTCCCCAGAGCTTATCTTATATAAAAACTCAGAATATGGATTTTATATGATTTAATGAAACAAACAAACACTTCTAGCAGCCTAAACTTGTTTAGGTTTGGATTGTACTTTTGCAGGGTTAAAATTAAATGTATGTAGGTCACTTCTGCTTGAGCCAACCCAGCAGGTAGAAATCCACAGGATCTCCATATCATCTGGCTTAGAGCACCAATAATTAAATTAATGTCAGTTAATTCCAGCTATCCAAAAATTTGGTATTTGCATATTGCATACTCACTTCATTAATAATTATACCACCAAACCTTGCATCCTCGAACATCCATGTTAGAAGGAAAGAAATTGTGCATCTGTCTTATGGTATTTTTCTCATCATTAAATATGAAGTGATTCTAAGATGACTGGCTCCCACTTAGATGTCTGCAGCCATTTAGATGCTGAAGTTAACTGAGAGGAATCCAGCTCATCCAACGTGAAATTCTGCTGTCTCATCAAAGATGCTTCTGTCACTCTAAGGTGAGCTGCCCTTTGGAGGCATCCATTTCTTTCTGTATAAAATGAACACAGAATGGTTATTTGAAATGTGTATGTCTGTCTTCTGTTCATCTAATTTCAGGAAGACAAATCCCAGGCTGTTGCTTTCAAAGATGATCTTGAACAGGTTCTCCAGCTGAGATTTTTTTCACAGGGGTCACTGTCATATCCAGCCCAAGTTTCATGACATGTTTTAAACCCCATTTTGCTGCAATTGTAAATATTTCTTAGTCTACAAGTCTATCCCCAGCTGCTAATCCTTTTGTAGTGTGGTGTGCTTTTTTCTCTTTTAGGATGAGACCTGTCGAAGAAATGAAGCCAGGAAACTAAACCCTCAGTATTCACTTCTTACTTTTGGGGTTTGCCTTCCATGGCAAGATGCAGGTCCTGTTTGTCACACTGATTTCCATTGTGTTTGTGGCCATCTTGATAGGGAACTCTCTAATTTTTGTGATCACAGCCACTGACCCTGTCCTACACGTGTCCATGTGCTACTTCCTGAAGAACCTTGCCTTGACAGAGATCTGCTACACCCTGAGCATTATCCCCAAGATGCTCATGATTCAGCTGGTGGAGGAAAAAATTATTTCTTTCACAGCTTGTCATTCGTGAGTTGCAGCTCAACTGCATTATCCTTTTTGTCACCTGTGAGTGTTTCTTCTTGCGTGCAATGGCTTGTGACTGGGGAGAGGCAATATGTCATCCTTTGCAATATGCCACCACAATGAGTAAGGATCACTGTGTCAGGATGGCTCTTGGGTCTTGGCTGTCCAGTGTTCCTGTGGCTCTGGGCTTCACCATATGGTTGTTGTCCCTGCCCTTCCGTGGGAGAAAAACGGTTGATTATTTCTTTTGTGATGTTTTCCCTGTGTTAAAGATGGTGTATGCAGACACAGTCTTGTTTGAACTACTGATTTTTATTGTTGTCATAATAGTGATGATTCCTTTTTCTCTGATAGCCATCTCTTATTTTCGCATTATCCATGCTGTTTCTCAGATACCATCAGCTATGGTATCAGCCAGAGACAACCCTTTTCCATGTGTGCAGCTCACCTGGTGGTGGTGACTCTTTTCTACAGCACAGCTGGCATCATCCACCTGCAACCCAAGGCCAGCCTCTCACCCAACTTGAAGAAAATGGTTTCCCTGGCCTACACGGTTATCCCCCCAATGCTCGACCCCATCATCTACAGCTTGAGGAATCAGGAATTCAAGCAAAGCTTGAAGAGATGCATTGACAAGTGGTTCCTTAGGAAGCAGGTGGCTGTTTTTTCACTGTCCAGTGATGGATTCCTTGTAGCTGCAGAACATTAGAGTTCCCCTCTTACAAAAGTTAAATGGAATTTAAGGATGAAATGAAATTCCTTTCAAAGAGACCTGTGCTATTTTATCAATCCTTTGCTCTTAAATCCGTAAAATATCTGACCTTTTCTTACTCAGCGTATTAGAATACATTATAGCTGTACCTCTGACATTGCAAACAAATAAGTAGACCTGAGTCAGTGTAGGAACACTACAAAAGTGGATTATAAAATTCTTATCCTCCCCCACCAATCATTATACTTTTATCTCCCCAAGTATATAAAATCTTTGGCACAGGAATAAGAAGTTTGTTTTCCTCTCTGTCAAAGCAAAAGTGATAACCTGGAACTCCTTCCACCATCTCCACCCCCAAAAAGCCCTCAAAAATCTCAATAATGAGTTGAGAAACAAGCTAAAACTTTATGATTGGAGGGAAGGAGATGTGTCTCCTGGAGTGTCCTTCCTACTGATGTGAGAGACTAGGTCCAAGTCTAGACTTGATTTCATGTTTTTTTCCTCTCAGAGCAAAGACTTCTTTCACAAACTAGTAACTTGCTCAGTTCAAACTGGAAAAGGTAAAGCGAAACATTGCCAGATTGATGTGCAGAAAGACTCCACAACTCTGAAAGTTGTAAAGTAGGTATGTTTAATGTGCACAGGGGATCGCTCCTCCGAAGGCATGTGTGCCGACAGCAGCGCTTAGCTTAGTATATATCAGGCTACAAATTACATATGCATTAGGTTCCTCAATACGCCTATACATATTCATGACCTTTCCCCGCTTCATATTATAGTGAGCTAAAAAGTCATTTCCATAGGCTCGCACATGCTCAGTGCCTCCTGGTGGTCGTGGGCCGGGCTCTCGAGGATGAAGTAAAAGTCTTCCTCAGATGAAGTAAGGAGTCTTCCTCTGGTTGAACTTTTCACCCTGCCTCCTTGCACATGCTCTCTGGATTTCTGGTCGAAGTCTGAACCCTGAAGCCAGTTCGAGCTGGTTTCAGACCCTGAAACCAGGACCTTTGGTCACAGCTGTTTCCCTTTCAAAATGGTCTTGCATCCCCTCTTACGTCCTTCCTTTCTGCTTGGTAAGTGCAATAAATGTTTAGCAAAACAATATACGTTGTTTAGTGAGCAGCCTTTAGCAATTAATTTCTTAACCCCTTCAAGTCCCTGATTCAAGCTACCTGCAGTAGCTTTGTACAGCTTTTTCCCCTCTCACGTAGACTAAAAGCAAGCTGTGGGAGGAGACTCTTCATAACTCACTGAACCTGATGTTTCTGATTGATCCTTATTCTGGCTTGCCAGACGGAGAGTTCATTAAAGCAAAATGTGACTTGTCTTTTTATTTTCTCTCTGCTTATTTCAATGCCAATTCTGGTCTTGCTTGTATCTGAGCAGCATTTTCTCTGCCAGTTTGTGTGACTAAAACCTAAGTTGCTGTCTCTTAGACTAGAAGTAACAAAGACACTCTACTACAAACACAAAAAGACAATATATATTTTCTGTGTATTGGGTGTACATGGTGAGGTTTTCTTAGGTGGGACCAGCAGCTCATGGAAATCTCACACTAGAGCAGGTTCATCCTGAAGGATTGCAGACCCAGAGGGGACCCACACTATAGCAGGAGGAGTAAAGTGTGGAGAGGACGGAGCTGCAGAGGCAAACTGTTAAGAACTGACTACAACTCCCCATTCCTCTTACCCCCTGCACAGCCTGGGGCTGGGAGGAGGTGGAAGATTTAGGACTGAAGGAGTGAAGTTGAGCCTGGGAAGAATAAGGACGATTGGGGCAAAGGTGTTTTAGTTGTGCCTTTATTTCTCACTGTTCAATCTATTTTGATTGGCAAGGAAGTAAGTTAGTTTTTCCCCAAATCAGTGTGGTTTACCTGTGATGGTCAATTATCTCCCTGTCTTTATCTCAACCCATGAGCATTTTCATCTTATTTTATTCCCCTGTCCTGTCACCTTGAGGAGGGGACATCAGAGAATGGCTGGGCAGGAGTCCATCTGCTGTACAAGGTCAATCCACAAAAGTAGTAAAAGTTACAAGGGTTGGTAAGAGAGGATTTTGGAAATATGAAGCAGACGAAATGGGAAATAAAAAGAAAGATATGGTGTGGGAGGATGCAGTGTGGGCTAGGTATGGAAAGGTTTGAGCAGTCTACAGAAATGAAAGGTGTGACTGGGATGGTCTGAGGATACTTTGATGGATCAGCTAATGTTGAACTTGAATGAATCCAGAGGCTATGGAATAAGAGTTGGAGATTTCAGAGGGTATGGATTAAGAACTGGAGATTGTACTGTGCCTGGCTGGCATGGTGCCAACTCTCTTCAGAACCTCCCTGATGGGGTGTGCTTTGCATTTGTGGCTCAAACACTGTTCATAAAACACAAATGTTTTTTCTATTGCTGAACAGAGCTGGTACAAAGGCACGTTTTTCTCTCCAGTTCCAAGCCCCACAAAGACCAGTAGGCTGAGTGGGGGGATACAGTCAGGACAGCTGACCCAAACTGCCCAAGAGGCTATTCCATACCATGTGGTATTTTGCTCGGCAATAAAAGCTCTTGGAATGGAGGAGCAAGAGGGCATGTTCATGGTTAAGGTGTTTGTCTTCACGTGCAAAGCAACTGCTTCCTGGGAAAAGGCTGCACATCATCTCTTGATGGGAAGCAGTGAATTAATTCAATTTTTTGCAAGTGTGTACAGCTTCTGCTCTTCTTATTAAACTGCCATTACTTTGATCCGTGAGTCTTTTCACTCCCCTTTGATTTTCTCCCCAGGGAAGAGGGGCACAGGAGGAGGTAGGATGTTCATACTGTTGCAGACAGTTTAAGATAAAACTGAGTCACTTTGCATTTTGCAATTCACCCGCTTCCTCTTGCAAGCAGTTTTCCACTTTTACTTCTGTGTTAAGTAAATATCTTATTCTTGTATAAACATGTCACCAGCTGACTATATAAAAGATCCTAAAAATACTGTTTGTGGTGTTATGCTGGTAGAACCTGAAATTATCACTTCCCACACCCCCTGACACTGGTTTTCTTTGGACAGTGTGAATTTTTCCCCCAGACACTGGCAGTAGTTGTGGGCAATTAAACAAAGCTAGCAAAGGCCATATAGAAATAGCCTATATGGTGAATAAATTAAGCACCTTTGTAAGGACATGTGGAAGGGCAGTGCCAAGTACCCCTTCAGGGTACCTGGTCAAGGACTTTTTTCAGTGTGGCAAAGGAAGCTAGGAAAGGGAGGAAGCAATGAACAAGAATGTACAGGAACACAAATCTGACTAGGAGACACTGAGGAGAACCAAACCTGGGCTATCAATAATATAATGAAGGGGAGACAGGGAGGAACAAAGGGAGGGGAGACAGAAAAAAGTATAAAATGTCAGGCTGAGCCCAGTGTCTCATCCCCGCAGCCATTCCCATCATCTTACATGTTAGTAAATCTTTGCTTAGCTACTGGTGGGACAGGTGGGCCTGTGAGTGAAAACTGCTATCAGCTACTGGAGAAAGACAGGGGGTATGGACACCCTACAGCCTGTGGTGTCAGCTACTGGAGTGAGTGGGATCACCTACTAGAACAGGCGCTGGGAATGGGGTGAGACCCAAAGACCAGCTGGGGGAGGGGACTTGAAAGGCTGAAGCCAGTTAGGGCCACACCATGACCACACCAGAGGCCGAATGTCTGTACCTTCTCTAGTGCCGGTGTGCATGGAGTGTGAGTGTGTATTCATCAGCAAACTTGAAGCTGGACATACAGGGGGCTTGGGTTCAGATTCAGGTATCCTGACAGGACACCATCTGGTGGATGGTGGAGTCCAATATGCCCAAGGAGAGTTGGGAATGTGCAGTGTCTGTGGGACGAGTGTGAGTATGTGTGAGCTGGCTAGTGAGCATTGAGCTACACCAGATGGACAGCAGGTTATCCCTGGAGCCGGTGAGGGGTTTGGGCAGAAGGATCATGTTGGTACTCGAGGAATCTGCAAATGCATGCAAGTTTGTGAACCCGGGGAGTGTTGTGTCTGTGCTTTCTCTGCTGAACTTCTGCCTCTACCAGTGGAAGAGGAGGAAGAGGACTTGGCTGTCTGTTCCTACGTTTCCTGTGAGGTGCTGTTGAAGGCAGCACCTAGTCAGTAGNGCTGACTATATAAAAGATCCTAAAAATACTGTTTGTGGTGTTATGCTGGTAGAACCTGAAATTATCACTTCCCACACCCCCTGACACTGGTTTTCTTTGGACAGTGTGAATTTTTCCCCCAGACACTGGCAGTAGTTGTGGGCAATTAAACAAAGCAAGCAAAGGCCATTTAGAAATAGCCTATATGGTGAATAAATTAAGCACCTTTGTAAGGACATGTGGAAGGGCAGTGCCAAGTACCCCTTCAGGGTACCTGGTCAAGGACTTTTTTCAGTGTGGCAAAGGAAGCTAGGAAAGGGAGGAAGCAATGAACAAGAATGTACAGGAACACAAATCTGACTAGGAGACACTGAGGAGAACCAAACCTGGGCTATCAATAATATAATGAAGGGGAGACAGGGAGGAACAAAGGGAGGGTAGACAGAAAAAAGTATAAAATGTCAGGCTGAGCCCAGTGTCTCATCCCCGCAGCCATTCCCATCATCTTACATGTTAGTAAATCTTTGCTTAGCTACTGGTGGGACAGGTGGGCCTGTGAGTGAAAACTGCTATCAGCTACTGGAGAAAGACAGGGGGTATGGACACCCTACAGCCTGTGGTGTCAGCTACTGGAGTGAGTGGGATCACCTACTAGAACAGGCGCTGGGAATGGGGTGAGACCCAAAGACCAGCTGGGGGAGGGGACTTGAAAGGCTGAAGCCAGTTAGGGCCACACCATGACCACACCAGAGGCCGAATGTCTGTACCTTCTCTAGTGCCGGTGTGCATGGAGTGTGAGTGTGTATTCATCAGCAAACTTGAAGCTGGACATACAGGGGGCTTGGGTTCAGATTCAGGTATCCTGACAGGACACCATCTGGTGGATGGTGGAGTCCAATATGCCCAAGGAGAGTTGGGAATGTGCAGTGTCTGTGGGACGAGTGTGAGTATGTGTGAGCTGGCTAGTGAGCATTGAGCTACACCAGATGGACAGCAGGTTATCCCTGGAGCCGGTGAGGGGTTTGGGCAGAAGGATCATGTTGGTACTCGAGGAATCTGCAAATGCATGCAAGTTTGTGAACCCGGGGAGTGTTGTGTCTGTGCTTTCTCTGCTGAACTTCTGCCTCTACCAGTGGAAGAGGAGGAAGAGGACTTGGCTGTCTGTTCCTACGTTTCCTGTGAGGTGCTGTTGAAGGCAGCACCTAGTCAGTAGCCATCTATGACTGGCTGTGTCAAGGTTTCAACTCGTGGTCACTGAAGTAATAGGACAGGAACTCAGCAGAGAAGCCTGTATTTGTGTAGGACTGGTCCGAGTGGAACTGTACCTCGATTTTGTTGGTGGTACTGGCCACCACAAACCGGGAGCATTCCCCACAGTACCTGCAGGGAGAGAGCAAAGGGGAGTTGAAGGGCTGTAGGTCAGCACCAAGAAAACTTTCTTCCATCCCTGGCCTTCCTCCATACCCCAGGAGCTGAGGGCACAGGAGAGCAGGGAGCAGGTCTGATCCCAGCACAGACTTCTGGACCTCAGGGTACAAATTCTGCTGCCGCTGGCAGAAGGTACAACTGGTAAGCCAGTTGCAAACACCAGCTTACGAATGACTGGGAACAAGTTCTTCCACATCCCTGCCTGCCCTATGATGTGTCTGATCTCGGATACACTGGGTTCACGCAGGATCCCATCCCACCACAGGCAGGTGGGATCACGTACATGAACAGCACTGCAGGAACTCAGGGCTGCAGAGGCAGGTGCTGACTTTGAAACCCTCTCTCTGAGGCAGAGTCAGCTCCCTTGCCCAAAACATTGTGAAACAAGATTAATCAGCTGCCTGTGAGGTACCAAGTTTTCTGTCTGGCTCAGTTTATATCAGGCTGGGGAATGCATCAGGAAATGCATCACAGGATATGAGTGCCCTGAGAATGGAGATCTGCTCGTTCAAGCAAACCCACGCCAGATGTTCCTGCCTTCTCACACACGAGCTGTGTGCTGTGATGCTCCACAGCATCTGGGGGGGTTCAGCTGCAGCACACTACAAACCCAGGGTCTTGTCCCCAGGAGCAAGCATGGGGCTCACCTCTCACTATCGGGCAGTCCCAGGCACCCTTCCTGCCTCCTCCCAGCCCTGACAGCACCAGCACACTTGTTCCCACAGCAGACTAAGGAAAGCACAAGGTTCTGTGTAACTAAATGAAGCCCCTCCATGGGTTCAGCCACCTTACCTCTACCTCGTGCCATTGATCTGCACATAGTCCTTGGTGCAGGAGCTGACTGGGATCTCGGGTTCCAGCACAAAGAACATGTTGAAACACAACTTCACATCCTTTCTAGAGCGAACCTCAAAAGGAAGCAGTCAGTGGGATATTTTCCAGAGCGAGGAAAGGGGAATAGTTTCACAGGAAGAGTGTAGGGCTTGGGGAGTGAAACCTAAGTGGTGTGCAACAAAAGTTTAACCACAATTAATATTGTGGTTAATATTGTTAATAGCTTGTTAATATTGTAACAAGATGTGCAGGTAAAGCAAGCAAGATAGCAGAGCAAGCAAGATGGCAAAGCGAGATAACATGCACAAGCAAAAGCAAGATAGCAAGTTTTAACGGAACTTGCAAACTGCAAAATTAGCTAAAAACAAGTTAGACTGAAAAACAAGAAGCATAAGGCATGCATTGAAGACAGAGGTAAAAAGTTCAAATGTGAGGAAGACTACAGAAGTCTTCATCAAAAGACCACCGGAAGACTGATGACCACCACTGAAGGAACTGACACATGTGCAAAAGCAACAAACTGTTGTAAAACCATGACACAGCTTTATGCAAATATGAGCATGCTAATGATACGTTGTAATTGTGACATTGTGGGGAAGAACTTTTAAAATGTAACTGAAGGCTAAAGTAGATTGAGTGAGTTTTGTGGCGGAGACACCCCCATCACTCCCAGTGCTGAATAAACAAATACCTGCTCTGTAGCCATCTGACTATAGAGTTTTATTTTCTTGCCTAGTTTTGGGCATCAGTTTGGTGAGCCAGGCAGGAGGAATTCTCTGCCCGGCTGCAAGGTCCGCTGGAGCTGTAGACTCCCTTGGCACTCCCTGAGAATTTCTCAGAGAGACTCCGCACTTCACTGTCTCTCTGTGGGGGTAGACAAGGACCAACTGCAGGAAATTTAAGGTATTTGTTGATTGTTTTGGATTTTGCTTCTGGTCTTGATTAAGAAACTCCCGTAAGACATGTGTGTTGACTCATGCAGGCTGCTATATCACGGGTGAAATTCCTGACATTGATACATAAGGGGTTATAGTCCCCTAAAACGAAGTCTGATGACTTTAAGTATTGGCCTAGGTCTTGGAATTTTGGGTTTGATTGTCGTATGTGTCATTTTGTGTCCTCTATGTAAGATTCTTGTCTGTGTGTCTGTTAATAAGTTTTTGTTTCTTGCCTCCATGTCTGTTAAAATGTTTTCGACTTATGCCGCATCGTACTCTGTTACCTTGTCTGTTGTGCGGATCAGGATGGTGTAGATTGTGTGGGAGTGGACCGTGTGATCCTTTCATATTTATTGCTTGCCAACATTGTAAACAGGAATACTGATGCAGGTCGAAACTAAGATTCCCAGTTTGTGGTCGGTGCAGTATCCGATGAATAAGAGTAAAGAAAGGAACACAAGAGATAATTCTCGCTGTAAAGTGCGGGCATCTGGATAGCACCAGGAATGGGTAGCACTGACAGTATGGAGATTGTCAAAGAGAGTCTGCTGGGGTGTGTTTTGGCTCAGTGGAAGGATTTAAGAGGGATCCCTCAAGGCAATTTAAAGAAAAGTGATTTAATTAAATATTGTAATCAATGGTGGCCACTATATAAATTAGAAAATGAGGAAAAGTGGCCTGTAAACAGGACCTTACAATATAATACTCTATTGCAGTTAATGTTGTTTTTAAGAAGAGAGGGCAAATTAAATGAGGTTATGTACCTGGATATGTTTTTCACTCTGAGAAATAAACCTGAGTGGCAGAGGGTGTGGTACTAATTTATCCCCACAAGATCCCTTAATTTTGGCCCTAGAAAAGGACAGAGGTAAGAGAAAAAAATGAGGTGTTGTTCTGCATATAGTATAGGTCAGAGATGTCTTAAGGTGAGAGACAGAGAAGAAGAAGATAGTGAGGGTGGTCTTTTAGAATTACAATCTAATCTCCTCAGGAGAGTCCCTGGGGCCCCTCAATTAACACCTAGTGGTAGTAGATTAGAAAGTGAGAAAGGAGACGACTCAGACCCAGATGAGGGAATGAGCTCAGGGACTCCAATAACAGCTTGCACTAGAAGCAAGACTAAAAATGTTCTACCAGTTATAGCTCCTTTGAGACAAGTGGTAGGTCCCGTGGGAAATGCCATGAGAGTAAAAGTACCTTTTTCCACTAGTGATTTGAATAGTTGGAGAGAAAAGGTTAAAAATTTCAGGGAAGACCCCAATAAAGTGGCAAAATGATTTGAGTTGATAGCCAAGAACCAGGACACAAATTGGGGTGATACTGATTTAATGCTGAGAGAATTAACAGAAACTGAAAAAGAATTAGTGATTAAAACAGCTAAAGCACATGCACAGGGACAAGTTGCTAGTGGAGCCCTACAGGGTAATGTGGACATGCTATTCCCCACGACAAATCCTCTGTGGGATCCGAACGATTCAGGCGAATGTGCCTCACTAACCAGATACTGGGAGTTAGTCAAATTTGGATTAGACAATGCCATTCCGAAAGCAGTAAATTGGACATTAATATATAATGTTAAACAGGGACAGCACGAGTCTTCTACTGAATTTGTAGATAGGCTCTGAACGGCAATGTGAAAGTGTACAGCCCTTGATCCTGCTTCAGAAATGGAGAAGCAGCAGTTAGTCTCCTTGACGCTAGGACAGTCCAGCCCAGACATCATACAGAAAATACAGAAATTAAAAGAGCCAGATAATAGAAATTTAGAAGCATTAATGGGAGAAGCCTGGAGGGTATATAACAACTGAGACAAGCAAGAGAAGAAAAAACTCACAGCGGCCATAGTGACAGCTTTAGAGCAACATCAAAGAGGAGAACATGATCGCAGACGAGGCAGAGGCAGAGGTAAAGGTGGAAATAGTAGAGGCAGGTCAAATCAATCCCAAGGGAGGTTAGGACCAAATCAGTGTGCTTACTGTAAGAAAGAAGGGCATTGGAAATGCCAGTGCTCAGATTTACTGAACACTACACAGGAAACTGTTGTTGCAGCAATAGATAACAGCGAGTCACAGAGACCGGCAGATGTCTCCCTAGCAGACCTGCTGGTTAAGATACAGTTAGGAAATGATAAAGAAGTTGAATTCTTAATAGATACAAGGGCCACATTTTTGGTTTAAAATCAAGCTTTAATGCCTAAAAGTAAAAAACATATCTAGGTAATGGGAGCCACAGACCAACCAGAGAATGCCTTTTTCTTAAAACCATTTGAGTACAAAATTGGGAAAAGGATGGGAATACATCAGTTCCTCTACCTGACAAACTTGCCTAAATTAGGCAGGGATCTCCTTGAAAATTTAGAGGGAACAATTGAGTTTAGAGAGGGAAAAAATGAAATTTAAAGTACCTGAAGGCAAATTGATTTTAGCATTAGGATTGGCGATTGATACAGGACCAGACAACAATAATAACTATTTGGAGCAAATAATTAATCAGGTATACCCAGGAGTATAGAATACCGATGCTCCTGGGAGATCAAAATTGGCTAACCCTGTTAAGATTGAATTACAGACAGGAGCCAGGCCAGTGGTTAGGAGACAACATTCCTTGAGAACAGAGGACAGAAAAGGGATCCAACCAATTATTAGCAGATTTTTGACACTAGGATTGTTGAAAGAATGCAAATCCGAATTTGATACTCCTATACTACCAGTGAAAAAATCTNCAAATCCGAATTTGATACTCCTATACTACCAGTGAAA
>VZTF01005570.1:0-92151 GCA_013397755.1 Cnemophilus loriae
GCTATAGAAACAGAGCAAAGCAAAGGGTAAATACATGGACAATGGCTAAAGACAATTTTAATTTTCATCCCCGCTTAAATGTCACAGGTTTTTAACGCGCCACCGCTGTAACCGGAGCCGGCATCTGCAGCCCGACGGGAGAGCTGGTCCCCGAAGCCGGAGGAATACAAGTCCCTCATTATTGCCAAGTGGGATCGGAGCACGTAGGTCTGTTTAGACACTGCGAAGCATTGTAAGAGGGCTCTCTTCAGGGACAGCCATAAAAGCCTCCTTCTTCCCCCCGTTAGAAAAGAGCAGCTGTATTCTTCTTACGTGGACCCCGCCGAAGGTTGCTTGTATCTACGCTGCAAGAGTTTCGAGTCAGCGCGGAAAAGCAAACTTCATTTCACAGTCTGAACAGGGTTTCCCAGTGCAGGGTTGTGCTTTGGGCGGGAGCTGTGCTCATTCCTGTGCACGTGGCTCGTGGCTCGGGAGAACTGGTTGGGAAGGTTTCTGAGGTTGTGTATTGCTTGTCTGACAAATATTTTGGCAGCTCTAAACTAACTTTACAGTATAATCCTGAGCAGTCTCATAGATTAGGGTATTTCAGGCTGTTAATTACCTGTTAATGGCCACTCCAAATATTAAATTAAAACCATAACCACTCCGTGTTAAAAAGCAGAGATAGGCCATCCTACAGTGCCAGCACTACCTAATTTTGTATCTGGGGCTCAGCTTAGATTTCCCTTTTCAAAGCCAGTGACAAAGGGCTCAATCAGTGATATAAATAAACAGGATTGAATTGATTATTTTATAGGTACATGAGTGCCTCATTAATTGCTGAGTGTTACAGATGTGAACAGGGTGCTCTAAACTGTTTACCAGCTGGTTCTTGGAAATGAGACTTCCTGGATGACTTTCCTGTTGAGATATGCTGCCCCTCCTTGTAATTCCCATGGTGGTTCCTGCTTCCCGGCAAGACCAAACTCCCTGTTCACACACAGGATCATTGCTGGCATTGCCACCAGGGTTGCTAGAAGAGCTCTGGTCAGGCGCCTGGAAGATATTGATTGCTCTGTGCAATTTCCCAGCGTGAGCCTGCTCATGACACACACAGCATCCAGAACTGTGAGCCACGCTGTCTGTGACAGGGCAAACCCCAGGAGCACGTGGACTGCTCGGCTGCATCTGGAGCTGGGGGTGACCTTTCCTGAAAGGACAGATTGGCTTTGAGTCAGGCTGGGAGTCAGCATTCTGCTGAATTTCTGTTAATTGTATTAATTGCAGCGGTCTCTCCTTGGCACTGCTTTACTTGGAAACCTGTGTGTGCTCACAGACAAAAATCTTGGCACATGAAGGCTGAATCTTCTGGTTGGATTTGAGAAGGGGGAGGAAGAGGACAGGAGGGACTGACCAGCTGGGCTCCTTTCAGCACAGCCAGGAAATTCAGAGTTGCTTCTGCTGCATTCCAGTACCACAGTGCTGCGTTTCACAGGCTTCTTGCTGCTAATTAAATATTTAACATACATGTGAAGTACGACAAAAGGAGGGAGGTAAAAACCAACGACCCACGCGTGACAGTATATAGTAAAGCAACCTTGTATTGGCATGGAGAGACTCTAGAATGTTTAAGAAGTCTTTTTGTCTTTGAAACCTTATGGTTCTGCATTCATTTGCGAGGGCACATTTTAGAAACACAGAGAGCAAATCTGATGCTTTGTGTCAACATCCCTCATACACCATATTTATATGAAAGTGAGGCACATTCTGACTATTACTTATCATAATTCATAACAGTCTGGCCAAGTGCCTTCTTCATTTATGGTTTCCTGATTTGAAAAGCATATTGTCATTACCAGATGTTCCCAGAAGGAAAAATCATATGGAAAATTACTGCAAAAGAGTCTCTGGATTAAACGACCTGATCAGTTCTCCAGTGCTGTGTTGTGAGATGGCATTTTTTCCTACACAGACTCACTTATGACTTACAAGAAAAAAATAAAAGGATGTTTTGCTATCAAGGCATAAAAATTCCTCTCCAGGTTCACAAGGATTTTAGGAGAATATCCAGGAGCTATGTTTGCAATTAATATTAATATCAATTGATTTTAATACCTCAATATAGAACCAGAGATCTTTATTGTAGTCTGTTGTATGGGCTTTTGTTTGTGTTGGGTTTGTTTTCCCAGAAAAGCGTATAACAGTATTTACAAGGATTTAAAAAAATAAACCAAAAAAATTTAGCATTGCTCTCCTGGTTCTATACAAGGTTGAATGCCTGGTAAAATACCAGATGAGCCCAGCTGTTTCAAAGCACTTTAATTCACTTTTGACCAAGATACTCACATCTTCATTGCATATACTGAATGAATGCAAAAGTTGAATTTAACAGGGTCAGACTGATGTTCCCTTATCCCTCAGGGAATCTTTGCCTAATTGTGCATGGACCATGACAGCAGGCTCTTTAGATATTTGTTTAGATTTCTCATATGAAAAGTGCCCCTCTCTCTCAAACAAACAAATCTCTGATTTTAGGGCATAAAAATATATGTCTGTAGATTAAACCCTAGTTTCCTGATAAAACAAACCATGAATAAACCTCAGAAGGATTTTGGCAAGTAATTGAAATCTTTCAAATAAGGAACTGAATTGAACAAAATCCCTTGGTAACATAAACTGAGCTCTCTGGAGGTCAGTAGAACAGGGGCTTCCTGTAGGAGAGAGCTTGAGCAGTTCTCCCAAGACCTCTGCAAATTCATTCAGGCAAAGGCAAAAAGATCTTTCCTTGAAAGTGCTTCTCACTCTTCAGCTCCTTACGTTTATCAGGAGCTGTGGCAACATGGAAGCTTAAAACTGCTGAAAGCACAGCACATGTGCCTGAATTGAAAAGAAAAACAAAAAGACTCCATTCGACTTGGCTTAGGCTTCTGGAAGACATTTGACCATCATGGACACATTCACTCTGCAGTGTTTCTCTTAACCCAGTCATTGCCATACCAGCATCACATTGTTCCATTTGCAAAGTTGTGCTGCAGTGCCTAATGGCTTTCATTTATTTCAAGGTATTTTTCAACACCCTTAATTCTTTTAGGTTCTTCTGAAGTGGTCATTTGAATGATTACTAAAGACAAGCATGTAGAGCTACCAGTTCACCTTAGTTCTACTCCATTCCATACTTGTAGGTGTATTTTCCTCACCATAATAACTACATCCTAATGAATTACCATGCATTTTCAGTATGGCAGTGCTGTGTCGATCTGGAGTCTGCCCCCTGCACCTTTAGGAATGCAGGGTTGCAAGGGTGCTGTTTTTGGTTCATGCCTTCCCTTTCCCTGACTCTTCCCAAGCAATTAGGTTTGTAAAGAGCTTTTTATTTTTAATTTATTCATTTTGTTTGCATCGACATTTATTTTGGACTCTGTTGCCATGGCAAGTTAAAATGGATGATTCCTCCAGTAGCCTGTCAGTTTGTTTCCAAAAATTTGTCTCTGTCTCTACAGAGTAATTATTTTTGCTGGCATCCATCTACCTTTGCTAGTTTTCAGATGGACTTGATGTCTCTTTCCCTCAGCATGAGAGCTTTTGAATGCCTGCCATTGCAAGATTTTTGTTGTTGTTGTTGTTCTTGTTGTTGCTACTTTTGCCTTTCATCTGGTGCAGCATCCTCACAAACCTCCAAAATCTCGTGCTCCCCAAATCCCAGCACTCTTGTGTTTCCTGCTTTTGCAAATTATGGCTCTATAAATGGCAATTTCTAAGATTGTTTTTGTCACTTTTTATATTTTCTTGTCTACAGGAATATATCAACTACCAAGGAATGTCTATGACAAATTGAAATCAGCATCCTCTCAGAAATTGTTGCAGATAATGGACCTTGGCATTGGTCCCTTCGACTGCCTGCTCCAAAGTGCTTTAGTCTGTTTGTACCATAACAAAGCATCCATCTTTGAGGACAAAACTGGTATCAGTTGCCATCAGTTCTAGTTTTCAGTTATGAAAAACATGCTACCATAAATATGTACCTTCATAGATAAAATATATCTATAGATAAAAAACCCAATATTTCATCTCTCTTGCAGCATTGACCCACCTTTTCTCACTTAGCAAAGCTCTCCCATATCATCTGCAAACTTTGCTGACTGCAGCAGGGTGAGACCCCTCATTCTAGGGGTATTTGGAAAGGCTTTTATGCACAGCCCTGTTAGATTCATTCTTCTGCTCATTGAAATCTTAAGCCTCTCAATGTCTGTAATTTTGAAGTACCAGCAGGCTCAGCCACGTATGATGACACACAGACTGAATATTAATCAGCATTTTGTTCAGGTCGAAGTGGTTTACGGCTGCTTTGCCATGTGCATCTGCCACACTGCACTGGAGGCAGTTTGCCTTCAAGCCTGTTGATAAAATGATAATTGGCTCTTAAAACCTACATCTATATAAAAAAATCAAGTAATGCCGGTGAAAACTCTCAGACACTGGAGGCTGACAATCTCTACAACTAAATTCAACATTTAATTCACCAAGGTGAATACAGTGGCTCTGACAGCCCACCCCTGGTAGTCCAACCACCTCTGACTTAACCTCTACTCTTCCTCCCTCGGCCCCTTCGTGAGCGGAGGCTGCTCTTCATCAGCGCGCCCGGCTGTCAGCTCAGCACAGCTCCTGACATCCTCCCTGCAGCTACCCCGGCTTTTGTTAATCAGACAAGCAAAAATTTAACACCCATCCTGCTGAAAGTAGCCCGCTGATTTCAGAGGGAGCAGGATGTTGCCATAACAGTTTGATTATTCACTTCATGTAATATTTTTATTTTTTAACAAAGGTGTTTACTTTTCAAACAAAGACCATTGGCTAAGCCATGGCAACCAGAGTGTCTGTGTAGCCAGCAAACACTTATTATGTGGGTGGGTGGTTTGGATGGTCTTGAATACACAATTAAATTTGTTTTTCCTTTCAGCTCCCTGTGGTGTGTTATTTTTTTATGTTTAATACTTATCCCATCTTGAAGACAACTGTTTTTTATTATTAAAAGGACAGTTTAAATGCACTTAGTAAAAGCAAGTCTCTTTTATGTCTCAATCTTTTTCCAACTAAAGAAGTCCTTTCGTGCCTATGATCAACTTCTGCAGTCAAAATGTCTCTCTAAACATTTTCTAAAGGCCTAGAAGCCTTGTACACCTAATGGAATAAGGTCCTCCTTTCCTGATCCTTAAAATACTCAGCATCAGCTTGTATGTTTTATACTGATCAGCAAAATTGAGACTATGGAGTGTTTACCCTGCTGTAGAAGAAAGAAGCTCCTGCATACTCCTTCTGGTACAGGTAAAAGGGAACAGCACATAAATAAGTGACCAGTAATACAATAAGCTGAACTTCTGCAGTCCTTGTGGGATGCACCAGTGACTTCGAACCACAGCTTGTCAGCACGAGTGACCCCTTCAGTTGTGACAGTGACAGCCCAGTGGGCTTGGTGGGAATACAAAGTGGGTAGGTGACTCAAAATAGATGGGTGGAAATTCTCCAAGAACAAGTGTGATAGGAACAATTTGAGGTAAGGATCAAACCCACAAATGCAGGGCTGGAGTAATTAGCAGTGAAAGCAGAACAGCAAAGTGAATTTGGAGTTTATGATAGAGCTAAAATAATAGAAGAATATAAAATGTCATTTGCTTGTGAACCACCTTTCTTGTTCTATTTCTTTCTGCTTGTTACCTAGTTTTCCTTAGAATCACAGGATGGTTTAAGCTGGAAGAGACCTTCAAAGGTCATCCAGTGTACCCCCACTCTGCCATGGGCAGGGACACCTTGCACTAGACCAGGTTGCTCAGGGTCCCATGCAGCCTGGTGTAGAACACTTCCAATGACAGAGCATCCACAGCTTCCCTGAACAATCTCTTCCAGTGTCTCACCAACCTCACAGCAAGGAATTTCTTGATGTCCAACCCAAACCTACCCCCTTTAGGTTTAAAACCATTACCCTTTGTCCTGTCACAGCAGGCCTTGGTAAATGCTTCTCTCTACCTTTCACATAAGCCCCCTTCATACATTGAAAGTTTGCAATAAGGTCTCCCCAGAGCCCTCTCTTCTCCACGTCCCTCAGCATTTCTTCATCAGGGAGGTGTTTCAGGAGTGTTAGGAGTGTCACGGCAAGGTTCAGATAGTGTAGCTAAGCTGGTGAAGGTCAAGCCTGGTGCCTCAGTGATAAGGGATGAAAAGCACATATATGGAAAGTCTGAAGGAACTGGGTACCTAAAAAAAGAAGATTAAGGAGAACATGGCATGCTTCTTGTATGTTAATACAGCTACAGGGAGGACAGGAAACCAATGTGTTCCATGTTCAGTAGCAGAGAGACTAAGTTTGTTCATAGCCAAAGGCTTTATATTGGAAAAGAAAAAGCTTTTAGATATATAAGGGCTCTGAAACACTGCCTGGCAAGTTATGTGTGAAAAACCTTTCACTGAATGCTTTCAAGAACAGGCAGATGACCCGCTACTGAGGAGGATTTAGTGTGCTTGATCCTTCCTCAGTGCAGGTTATTGGGCCACAGTTTTTGGTATGTGTTTCTTTTTAGCTACAAAGTTCTGTAATGTACACTCTCCATGGACAATCTGGGAGAAATTAGAGTCGAGTCCAAACAATCAGGCTGGGGCTGGTACTCATGTCTAGATGAAACAACCCAAATATGAAGGCGGAAATTCAACTAAGTAGCTACTATTAAAAAAGGACTATAAATAAATTGCCTAGAGTTTGAGACAGTGGCATTACTGTGGGAAACCATGAAAGAAGAGTTATTTTTAACTCTCCTGCTGGCTTTTCTATGGCAGTTGATCTGGTGATTTAGTGAAACACATTTGTAATGATTTCACTAATATACAAATGACATGATGAAAAATGCCACGTTTAATGAGTTTTATGTGATTCATAACAAACTGCAGACAGTAAAAGCCTGATGACATTTTTAAATTCTACAGGACAAGAAGAAATTCAATTTTGAAAGTAGGAAATTAAATTCTGAGAAGTGTTCCCTCTTTAATTTGCCATTAAATCCAGGGAGAAGTGATAATTTTAAAAGGTTCCCTAATTAAATGCTAGTCTCTGAGTCAATACTACAAGGAACTGAAAGTCAGTTGGGATAAAACAAAACCATGCAACTATCTGGAATCTGTTGTTCACTGTCTCTTGGTCTTTGCCATGCATGATTTGCTTTCACATGGCTTTTGTGTTTGCTTAAAATTACTTCTCACATAACCAAATAATATTATAACAGAAAGGAATAAAGTCAGCAAATGTAATGTTCTCTTTCTGGAATGTCATATTATGCCATAAGAGGCATTTAATTTAAATTCTAAGAGCTAGTTACGGTTGTTTAAAAAGCAGAACTAATTTTTCCTTTGCACTCAGAGCCTTTCCCCATTTTGGTCCAAGCTATAAGTCTACACAACTAACTCAGCTAATTGCCCAACCATTTGCTCATCTCCATTAAAATGGCTCGATAAAAATAGATAACAAATGGGCAACCCTTTTAAGGTTTGGAGTTTTTTTCTTTATATGCTTAAGCGTGGGCTTTTGAACTTTTCCAAGTAAGAAGAAAGGAAGCTTGACTCTCTAGTGACTACCTTACTATAGCTTTAATTCAAATCTGAATCTCCCATTAAGGTCATCTCTGTAGTGGTTTGAAGTTTTCCTTTTCGTTAACCTCTGCATTGAACTGAATATTCCTCAGATTCCCTAATTAGTTACAGTTGTAGCTTTAGAGACTTTCAAGACTTTCCTCTTTGAGCAAGGAAGAAAAAGGTTCAAACAATGGTCAGGAAACCCTAAAACCTCTTATCTCTCAGCAGTTCGATTAGACAAGAAGAGTACTGTTTTGATGGATTGAAAGTGCTCTGTACCAGATAAGAACAGGAAAGATAAGAACATTAAGATCTTTTCTTTCTTTTTTTTAATTTTTTTTTTTTTAACAGAAGAAACAACTGCTTTCCTTTTAAGCACTATCTTTTCTTCATTTACACACTGGAGGATAAACAGAATGTGTTTGCAATTAATATTTATGCTCACACACTCATTGTGTCTCAATTCTTTAACAGGCACAACAAAACGATATAAGATTAAATAATTGTCAAAGCAGTCAAAGATTACTAAGTGCCTTATTATATGTTGTGCAGCCCTAGCGATGCTGAAAAAGAAGGTAGAAAAGGTGATGGTATGGAAATAAGAAAAAAATTGCATTTGTTCAATGTAGTCACATTTAGATAGCAATAAAAAGTAAATATAGGTGTGAGGAAGACACTGGCTGCCCTGGAAGATGGTTGTGTAAATGTTCTATTTATTTTTCTCCATTCAGTTGGTTGGTTGTTGCTTTTCTGCCAGTTGCTTTCCATTAATGACTTCGGTTCTGAAAGGCCTTAGAAGGAAATTGTTTACAGATATTTTCCTTTGCTCTGACAGAAATATGAAGCCATTTTCAATCAGCTTCCTCCTGTTCTGCATTTGTGGCCCAGCCATTTCCCCATTTAAGTCAATCAGGACATAGCCATCGGCTTAAACTGGAGCAGATGAAGTTCTTTACCTAGCAGTGGCTAAAGAGCTGGAGAGATGAATGTTTTCTATAAGCAAAAAGATATTTTAATAGCTCGGCTTTTTTTCTAGTTGATTTAACTATGTCTTCCAGTGCCAATACAGAGAAAGAGACCTTATAATCCTCCTTGTAAAGAGCCTCAGGGCTTCATTTGTTCTCAGGTGGACTTTGGACACTTCACATTAAACTGTTCCACTCATAATTTTCCGAAGACCTCACAGTCATAATCCAGTATACGTAATTTAAAAGGCAAAAACGGCCTGATACAGCATAGAAAGCTTTTAGCTGGATGGGGTATTATTTTTTCTGGTCATTGTTTAAGAACTACTCTCTAGAGACCTCTTGTAGCTTTTATGGGAATCTATTTATCATTACATGATGTTAATTCAAATGTTTTCATTGAACCTACATACTTGCCTTTACATTTATAATTGCACAGATTTATGATGCTGTGAGGTTCAGAAACTTGGGCAATCTGGTGCAGATTATGTTTGGTCCAAAGCAGCAGACTGCACCCATCACTTCTAGTACCTTTCCTATGACTTCACAAGAACTAACTGAAACAGCTGAGGTGGTCTGGGATCCATAATGTCAAACTATTTGCATGTGAACAAAGTTAACCTGAGAACTCAGATTTAGAGGAAATGGACTAACTGTAAGTTTCATTCTGTAATCACATCTTAATTACATTTCACTCATCAGCTACTACTGGTTTTTGATGAATCCTTTGGAGGAGCTGGCTTGCACACATGCCTTTCTTGCTTGCAGAAAAGTAAAGAAATCATCAAAACTTTTCAGGAGAAATCTGGCTCTACTGGGAGAGTCAGGAGTCAGTGGCAAGACTCCCACATGCTTCAGCAAAGTGAACTCTTTGGGCTGTGATGCTGCCCACAGGCAGTTACACCAACAAAACAGAAAAAATGCTTTGGCTATTGCGACATGGGGAGGAAGGAGCTGGAGAAGATTTCTGCAGGGTAGTGGAAGACAAGTGACACCAATGAAGATGAGGAGGCTAAAGAGCTAAAGAAAAGGAGGAGGCAGAGCCTGGAGCAGAGGCAACAGGACAGATGTGAGAGGAGGCAGGGGTGTGCAGAATTGAGAGTGGAACTGAAATAAGTGGAGTTGCTTTTCAGATCAAAGAAAGGAGTATATTTTAAATTAGTTCCTTCAAGGAAAGGACTGTGGTATGATGGGTGAACTGAGAACATTAAAAGCCTTCAAACAGACAACAGGCATAAAAGACCTTACACTGTATTTAGGTCCAAATCAGCCCTGCCAGAATGGTTCATCCCACCTCTGACCTGTTCCCAAGGAACTTTTTCCTTCATAACTCTCACAGATGGACTGGGGTTACACCATGAAGCAACTGAACAGAAAAGGACAATCCATAGGACAGTGCCTGAAGACCTCTTTCCCTAGCACCCCACAGCCTGTGACGCATGGTCCATCATGTCCTGTACTAAAATATTGGCTTCTCATACACAGAGGTGAGAGAAGAGTGGAACTGAGGGCCTAAATGTTTGTAAGGAAGAACACCTGCATGCAGTGTGTGAAACAGATGGTCTCTGACCATATGAGAGATGTGCATCTCTGCAGGCTGCTGTGAAGCTTCCTGCAGCAGCAACAAATAGCACAGCACTGTGCTGGTCTTTGAAGTCAGACATTTAGGTTGTGACTGTCCCACTGGGTGACACGTACTTGGGACTGTCCTTGGGCATCGAGGCCAGCTGGCATGCAGTGACTTGCACTGGTCCTTTTCTATCTTCCAAACCTACCGATGAGCTTACAAAAGACAGACAAAGAGATTCTCCTGACTCCTAAAGCAAAGAAAGACCTACACCCAGGCTTGGTCAGGGTGCTCCCAGGCATGTGCTAGCTCCTCCAATTGTTTCTTATCTTGGAAAAAGCTGATTAGTCGGGTCAAAACCTTGCCAGCAACTAGTCTACTGGCTGAACAGCACAGGTAGGTGAATCACTAAGACTGAGAACACTGTTTGGTGTATTTAACTCAGCATTATTGAAACATTACTGCTGTTTTTCTATGAGTTACTGGTATTGATTACTCTGAGAAGGATCATTCACAGGTTATTTTAAGTATTTGTAACTTTGGTAGCAATAGGAGTTTGGGCATCTTTTTGCACCTCAGGATGTGGTGATCCCACATCAGAGTGTGAAAAACAAGTATATTTCCAAAGGCCATAGAGGGAATTTGATGAGTCAAGTTCTCCAAACCTGGACCACTTCGCAGGACCCAAGGCTGGAGAGCTCACCACAGACATGCTCTTTATTGAAGCCACCGGGAGGCATGTGCTCTTGGATCCGTGTGTGGTAGCCTAGACCTGCACGGTTACCAGGATGCAGCAATCAGCTTAGGAGGTGGCTTCAGGAATACAGAGACTCCCCATCGCTTCCATCAGGTGCCAGAGAAATCCCTGGTTCAGCATGTCCCCGTTCTCACAGCTGGAGAGTTGGCAACTGCCTTCCTTCCTTGGCTGCTATCCAACACTGAATCAGATGGGGGACTAAGAAATACCACTTCACATGCACTCCTGTTGCTGCCTTTCCATTCACAAATGTAAAAACATCCTTGATTTTTTCTGACAAAAATGTAAACAAGGAGACTGGCCGGCCCCTGGGATCTGTAATAGGATATAGAGCCTTTCACCTCTGTCTTATGAACAGAACATCATACCCTTCTGATGCACGTTTTGTGGCTTGTGAGAAGAGAGCTGGTGGTCTGAGCCTCAGTGTCATGTGTCTGCTTCAGGAAGCCACACGATTTGGGACTGATTAGCCTCTTTGTCGGCAGCCCCCACAGAGAGGCTGGTGATGAACTGGTGCCTCCAGTGCAGAGATAAAACACACTGATTGCACAAGGGAAACCCGTCTCAGTGATGCTGATCTTGCTTTTGTCCCCTGACTAGTAGCCATTCTTTAGCCATCTGTAGGAAAGCTAATCATGAGCATGAATTTACTTACAAGACTGTAATGAAAGCACTGTAAATCATACATATGCATTTTTGGTGACTTGGATATGTAATGCTGTATCTGGCAATGTTGTTTTGATAAGCAAAGAAGGAGCTTTAATGAAATGGATGCTAAAATCTGACATTGCATCACCTGGCTCTGAACAGTCTTTCTGTGGATCTGACTGCAGCACCTGGAGATCTGCTGACTGTCCCTGCGCCCAGCTGAGGGAATCCAACCTGCCTTGAGCTCACGTCTCTGTGACAGGAGGGATGTTTGTCTAACCTTTGCAAACAGCAGGGCTAGCCCCTTCCACGTTGCTCAGAAGGAATACCTCCAGCCTCAGCATTTCTGGTTTAGGTCTCTAAGGCTTAATCCATCAGCTAAGGCTGTATCCATCAGCTGTGGAGGGAAATTCCCAAACCTAGCAATATTAGTAGGTTACGTGGGAGCTCTTTGCTTCCAGCTCTTAAGTACATGAATAATATCTGCAAATACTTCTCTTTGTGTTATTCTAAAATATGTGCTATTCTATGTGCTATTCTAAAATACAGTCCTCAGATTCCTGTTGATGCACCAGTGTCTGGGAATACTCCTGAGTTCTGCCCTGCCTTCAGAATGCTTCCTGCTTGAGTGCAACTGAGCTGAATTTGGTTGGATTCTGGGATGTTATAAAAGTAAATATCTAAATTTAAACTGGATGTGTGACTGGCTATTTATAGCTGGGCTCGTCCACACTGGGCTCTTAGTGCCTCTTGACATACGCAAATGCATTAAATTAGGGCCAGGTGTATTTCTGCAGGCAGTTTTCACTAATAATAGGGGTCTCCTTACCTCCAAACAATCAAGTAGAAAAGAATTGTAAGAGAAAATACTTGGACACAAATCTTCCATTAGCTTCCATTAGCTGTGGTGGTGGGTCAGGCTATTGGATCTCCTTTGCTGCTCAGCCCTGCTCTCCTGTCAGATGCTGCTGCCTTGAGGAGAGTCCTCAGCTACTTCAGCAGGGGATCTGATGGCTTAGCTCCAAACCACCTCCTGCAGAAGTTCAAACTGTGCTCACAGGGTTGAATGAGCTTTGGGGGAGAGTGAAATAATATCTTGAGCTACATCATCTGTTCACTAAATGAATTTATCTAGACTCTGAATTCAGAAGCAACCCAAAGAAAAACATTATGCTAAGAAGGAAGCAAAAATAAACTGACTATTCTAAGTCTAGGACTGCAGCTCTTCTGTGGATCCAATTCCAAGACATTCTCCCATTATTCCCCTTTTTCTCTGTTCACAGCACTAAATTGCCTTCATTTATCCAGAAGTCAGGTCTTCTGTTGTGTTGAATGCAAGAAAACAGCAAGATGACACAGTATTGGGCACAGTAACATGCAGAAGAAAGCGAGATCTTTCATCAAGCCTAGAAAGAAGTAGGTAATAAAAAGTGGCTGACATAGAAGTACTCAGATTGTGGGTCTTCAGACACAGGACACAGCTGTTTTCTGATTTTACTGGTGGGAGTGAGTGATGGTTTGGGTACTTTCTTATAGACAAAGCCATGGATTTGAGGCCCTTCAACCTAAACTACTTAATGTGTCAGTGGCTCATTGACACAACTGTGATACAAAAAGTAGATGTAATACCAAGGTTGGAAATTTCCTTGTCATAATCCTTCAGACTTGGTGAGAGAACCACCTGACCTGGTTCAGAGGCCAGCCTTGATTTCTAGAAAGGGTTGAGGATTCAGTCCTGCTTTTTGCGTTGTGTTTCATACTCGATACACATAGATGCTGGTTGAACTTCACTCTGCTGAAGTGCCGCTGTGCTGAAGGGCACTGAAGATGTATTCAAGGGAAATGGTTCAAGATGTTATGGTTCTCTGCCTCTACTGCTCCTCCTCTGAGGCACTGTTTAATGAACAAAGCAAAGCCGGAAAAACAGTGTCTTCTTGGGTCTCGGCCATTTCAGTGAAAATTGTTTAATTTATTTGAACATATCTTTCTGTCACAGGAATGGGTTGTTAATTCCAGGAATGGAGTAGAGTCGAGGACTCATTCTTAAACTGCAGTAGATGGATTTGCTAACTTGTTCCTTATATCTTCCATGACCTCCTCAAGTTTAGTCTCTGACAGCCTCGTGCCTAAATTTAATATTGTAGTTTCTATTTTGCTACTGCTTACAGCAAGATCAGATAATCCCAAATGTACTCCTCAATATTTCATCATCAAAATTTTCCACTAACACAGGAAACAAAATAAGCACTAAATTACTTGAAATGCTGGAAGAGGACATAAAAAAATATTTATTCTCCTTCCCAAAAACCCCTGCAAATCTATCTGATCTTAGCTTTGTTTAGCTCTGGTTAGAAAGTTTTCCCTGTGTCTCTTTACTTGCCTTTTCAGTGGATGCTGTCAATAACTCCAAGACTGAAATCCATTCACTGCAACCAGCAAAGATCGGTGTCTGGCAAATCAGTGTCAAATGCCAGAGTTTGGGCCCATAGCCATGAAGGCAGAATATCCTGCAAAAACCAGAGAGATTGGACACACAAATCTATACCACACAATACAGATTTTTCTCTTGTACAGCTTGATGTGTCACAATAGTCGTGATCTCCTGCTGCTCTTTGAGAGACGTGAGAGTTCACTTTATTAAAGCATTCGTAAGTTTTGGAGGTG
Source organism: Cnemophilus loriae (assembly GCA_013397755.1). Classification (NCBI taxonomy): domain Eukaryota; kingdom Metazoa; phylum Chordata; class Aves; order Passeriformes; family Corvidae; genus Cnemophilus; species Cnemophilus loriae. The sequence goes on from VZTF01005570.1 coordinate 14,195, forward strand.
CTAATTGCCCAGGCACTGCAGTGCTTTGAGCACTCTATGGTTTTCTCACCCATCTGTTTTGCCTCCTGTTTGTTAACACAGCTGGTGAAACTCGTATGCAGGAACCTACTTCATCCCAGGGTTCTTTAAAATCTAATCCCAACCTCTGAATGTCCAATTAAACCAATCAAAAACAATTAGGGAATGTGCAGTTAAAGCAACAAACACTGCAAAGCAGCCTTTGGAAAGGCAGTGCTAACTGGTGTGTTTTTGTGGCACACACTGATTTATTAGGATATACAGTGATGGTAAGATAAAATTGCAATGAGCCTGGTGGGGAACCCAGAGGTCATGATCTCTACATTATCACTGCATTTATCTGATCTATATCATGAGGCCTTAATGGTAACTGTTGTGTTTTTAAACAATACCTTTTGTTCTCTGTTAATGTACTTCTTGTTGTCTTTGGACAGCAATCTAAACAGTCATAGCCAGCTGATGATAAGTGTTGGCAAGGTGATAATCATGCCTTATAATTCCTACAGGAACAGATAGATTTAAAAATCTTAAAGAGTGTTATAAATTACAGTAGAGTAATAATGACAATTCAATTGTTTGTGATGAGAGACAAGGTTAGTAGGGAGAAACACTTTTTTACCAGACTAGCTGGTACACTTGAAAACAACAGAGAAGTTTTCTGTTTCACACCTTTGTACCATATTATGTCCCTTTTCATTCCGCTGGAAGCACAGAATCTTTTCTTTGTTCCCTCTAAAATCTCAAATAGGGACATGAAGTGATCAGGAAAAAGACTGAAGTCCTTGCAGGACCATATGTGCTTCCCACAGTGGGTGTTTTTTCCCTGCCTTGTGTGTGAGAGGTTTGGTGAAAAGTGGCTGGGGACAGGGACCCCATGAGCCACAAAACGGCCTAAGGAAATCAGTCATGGACAATCTGTGCTCAAGTGCTGGAAGCAGAAGGAACTTTCCTTCTGTCTATGATGAGTGTTTTGAGCCTCCTGGCCATCAGCCAGTCTCTCCTAGGTTGCAAAATCTATTGTAGGCATAACTTTGGTTTTCTCTAGGGGGATTTGTTGCTCTCGCTATTTCACATGGCCATTTCATAGAAATGAAACCTAAGGAAACTCTATTTATAGGTACGATTCTGTATATGAACATAGCTGAGTTTCCTGTGACTACAGTTCAAACACCTGCACTTCACTGGATCACACTCAACCCCAGCACATTCTGTCAGTATAATCAGATGTACAGAGTTACATGACACATCCTAAAGAAGATGCTTCACTGTGTTATGAAGGCTGACACCCTAAATCACCTCTTTCACAGATCAAGCTTTTTACTGTACATCATCTTTCCTCATGCAGAGTAATTTTGCATCCTTAATCATCTTTCTTGCCCTCACTCTATCTTTTCCATTTTTTACAGATTACTCCTGGATACTGGGTTTCAGTGACTTTTATTATTATCTTACTTCAGAAGACATTCATATATCTGCCTAACTCCCCTCTTTTCTTTTTTTTAGGTAAATACATTGATGCAGGGAAGGTGTATAATAACTCATATCAGTTGTATTGGAGTTTGGTATGTAAATTCAGCAACATGAGCTAGAGACCCCTCACACGAAATTTTCTAAAGATCTCTGGTCTCCTAAAGACATGGTGGTGTCACTCAGAGTTTAAGATGTTGCTATGTAAGACCTGCATGTTTTCATAGTCTTGACGGAATAATAGTTGTACAATGAGGTTTGCAGTAACAAAGAACTCCTTCAATAGGAGGAAGAGCATAATTTTAGTGTTTCTAGACAGAAAAACGGCTTTTGTAAGGTAAACTAGACCAAAGCACTGGAATCCTTCAGAAAAAGGAAATTTAGGTGACTCAGGAAGAAAGTAATTCCCTAGGCTGCCTTCTATTATTTCTTATAAATTCTCAGTTCAAATTCAGCCCTGGAGCAGAAGGATGGATTAAATGGCTTCCTGAGATGCCTTTACATTTATTTCCTGTTATGACTTTTCAGAGCTTATGAGAAATGAAGGTAGAATGAAAGGAACGCTCCCCATAGTTGTGGTTCTTCCAGACAGTCCCTGAAATGTGTTTTTCCACTAAACTATTAGTTTCCAGGTGAAGAACTAGTAGAGATGGTACAGGTGATGATTTAATTAAAAAAACCAAACAAGCAAACCTCTATGCAATAACAAATAATAATCACAGAGAAAGCCTGAATTGCAAAACCAATTAATTTTTTATCACAATGACAAAAAAATTCATAGACAGTCTATATAATGTGTTTATCTATCTATTTTGCTATATAATAATATGCAGCGACTTGCACAGTTCATGTGAAACATGAATAACCATGATGAATGGTGTTCCTGGTACAGACATAATGGCAGTGTACCTACTAAAGAAATGAACTAAAGAAGTTATCTTTTCTCTAGAAACATCTGAAATGACAGGAAGCAATGAAACTAAACATTCAATTGACAGCAGCAGTGATTTTCTAGCAGTGAGGATAATGAAGAATAGGAAGAGAATATTTGGGAAAAAAGGAGGGGATCACTACCAGAGAGGAGGAATATATGTGAGAAAGTGCATTTTTGAAGTTACATTTGCACAGAGGAGCGGGCTAGATGACTTCTTTGAGCCCAGTTGGAAGCATTTCCTGTGATGGCAGCTCAGTCTCCCACTCTTCTTTCCTTATCTCCAAACTATGATATCTGTGAGGCTTCTTCATCTGGAAAACCTAACCTTCCTATTTGCAGGAAAATCTGGTTTGATGAAGTCTGCTGTTGGATGTTAGACCATCAGCATAGAGGACGTGGTCTCAGACTCCCATGGAACCTCCAGTGAGCCTCCAGCAGTTCCTCATGTGAGTGAACATCATCAGCCAAGGGAAGATGGAGTGGGTGCATGTGCAGTCTACGTGCTTAACCATCCTTGTGATTTATTTTCAAGTGGTATTCAGTGCTTGTGCTGACCCTGGCAGGCACAGGCAGGGACCCAGCTCCTGATGATGATGCTGGCTCTCTGCAGAGGAACCTGTTCCTGTCAGCAAGAAGTCGTCTCTTCTGGGAGGAGCTTGCTATGACCCCTTATAGAATTGATTACATTTGTAGGTGTCTCTATCACAAGGGAATAGATATCCTGAGACTGGCATCTGCCTCTTAACTTCGGAAGTTTGGGTCACTTTGAAGGCCAAAAGGAGCAGAAAGTTAAACTGCTGATGGCAGCAGAAATGGCATTACCTGTATGACATTCCAGGCTAGGAGAAAGGCAAACCATTAGAGATACATGTCCACTGGTGAGGAACAGACTTTTCTATGGAAAAGGGAAGGTATAGACTCAAGTTCTAACTTCAGTGTATGAGAGTAGACCAATGCAGACAGCAGATAAGGAACACTGAGAAAAACCTCTAATATTATGGGACAAAAGCTAGCAACACAAAATATCCTGTTTTATTTACCTTGCTGAAAGAATCTATCTGGAAAACTCTTTAAAAAGTTAAGTGAAATAATGTAAATGGCATTTGGCCACCATGTCAAGAGCAGACCCAAGAGTCCCATGTGGCTTCACACAGCAGAATTTTCTCCCCACCAACTGAAAGGAAAACACTTCATTTGTGAGGTACAATGGAAGGAAATAAAATTTCTACAGGGTTGTGTTTAAAACAGGCAGTACATCTCAGAGGGAGAAAAGCACAGCTGAACTCAGCTGAGCTCTGTAGTGCCAGAAACCAGAGACTGGCTGAGTAAGAGCTGCTGCTGTCTGGACATGTGTATAATCTATTCCAGTTTTGGGCCTCCACCTGAGTACTGGGGGAATCCGCATGCAATGTCTGTCTGTGGTTTAAACCTTGACCTGTACTCTCTGAGATGCTCTTTCTTTAGTAGCAGTAGTAATTCTTTTGAAGGTTACTCTAGTCAAGCTCTGCAGGACAGCTGTGATGGGTGTCAGCGCAGAAAGGCAGCAGAAATGGAAAACAAGATAGTTCATATGGGACATCCAGCCTTTCATTCTGCAGAATCTGATCTCACAAGAGAGCCAGGAACTGCTCTGCAGGAGGGATCATTGGGATGGAGAAGACCCAGACTGATGATCCAAAGTCTTTGTACCTCTCCTCAGTAGAACACACAGACCGGTGTCAGGGACGGTGTAGATGGAGCTTGTTTCTCTTTGCAACCCTATACCAGAAGCATGGCATCAGGTAAGGGAAATAAGATTATTTTAACTCACGGTGGGAATGAATCTGGACCCACAACCTGAACATCACAGGAGTTCAAAGGTGAGGGGTTCAGCTTGTCCAGACCCAAGGGTTTAACCATAGCGTGACAGTTGATGAAGGTATGAGGATAGAAAGAGCAGCAGCCAATATTTCCTAAGCAATTCTTGTTATGTTCCCTCAGGGTCTGCAAAGCACACGTGCTTCCTGTGGCTGTGATGGGGAGGAGGGAGATGTCAGGGTGGGGGAATCCCCTCTGCCCAAGCACCTTCCCGAGGAAGGTGGATCTTGTGCTGCACTGGAGCTGAACCTGAGGACGGTGTTTGCCTGGAAGCCCTGAGCGGTTCCAGATGTGGCACCATGGGGTGGTGTGAGGCCAGCACAGGCAGCTGCCTCTGGCATTTGGCAAAACCCAGGAGGGCAAAGCTGCTCTAGCTGCATATAAGTGCTTTCTCATGCAGTAGCAAACCCTTCTAATGAGCAGCATGGCTTTTCTTGGCTTTTACCAGGCTAATTCTCTGATATGAATTTTTGGTCATGCTTGATTCTTAATCCTGCTGTTGTGAATACCAGTGAGTTGTGCCTTATCTCTGTTAGCTCTGAAGAGCTTCACTGCTCTCTGCAGAGGGCCAGCCATCACAGTGGTCACTAGTGTCAGCGTTCTGCTGTGTGGTTTGGTCCTAGCCAGTTTTCAGCCATGGTATTGACTTGAGCCCTGAAAAGAGAACTTCTTCTCTGAAGTCAAGGTGATCTTGCTTTAGTGACCTCTAAGTGGTCAGTTATGAGAGTAGGTGAGTCAAGTGACTAATTTCCAACAGAAGTACTAACAGACATGCAAATAATGAAGTGCCTAACTGGTGCCAGAAGTGTTTCCAGTTTTACCTAATCACAGAATTCACAGAATAATCTGAGTTGGAAGGGATTCAGAAGGATCATCGAGTCCAACTCTTAAGTGAATGGCCCATACAGGGATTGAACCCACATCCTTGGCATCATTAGCACTGTGCTCCAACCCTTCTTGTACTACATCTCTGTCTCCCACTGACTGCAGACGAGGCTTTCAGAGAAGCTGCTCTGGCAGAAATCAATCCATGCCGTGCACTGGAACCCATCACAGAGGCTGCACAGTCCCGTATTGGGTGATGCGCTGCCTCAGACAGAGATCAATATTCACATCTGACCCTGCTCCTGCCTTGCAGCAGTCTTAGATTGACATTTTAGCTGGTCCAAGTGGCTCCAGTGTGTAAAAGAGCTTAACAAGTAGGATGCTGTTTGCACTCGTGCCATTTATTGTGTATGCATAGTCTGGGCTTCTAACAGCTTTCCATGCAATATTTTTCCTGAAACATCAACTGCCTGGAAGATTGTTTCAGCTCTGCTCACATCTCCTCAAGCTAATGTCAGGTATGGCTGTAAGTGGTAGCTGCAGAATTTGTAAACAGGGCAAATTCATCACCCTGTATGATAAGCCAGGCCTTGGAAATGAAGGACACCAGTTTCTTTCTTCAGCATCCTGTCTGGTCCGCGTCTGACACGCTCAAGCCAAATAGGCACCATCAGGAGCATTCACGCTCTGGGCAGCAGTGGGGAAAAGCAACAAAGTGGCATTTCACAGCCTGAGCCACTGCTATTGTTCTACACAAGATCTATAAATTAAATAAGATCTCAAAGCTTCTCAGTAAATAAGGGCTTCTAAATAAATGCCATTAAAAAGACAGTCTCGGAAATGAGCAAATATCTCCTTCTGTGAGAGTCTTACTGTATGCTGACCATGAAAAATATCTTTGTCTCAGTCTTTGCTGGTTTACAGTTTGGTCTCTATGTGGAAACAAGTGACAAAGAGTATTTGAGATGTTCTGTTTTGGGAAATCTATAGGGGAGGTTAATTTAGGTAATGGGAATCCTCTTGAGATTTCAGAGCAAGAAAATCTGGAGAGGCTTATGGCCTAAGAATAGTGGCCTGTGCTATTTTCCTGAAACACCTTCAGCTGTGGTTAGACTCAAGAAAATTTAAATGAGGTCTGTAGTTGGGATGGGTCCAGAAGGATGTTTTGTCTCCTCCAGTTCAGTACAGCGGGAAGAGGTGGGAAAGGTGTTGATAAACAGAAATGAGCAGGAATGAAAAGGCTGCCACATTTAAAATGGCTGGCTGACATTTAAAAGCTGTGAGACACATTTCTCTCTTAGCTCTGCGTGATGAGGAGTCTTAAGGACCAGATTCTCACATTGCCCATACCAAACTAAATGGGGAGTAACTCCCAGATCACTCCTTGTTTATACACAGAGACACGTGTGAATCTAGATCTAAGAGGAAAGCCAGACAGGCCATCATGCTGGGTAGCAATGCAATATATCGGAGCTGGAAATCAGGCCACAGGCATTACAGCAAGGACTAGAGGCACCCCACTCTCACATGTACTCCCTGCATGTGGTTGGGTCTTTCCCGATTTCTCTACATGACCTAAAATGTTTCACATTTAGTCTCTTCAGCCTTTTCCTTGAAGAAATTGCTTAGCTCTGCTTCTGTGGGGACACATGGCCATGGAGGTCTCGTGTTTGGGGGTTAGAGAAAGGGATGCCTACAAGACCTCTGTCACCCAACTCCCACCCGCTGGTTTGAACACCTTGAGTCTGAATAAAGGGAAGATGAAGCCACGAGGATCTGGCAAAAGAGTTCTTGAATTGTAGCTCTGGGAACACTTCCCCTTGAATTTATGAACAGTGGCACCAATCTCCTGACTTCTGCCAGGGATAACTATGGCCGCACCTGGGTTTGTTTCCTTGTCTGCTGAAGAAATCCTCTTCCCTTGCCCCTTTTCCCATTGGCATTAGGCTGAGCTGTGCACCCACTGCCTCTCGTGTGCTGAGCTGCCTGTGCAGCCTCCACTTGTGGGAACAGATTTCTGAACTGTTAAGAAATAAACAGTCAAGCCATCCTACCCACACAGGCCAGTCTGACACTATATGCCCAACATTGCATTCCTTTGGGCTGGAAGTCCTCGTTTATGCCTTCGTAATTTTATTTCATGCATATTTTTTAACTAAAGTGGTCTATTGCTTCTCCCCATAGAACAATTGGATATGTGACATTTCCACAAAAACAATAGTGTTTTCAAATGTTGCCAGTAAAATGCTGAAGATTTGATTTAAAGTGAGAAAATAGATGTAAGCAACTAATAGTTTTTTTTCTCCAGTCCTGGAAAACTAAACCTCTCAAGGCCAAAATCTTCCAAACAAACTTTTGAACTTTATTACAGGTACTCTTTGAACTGCTTCTAAATAAATATATGTATATTCTTTGCCATATTTTGCAAACTGCTGTGCCCTGCTTCACACTGAAAATAATAAATGGATGCATTAGTCTAAGAGGAATCAACTAACAGACCTTTTTTTCCTGCATGTGTAGGAATGTGTAACACAAGGAAAAATAGTGATTTTGTGGATTGTTCATTTTCCTAGGGCTTGTTTTCACAAAGAAAAAAAAAAAATCTTTTTTATCCTAGTGGCTCTCTTTGTGATATTACGGACTCAAGGAGAAAAGCCCAGACCAAATAACTGCTGTGTGTGAGCTATAGCCAAATGGCCAAAGCAATAGCAAATATAACAGTGTAAGTTGCTGGTTTGCCAGAGGTAGGAGGTAAAGTCATAGTGTAGCTTATTTCCGAAGTGTGATTATTGTGGCAACAGCCAAAGTCTTGAGCAGTCCTGGAGTGATCTCTTCACAGCTCCTGTGCTGAGCAGAAATAAGATAGTGTCCTTTGCAAGTGAGGAACATCAGTGATGTTTTCCTGCCTGTCTTTTGATTCAGGAAGGCATAAGTTTTTTTGAGCACCATTCAGACCCTTGATTTGGTTGACCGACTGTAGATCTCTGAAGTCATATGAAATACTCTGTTTTTCAGAGCTGGAGAGCAGCAGCTACAGCGTATTCATCTTTCCTGGAACAGCTGATGGGGCCAGCAGTCCAACCAGGGGCATCTTGGGTTCAGGCAGACAAATCTCATTGATTCCCTCATTCCCCTGCAGGTGGCTGATGAAATCAGTCTCAGCATTTTTACGGACATTTAGTTCATGCTCATGATACCAAGTAGAACATACTCTAGTCAGCAAAAGTTGAGAAAAGTAACAATTAAAATCAGAGATTTACAGTTATCCTTAAGTTCCAGAATTCCCTCATTCGAAATCCATTATACAACCACAGAGCTCCAAGGAAATTGTATGAAGCCCCTAAATTTGTGCTTAGCTAAGAGATGTCCCCCAGTCAGTCACCAGACACCATCTGAAGACTTGAAGGTTGGAAGAGATACCACTGCCTTTGCTAATTTTCTCCTGTAATTAAGCCTACTGACTGTTAGGAAAAAAAAAGAAAAAAAGCTCATTTGAATCTCATTTTCTGTTATTTAAGATAAGGTCATGCCTCTGGCTTGTCTGGTGAAGATGCTGAAAATTGCTTCAATTATCCCTGCTTAACTGAGTGTAATCACTAAAATATCAGATAATTGGAGCTGCAAGGTAGTGCTGTTGGCACTAAGCCTGCAAAATGAATGATCGTTTTCCCCAGTCCGGTGTAGAATCTTTCCAGCTCAATTCACTGTTAAGTTAGCAGTGTTTAGTTTCATTCCTTCACCTTGATATGGAAGGAGATGTGATGGAAATAGAGAAAATGTGTCATTAGACAAGGGAGGCAGAAGTGACAGGGGTATTGTGTATTCATTAAAATTTATAGGCATATATCTGAGATGGTCTGATTTACTGTCTCTGAAAAATTATGCTGTATAGAAAGATTTCATGCAGCCTAGGGGGGCATGTGATTTCAAAACTGTTATGTGTGAATATGTCCTGGATTAATGCCATGTAAAAAGACAAAAAAAAAAAGGAACCTTGATATATTGGCTGGGATTCAGATGTGAACCCTGGAATAGCTATATTGATGTTATTTCTCTCTGGCTTCGAGCTTATCCAGCAGATACACTTTGTTAGCAAAGATTTGCTCTGAATGCCCCATTCTAACCAGGAAGGAAACTTCTCATTGCTCTCAGCAGGGCTGTGTCGAGCCCCTTCAAGGGCTTTTATCCTCACCACACTTCTTTGAGGTTGGCAAATAACGTTATCTCAAGTCAGCTAATGGCAGACTGGGGGCATGGAAAGGTTGGAGGGTCAGTCCTCCCACCCTCGGGAATCTTGAACAGGAGCACGAGCAGGGACCACACGTAGCACACGTGGAATTAATGCATCTGCTGCCCTCTCCTGCCCTTTGCTGCAGCTCTTGCAGCCAGCCCCTTGCAAGGGAGAATGGGCACACTGCAGGATCTACTGTGCTTTTCTTTATTAAAGTGTGAAAGATGCTACCAGCTTGACTAAGATAGTTTGCTGAATTTGGGGTCTCCTGGATTCCTCTTGAACATTGTAATTCATAGCTGCCTCACAAAACAGTCATTTTAGATTAATAAACCCATGCTGAAAACCCAATATTCAGCCCAAATAAATGAGCAAGAAACAGCCTACCATTTGCCCAGTAACATCTCTTTTGCATTTGTTGTGGAGTTGAATTAATTTCCTGCAACTTGGATGTGCACATGCACCACGCAGGATTGGATCCACTCCTTAGCATCAGCAAGCAGATTGTACTAAATTTTTCTCAGATGGAAGGTTTCCTTTCTTCCCCAGCCATCCTGCTCCCAGAAAAAAAACCCAAAAAAAACTCAAAGGTGATAGAGGGCAAACAAAATCCCTGTTGTAGCCAGCGGAGTGGCTGCAGAGCTATGCATGGTGAGAGGGAGGGCTGACACCTCGGGAGATTTTCCATCAGCATCCTGCTGCGCACCAGCTTCCTACACAGGCAAGCTCCACACAAAAGAGTTAATCACAAACTCATCATCCTGAAAAAGATCAACACAAACGACTCTTGCTTATACATTGCCGGGGTTGTGCTAACATACATATCCAGGCTGGGCTTCCCAGGGTTGGATCCAGCTGCGTTAATCTGCTTCTATCCAGTGCAGCCAGAAGCAACTTAATCTTTTCTGTCAGTCTTGCTTTTAAACGCAATGCGAAAGAAAAGCAAGAAAAGCTCTGAGACAAGAGCTAAAAAGGTTTTTAAAAAGCTAAAAGGAGCCTGTTTCGTCCAACTGATAATTTGAATTGCCCACTTTTAAAGCTCAGCTGGTAGTGCTCAAAGTAAGGGAAGCAGAAGGAAGATCTGTCATGCAAGGCTCCGAGTCCTGGGGACAAACCAGGAGAAAGGCAGCAATTGAGTCGGCAGAAAGAAATAGTGTAAATATTTTGCCTGCTACAGTAAAGACCATTTAATGGAAGCTAAAGGCAACAAAAGGAATGTGGGTGGCTCAGGTGACTGTGAGATGTTTACACAGACTCTTGGAGAAAGCAAGACAGGATGTATTTGTCCCACTTATTGGAAGTAGCCATGCATGTGTGGGAAAATGCATTTAGATCCCCTATTTTCATGCAGAAAGAGAGCACTCATCCCCCTTTTCACAATAAATAAAGAAAGAAGATGGACGCTGTCAGGCAAGTTGGTGGGGAGAAGGGGATGGAGTGAGATGCCACTGAAGCTTCCCTTCCAGTGAGACCTGGTTCAGGGCTCTTGTGGCCCTGATTTGGTGTCACAATGTACCATAGTTTAAACTGATGATGCGATGTGATCACAGTACCTAATCCAAGGAAGATGAAAAAAACAATCCTGCAAAAGAAAACATTTCAAAGCCAAGCTGCATCCATAGCCCCTTCAAAGCTGAGAAAGGCTAAGCTGTATGCTCAGCCCATATGCTCTCTGTCCCAATGCACAGTGATAAAACCTTAATTTGCACACCAACGTGTTATTATTTCCACAAACCATTCCAAAAGAGAGCTTGCAAAAAAAAAAAATAGAAAAGTAATTGTTTTCAAAAAATACGAATGCAAAAAACCTTTTTCTTTTTTTCTCCATTGAAAATTTCTCTCTGTTTATTCCTCTACCATCTGGTTTGCTCTGTTGGGAACAGAGATGGCTGCATGAAGCTGGAAACTATTCCTGTGTCATACTCCATACATGATCCATGCACTGCTTGCATCTGACACAATGGCACAAGATAGAAGTCAGCTTGTTCAGAGAATTGTTTAGAAAGATTCTTGTCCTTCTTTCTCCCACTAACAGATTGAATTAGGCAAGGATCCCTTAAAGAGCACCTGAAAGGCCATTTTAAGAAACACCTTGTATGCTGCTTCTTCCACTCAGGGAAGAGAAGATGCATTTCAAATCAGTCCATGTCAGTCCTGACCCTTCGGTGATGTTGTGCACCCAGAAATGCTCCATTGGAAGCATTATCCCTGGGGAACAGCATTGTGTTCCCTGCCTCAAAAGCGCACTGGGAAGCTGCAGGATCTTGTATAACTGTGCTCGTTCCTAACACATAACCCAGTGTTTGATGTCTACCAGGCTGATACTCAGCTTGGTGAGACTTGAAATGAGACAGTCTTTGAACCCCTGAATTCTATCTGGATCTCTGGAAATGACTCAGCCTAGAAAGACAGCACACCATGAGGTTGGTCTGTGAAGGGACTGCTGAACAGCCAAGCACCAAGAGCTGCTCCTGCTCCTCTGGGCAGTGCTGGGCCCTGGCCCGTGCAGCAGCTGGGGCTGAGGGCATGCAGGGCTCAGCTCAGCCCACACACAAGCCAGCATGGTGCAGGCAGGACAACAAGAAATGTTGGCTTTCTCATGGATTTTTGGAGTTTGTCAGGTGAAAGACTTGAGAAAATACAAGTATCTCAGCATTGGAGAACATGTATTTAAGATACCATGTAATGAGTAGCATAATTTTGACTCTGGCTCTCTGAGATGGGAAAATACGTCTAAGAAACACGTTTGGCAAGAGCCTGCAGCCTAAATCCTATTGTTAGCAGAGGCAAAGAGTGACAAAGGGCAAGTTAGATCGTAAAGAGTAGCTCTGAGGCTTTTAAGAAATATAAACTAATGGGAAGCAAGAAGTACTGGGAGATCTACAGAAAACAAGAAAAAGGAAGGTGAAGGAGATTTTATGTTCAGAGTAACAAGAAGAAACACTGAACACTGAATTTTAGTAAACATTTCAACCAGCCACAGTAAAGTCTTCAAAAAATACTTGCATTTTGCAAATGAGGAAAGATTAAAGAGAAGGCAGTAGAGGACTGAGCAATAGGGGAATGAAAGGAAATATATTAAATCATTCATTTGAATTCTTTATTTACTTACAAAAATGGAAAGCTGCTGAAGGCATTGGTTGACATTGGCAAGCAGTGGTAGAGGAAGCAGAAATTATGTTCACCAGACAAGACTGTCTATCCAGATGCACATCTCTTATTAATTAAAGGCTTATTACATGACCATTTCTGTCCTAAGTTTAAGCTACCAGGATCCCTGGCCACACACATCTATACCTACATTGCATTACTGTCTCTGCTGTCTATTGATACAAAATGACTCCCTTAAGGGTATTTTAAGACCTCTGGAGGCTGGGAAAGAGCTGAATGAGACAGCTACAACAATGATCTATAAAATAGGTAGTGGAACTAGAAAGGTGAATAGGATGTATGGATGTTCTTTGCTTCTTCCAATATAAAAATCAAAGGCCACAAAATTAAATTATTGGGTACTGCTTCCAGAGCAAACAAGAAGAGGCACTCCGTTGGCTGCACAGAACATGGTTTTACTATGTTCCACAGCTGAGTAGGGTTGCCAACATTTCCTCTGATTAAAAAAATAATAAATCTAAAACAACCAGGAACCCAAATGAAAGAAAAATCCATCAACGAATATTAAATATGAAAACATTAACTTTCACTCAAGACATCCCTGAGTCACAAGTCACGGGAGGCTGGGAGAGCATTCCTGGATGCTTGCCCTGCCCTGACATCTTTCCTCGGATAACATCTGCTGTGTCTGCTCTGCTGCTGGGGGCAGGACACCAGACCGAATGGACCTGTGCTCTGATCCAGCACAGACGTTCTTGTACTGTGTGCCACACTGTGAACTCACTGGGAAATTGATCTGGGTAAGAAATAAGTCAGCAAGTTTTGTATTTTTTGCTTTTTAACCCTGATCAGTTCCCTGATTTTGTTCACTGAGTTGCCAAATAAATGATTGAATGGGCTCCGCTAAGAGAGTCATGGGAGGAAGGATGAGCAGTCAGGCTTTGGCAATGGGATGAAGGAGCAGGAGGAAACAGAGCTGACTAAGCCATTTTTGTCACTGAAATAAATTCCTGTGAGGCCAAAAATATTGATGGAGAGCGGGCGTGAGTCAGGAACTGAATCTTTTGTGTGTGGATGATACAATGTCAATAAAGACTGCAGAAAGCCGCATGTATCCCAGTGTTATTGTAATGGTTGCACAGAGAGGACTGGGAAGAGTAGCCCAGGTGAGAAGCCCAGCCCTTCCTGCTCCCCTCAGCAGCAGCACCCTGTTGTTGCCATCACAGGGCAAGTGGAGCACATCTGTGCCCTTCCCTGGGCTGTGGGCTGGGAGAGGCAAAGTTTCATTTCTGAGCATGCAAAAGTCAGTATTGTCAGTTTCACAGAGCTAAATTTCTATTTTATTTTTTATGTAGACTATTAAGGATAACTTGACTCTTCAGTTAAATGAAAAATTCTTTGGTTTGGCTTTTTGTTTGTTTGTTTAAAAAAAAAAAAAAAAGTGCCATGTACAAGAAATGTAGCATTTCTGTTCATGTCATTTGTGCTTGGGGCTCTATCCAGGCCAAAAAATGAAGAGAAAGTACTGAATCAGAACTGGCCAGAGTTTTGGAACTCAGTCTGAGGTATTTTTTCCTTTCTCTCTTCAGTGAGGTTTCATGGGAACATTAAATGCAGAAACAGGCCCAGCCTTATCTTAACAATCACTGATTGCAGAAAGGCAGTTTCACAAATTTCCCTCTTTTTCAGATTTCTTAAGAGTATAAGCCTTACACCACAGGTATTAAGATCTGGAAGCTGAGAAGTCCTTAGCAGCCTCTGCCCCAAAATCTTACAGACAATCCGCAGAATAAGAAAAATATCTCTCTCAATCACAGTTTTTGTAGTAACCTGAGTCATCATCACTTCAGCTAAATTTCCTTTGCTTGTCTTCACGTGGCAGTTCAGCTCTAATTCTCACACCACCTCTCACAGCTCTTAGAGGAGCTTTAAAAGTGGGTGCAATGCAATTCTTCCCTCCAGTTTCATTGACAGTATATCACTGCGTTGTTCCTTCTGCTCAGGTGATGGCTTTAGATCTGCCTTTGAGCCCTTTAAGCCACCAAATTTGGGTGACCAGACAGATTCTGTAGACAGCTGATTGAGCTCACTTTCTAAAAGCAGATAAATAGCTGTTCAGTAAAACTTATTACTGTCTTTTTTTTTTTCCCTAAAGGCAAGGGTTCTTTGAAGTCCAAATTGTGCCAGGCTGTTTTCTGCCTACAGAGATCACGCAGACACTTTGCTCCTTCTTCAAGTCTCCTCTGCAGATTGTTGAAAAATGAAGATTGACTCTTGATACTTCCAGGTAAGATTGCATAGCATATATTTGAATTGTCTTGCAACACCTCAAGCAGCCAAAAATTTCTTAGCAGTCCATGTGATCTTTAGCTTTGCTTAACAGAAGGTAAACATGGAGGGAGAAATGGGCTGGTGATGAGAGCACTGGGCAGGGATCCAGTGGGTCTTTAATGGATTCCTCACTCTGCTACAGATTACCTGTGGGACCCTGCTCAAGATGATTAATCTTTCATCCTTTCTGTGTAATCAGACATTCAAGTTCTCACAGGAGAACTCTTAGGAATTAGTTCTCCCTGTATATGTATGTACTGCATCTCACACGACTGTACCTTCAGGTGAAATAAAATCCAGACAGTGAGCGTTGTTGGTGGTTTCAGTCAATAATTGTAACTGGAAATGAAGTGTAGCAGTTTTGAAAGAATTGAGTGTTTAAAGAAAAAAAAAAACAGAGAAAATAATTTAGAAAGTGATTTTGTCCTTGAAAAATCTTGTAATTTTAACTCTAACCTACATCTGTTCCTTGGTATGCCACAGATTTGCCACGTGAAACGTGGCTATGATCTCTTCTTCTTCCTGTCCTCTAGCCTTCTGTCATTAAAATGGGATTATTGATACTTAGAGGGGAACCAAAAGTGCTTTTGTAGATCCTGGGAGATGAAAGGAAGACAAATCCCTTACCTGCTCAGAAAGAGCAGACTAAAGAATCAGATGATAGCTTCACTTTTATGAAACTTTGTGCAATTCTATAAATATCTTAAATTCTGAGCATTTGTCCTAGATGTGTGTGTATTTCTTAGAATCACCCTATTTTTTTAACAGTTTGGTGTGAGCTGGCTATAATGTGAACAATACTTAGTCCCTAAGATTTGAAGCATTAGTTTCTCTTAGAGATTATTTTTTTCCTGGGTGGGTTCCTAGTACCCTTTTAGACTGGCTGGCAACTCTGGCACTCCTGCCACTCTTGTGAGACCTCACTTGCTCCTGTTAGCAGCAATCACCTCAATATTTGCAGCAGAATATCTAGGGAGGACGTGGTGCTTCTTGTTCTTTGCTCTGAACCACAAATTCTCACCGAACAAGTTCAGAGGCAGCGCAGGTACCTCAGTATCTTTGCACTTCCGATTTCATTGAGAAAAATTGTTATGAAATTGTATCCTTGGATCAGTCTGCATCATGTCATGGTGTAAGGCAAAGTGCTATTGGAAGTGTCCATGCACCTGGTATATGCAACCAAGTTATCCCAACTAACACACTGAGAATCTGAGCAATTAAAATTATACCATCATGAAAAAAATCAAAGCTATTAAATGTTTGAAGAATACAGTATTCTTTCAGGTGAACCACTTTTCAGGCCAATGGCTAAATATGTCCTTGGCTTATATGACTTTTCTAATGAGATTATTGTGGGTGCTATTTTTTATCACCTTAAGCTCTGTCAGGAGTTCACTGTTCGAGGTTTAAGAAATATGTGTAATTGAAATATTATCAAGAGGGGAGAAAGGTGCCCAATAGCTATTTCAATGGTGTCAAGAAGCACAAGGTTCCATCACAAAATCAATTTCAGTCTCAGGAGACAGAGAAAGGTACTTTTACCAAATTCAGCAGAAACTTCTATCGAGATTGATATGGAATTGGGAAGTAGGGCTGGAACAGACTTTGGTTGATCTTGTAGTTCATAACCCTCCTCCAGGCAGATGCAGCCAGTCCTGAATCATTCATAGGGAATGTTTGTGTAACCCCTTCCTACAATCCTCCAGTAAATGAGATTCCATGGCTTCCAGAAGAACCTGCTCCAGGCCTCACCATCACTACTATTGAAAATATTTTTCTAGCATCTAACCTAAACTTCCGTTGCTTTATTTTAGTCCACAACTTTGATTCTGTCCCCAGCAGGCACAGAGAAAAATCCCTCCCTTTTCGCAGACATCTTCTATATTGCAAAATATCACCGTTAACACAAATTTCTCTTTAATGGAAGAGGTCCTGCCTGAGTCACCACAATTTGCTGGATGTTATCATGTGTTTACAGAGCAGTGGTGTTTAAGTGTGCTGGAGTGCTTAACCCCCCAAAAGAGAAGGGAAATGCTTTGGCTTTACCCAGCCATGAAGCTGCAGCTGATGCACAGAAACTTATCTAAAGACAGCAGATTGTGTATCTGTATCCTCAGCCTCCAGCTCAGAAAAAAAACCCACTTTTTTTGGCTGAAATTTTCCTAAAACTGCTCAACCTGAGCTTCACTGGATTAGCGTCACGGAAAATTTAAATTAACTAAGGATTTAAGCTTGACAATGTAGTAATCAAAATGTAGAATCTTGTAAAGCAATGTTAACAAAGCTGCCATTACTTCTGCTTGATTTATGTTGGTATTTGACAATGTATATCAAGGCAAATGCTGGGATACTAGTCTCTGCACTTCAGTAATTCCCCTCACCTTCTGCTTTTTCTTTAAATATTCTTGAAATGTTCATATCAGATAAACAAAAAACCAGCAAAATGCACTTTTGTTTTAGAAGTTTGGCCTTGAATCTCTGATAGCATGACTATGAGTCACACAAATGTAGAATACATGCTTTTGTGAATAATGAGTCAGTAAAATATTTTTTGTTGGTGTTACAGACATCTTAGGGAGCTTTACTGGCTGTAATTTAACCTCTAAATTCTTTTTAACATAAATTAGTTTATGTTATTGTTGTAAAACATGTAAGATATAGCAGTTTTAGTACATAAATTATGAAAGCCATAATCTTTATGATTCTCTACAGCTTTGGAGGAAAAACAAAAGAGCTCAATTGGAACAAAGTTTCCTAAGTTGTAGGTTTTGTTTTCTATTGGCTTTGTATCTTTTATCATCCTCCTCTCATTCTTGATGATTCTTGCTTGCACAACTACAAAGCTTTTAGCATTCACAGCAAATACATTTGAGTAGAACACTTAAAATGTACCAATAAAAGGGAAATTACTTGATTTATATATTTATGTCTGTAAGAGGGTATAATCACTCAAGGATAAATTTACATACAGTGCTTAAGAAATTTGTTAAAAGTGATGCAGGACTATTTTCACTTAAGACAGGATCTTTCTAACTACAGTCTCAGTCACTCCCTACAGCACTTCTTTTCTCAATGCCTCAAAAGGCAGCATCTACCTACATCTCTGAGTTCCAGGAACCATTGAGGTTGGCAGGTGGATGACCCTGGGGTCTTATTTTTCCCATTCTGAGTATGCACACAGGTATAATATAATAACACCTCTACGCATTTCAAATGCAAAAACATTTAGTTATGTAGGAAGCTCTTTGCAAAGGCAGAGTAAAAATAGCTATATCCTACTAATGTGCATGCAGACTGGCCTATTTGCCTTTTCCTTCCTCTTTTCCTTGCTTCCAGATTCCATATAGGCTGTTACAGATGAGCATTATCACATCCTTTTCAACCAATCACTCCTTTTTCATCTTCTTTCCTCTCCTTTTAATGGATGCAAGGCAGCAGTTATCCTGAGCACAAATACAAGTGTGAGCTGCAGAATATCTGCCATTATAAGCAAACTTTCTGGAAAGCAAACCTATTTACTGTTAAACCACAAAATACTGGGAACTGTATCATCATGTTTTATTTTTTAGGGATTAAATCAACACACTTCCTAATCCTAACTCTCCAAGTAAAATGAAGTGCATTATCAGATAATTCTTTTCTGATGAAACTTTTGTGGCTTTGACAATGTCTGATATGCAGTAAACACAGAAACATGCAATATACCTGCTTTCTAATGTGTGGTTTTTGGTTTTGGGGGTTTTGTTTGTTTGTTTTGTTTTTTTCAGTATGGTATGTTTTTAGAGAGATTTAAGGAGGATTTAGCTGGTTTATCAATCCTGCTGTAGAGACCCAGAGAAGCTGACTTTAGTCTCAGGATGGATTTTGGTGGTGTATCCCCCTGCCCTCCCCAGGCTGCACTATGATCTGAGAACCATCTCATGTAGGGCAGACCACTTCCCTGTATTAATTCAAGTCTGCAAGAAATTCCTCTTACCACCACTAACCTTCCAAGATCTGGTGGGAAAGTATATGCTTACTCACTGTTTGCTGTTTTTTCTGGGTTTTTTTGAGTAATGTGCGCATAATTCCACTACACGTGCAGAGATCTAGAAATCAGTTTGAAATGCTTTGTTGAGTCACTCTGCTTTCCAGACTAAGGCTGTAGTATCATGAGCATTTTAATTCACTATAACTCAGCCATGCTGCTCTACCAGCCCCATTTGTCTCGTCCTGTTCCTGCCCCAACCCTACAGGAAACTGACCCAGGTTAACATTAAACTGGCAAATAAATAATGAGTTTGTAACAGGGATTATTCCTCTGGTCTTCTTCATGAGGCTAACTCAAAGTTTGTGCTGGGACATGGAGCTGCAGGATGGCAGGAGAGAGAATCTGGACAGCAGTGTCTGCCTCTGTGGATTTACACTGCCTGTGCTTCTGTGGTGCTCAAGAAGAATTTGAAGAGGACAATTCTTCAGCTGGAGTGTGCTTCCTTTCCTAAACCAGGCTGATTTTTCCACAGAACAACCCAGGGTGTTGCAAAGGCACATGGCTCCTGCAGGTGTCGGGACCTTTTCCACAGATCTATGACAATGACTGAAAGGCATAACTTAATCACTCAACTTAGAAAAAAATTCCAAAAGTAACTTTTGCCTAAGATAACAGGGTTTGTACTCTACTTATTAAATAAAAGTAGGGCCTGTAAGAAGTATTCTTAGCGTAAGAACATAAAAATACATTATAAAATTCAGCACCTTATTTTTATAACTCCCATAAAGTCCATGAGAGAACAATGTTTGCCTACTAAATTAATTTTCATCAGGCTTCATTGCACAGTCTGTTCTCCTGATGTTTCCCAGGGACAGCTGCTTGAAGTTTTTGATTTAAATCATTAAATGCTTGATTTATAGCGCATGCTTCCGGAGCCTTAGCACTTTTCCAACTCAAATTGCAGTGTATTCTTATCCTAATCATGTTACTGTTTAAATATATTTGGATGGCGGGGGATTAAAGTGAACCAGCCTGTTCATTTTCTTACAAAGGAGGAAGATTATTTATCTGACAGTTGCTAAGGCACAGAGCATAACTCAGAACAGCCTTGTTAGCAAGCTGGAGGCAGACTTAGCTGCTTCATTGGTGTTTGAATATCATCAGCTGGTGTAGCCTTGCTTCTAAAATATATTCCTTTTGGATAAAATCCATATCTGCACTGGAAATAGTTGATTATTTGGATGTTGTAATACATTTAACTTCTTTTTATCTTTAATGAAACAAGACAGAAAGGGGTCGATGTGTCCAGGCTAGGAAAACATGTCACACAGGGTTGAAGGACATGCTTTATCTAACAATATTCAATAACTTCCATCTCCTGCTCAGAGTAACTGCTCACCTTTGATTTTTGTTTAAAACTGCAGAGAAATTTGTGTCTTCTTTTATCATTGTAAAGAAAGATATCCAAAGCTTTGATATCAAAATCCACACTGGACTCACCGGCCTATTAAAAGGACCTTTACATCATATATAAAATTAAAATAAACTTTATACATTAGAAAGCAAATAGCAGGTAAAGACAGTACTTTTTAATGCTATTTCTATCATGATAGGCTGAATTCAGACCTATTGGAGTCAGCCCCCACTGCCGCTGAGAACAACTGATGTTTCCTTCAGTAACTTAGATTAAGAAAAGTTTTTCTGACTACTGACCAACTCAAAGCAATAAATCACTTGGTTTTGCCAGATTTGTTTGTTAGACTTTTGTATTTCCAACAACCTTCTTATAAGCAGGAGAACAGTGGACATAACCACATATAAAAATCACACATAAAACCCCACTTCTCAGTCCTAGTGTATTTGTGATATTTTGTACTCAGTTCTGTGAATACTTCAACACTGCAGCATTGCAGTGACAAGCAGGCAAAAGGGAATACTGGTGCAAAGTCTATTTAAAACTGGAATGCTTAGAAATTTGCCGAAAGCAAGTATCAAATTGTTCACAGATGGAAGCTGGTGGTGTTCTTGCAAGTCTCTTCTCATTGTTTTCCATTTTCAGAAAACAGGACTTAATACAGTGGTGCAACTTTAAAGAGAACATACAGAGAGTAGGATAAATCATGCTGACTCTCTCCCCCCAGCAAACATCACTGCTTTAGCCCGCTGAAGGACTCCAATATTCTGTTTATGTTTGACATCAATCATTTATTTCGATTTACAAAGAACAAGGGAATTATGGGTGCTGACAAGAAAACTGTGGGAATTATGCTGGAGTGATTTTGGATGTTATGAGTCAGGGTTACTGCCCCATCACTTCGCCAGATGTTACCGGCCCCTTTGGCTAAAGCAGCAGCAGTTAACTCTGCTTCAGCTGAACTGCTGTGCTTCATAGCCTGGTGTGTTAACCTCCCTTTGATTTCTTTCTTTTTCACTGATTTATATGATTCAGTTGCACCCCATTTACAGGATGAATAGGATTCAGTTTCATCCAAAAGCGGTTCAGGTCACCCAGACTGCACTACTATGAACCAAAGCACAGAAAATGGAACTATTAGGCAATTTGCTTTGAGGGCACCTATAACCCTGGCTACAACTGTGATGGAGACACACTCCCAGCAGGTAACAATAAATAATATGCATCAACAGTGAAGACAAATGGATGAAATGCACAAGCTACCAGAGACACTGTAACAAAACTTGATTTTTTTCCTTACAAAAGAGAAGGAATAAACATTTTTTTAAAGTCTCCTTTCAGGCCTTTTCTGCAAGATACTACTTTCAGTTTCCAGTGGTTGTTATGATAGAATCATACAACAGCCCAGGTTGGAAGGGACCTTGAAGGACCATCTGGTCCAAGCTGTTGTTGGAAGGGGAGCCTAGATGAGATCATGCAGCAGCCTGCACACCCATATCTTGAAAAACTCAGGGGATGAGCACTTCACCACATCCCTGGGGAGGCTGAATGCCATTTGTCACCTGTCAGTTTTCAGTCTGATTTAGGGAGTAAGCATCCAAAACTGAAATACATATGGGAAACAAGAAATGCTGAAAAACCACAGTGATTAGCAAACATAAAGATGAGCATGGAGAGAAACCCGGTGTTGATGCTTTGGCCAGGCCATAATGCTGTACTCATAAAACAAACAAACAAATCAGCATTTAGCTGAATGCATTTAAAGCTTCCAACTGGCACTCTCTTTAATTCTCTAAAATCATTCTTGTCTTTCTATTTATTAATTTACTATGAGGAAGAAGTGGGAAACAGCTGCATGATACCATCTGGCTTTTCTTAGAAATATGGCACTATGAAAGGGAGATGGGCTTTACTGTGGATTAGCAAGAAAGCTGTGACTGCTTCTTCATTTATTCCATGGAAATTTATAGCAGTATTTTATATTTTACTTTTGCCTGCCTGTCACAGCATCTAAGCTGTGCATGAGAGACACTGTCTACTGGCTAAGATATTTCACAGACACCAGCTTCAGTGGACAAGGCTTGGTCTCCTTGACTGAAGGCTGGAAATCCCTCTCTGCCCTCAAAAATGTTGTGGGTTTTATAGCATATTTAGATAATGTTGTGTTTGCTACACACTTCCCTTTCTGCTGAAACTCCCGGGTAACTGTACTGGGAGGTTTGAATTATTTTTATGATGCCAAGTAGAATATTTTAAAATTTCCCTTTTGAGTCCTTTCTTGTCACTCAAAAATTCACAACAAATTTTTCAGCCATTCCCTTTTCTGAAGCCATGGTAACCAAGTTCCTTTTTTTCTTTCCCACCTACTCTTCCTCTTCTTTAAAATACAGACAAAACCCCCCAAACCAACCAACCAACCAACCAACCAACCAACCAACCAACCAAAAAACCCCAACCAACCAAAAAATCCCCAAAATATTCTCTAGATCTTTTGTGATATCATTTCCTATTAACTCCAGAAAGATCTTCCTACTACAAAGATCAGATTCAGTACTCTATGGCTTCCTGACTCCACCTCAGTTCCTTTCCTACAATATTTCCAGGAATGCATACATATCTGTTTTGGCATCAGATCTGGATTTCAGATTGATCTGAAGATTCCATAAGCTTCAAATATATCTACTTATCAAACTTTTTATTATATCCTTTTCTGAAACAGAGAACCTAATTTCCATTCCAAGCATCCATACAAATTAGGTAGAGGTGATCAATCAAACAATTTCCCCTGACATTAAATTTGAAATGTCCAGAGGTCTTCTGCTGATTGCCTGGAGAAGGTGACAGTCCTTGTTGGCATTTTTAATTAATTTTACAGTGGGTACCAAGAACAATGGCATCTCTTTTTCTTCTCGTGCTTCAGATTCGCAGCTGGGAAAATCAGCTCTGACTGAGAAATATCTGTAGGCTGGAGCTAACTATTGGAGCTCCAACTGCATATGGTGAGTTTGGTCTGCAGGATGGAGCTCTCTGATTGTGCCTTTCAAAGGGGTCAGGACTAAGACAAAGTGGTTTCATAGCATTTTTTTACAGGCTACCTGCCAGGAGGTGAATTTAATTCCTACAAATCATAATAGTAACAGCAACAACAACGAGAAAATCTTTGAGTTATGTCAATGTCATGTCCTACTGCTGTTCCCAAAATATCTCAGAACGGCTGCTTTTCAACTGTTTCCTCTAGGCCTCTTTAGTCGACATAATCCCTTCTGCTTTTCCTGTCAGAACTTGGGAGTTTACAAAAGTTTTGCAAGCTGGCTGCATTTGGGGTTTCTACTCGGGAAATACCCAGTTGCTCATCACTCCTAAGATATCTTCATGTCTTTTTTGTGCTACAATCACTTGGAGGAGCAGCCAGAGTTCCCATGTAACAGGGGAGTTCCAGAGAGAAGTGCCACTGAGGGTGAATTTTAGCCCTAACTGTAGATCCACACCTGTGCATTTACTTATGAGTGTGAGTCTCAGACACAGTTCACAAGCTAAACTGAGAAGTTCAGATATTCAAGGACTTTTAAAAAGCCAGGTTCCCCCTTTCCTTAAAAAAATCACTTCTGTTTTGCGTAGAGGGCCTTACTGGATTAAGGGCTTCACTTCTGCTCCCTTCAGTTTCTTTCAGAGTGAAGTTGCTGCTGATCATCACTTTTCAGTAGTTTTCTCTAATTGCAGTGTAGCAAACTGGGAATAGAGGAAACAACCCTGGTGTTATTGCTGCCATCTCCAGGGTCAGCAGAGGGAAGGGATGTAGCTCAGAATGTTTTCTTAAAGGATGTGCCCATCATGGGAAGGTTGCCACCTCTTAGCTCTGCTACAAGGAAATACCGTACTGTTTTGTCTTGCCAGAACCACAATTTTCTCAGCGTTTCAAGCAAAACTGGTTGCTAAAGTTGATTCTGGCAAAACGATGAAATCCATAAAGCCGTCAACTCTCCCCATGTCAGAGGTGGGACCGTGTGCCAGCCCTGCTGGCACGGTGCCCTCCTGTCTCTGCCCCCTTCCC
The DNA here is from genome assembly GCA_013397755.1 of Cnemophilus loriae. Lineage (NCBI taxonomy): Eukaryota > Metazoa > Chordata > Aves > Passeriformes > Corvidae > Cnemophilus > Cnemophilus loriae. The sequence goes on from VZTF01005570.1 coordinate 38,404, forward strand.
TCTGGCAGGCTGGCTGCACGGTCTCTAACTTCCCCAAGCGCCCTCCAGGAAATGTGCTCATTCCAGTGTCTGGATTGCTGCGGCACTGACTCGTTCTGCTGGCATCTCCCTTCTGCACCAAAATGTTGCAATGAAGTGGTGAAATAACCCCACATCCTTTTAGAGGTTATACTGTTCTAGCCTCCCCCTTTGCTAACTGTTGACACTGTTCACAAAGTTAAAGAATTTTACCTCTTTTGAGTCATTCTGAAGGACTCTTCTAGGTGCCTGTTTTGGGGGGATTTTTTTTTGAGGAAGGAGCTAGATATATACAAACAGAAAGTTAGCAGATCATAACATAAATATCTCTCCCTCCCTCCTACCAAGCCATTTGCTTTCCTAACTGAAACCGGTGGTTTGTGATTCTTCACATTATTCTTTTAATGTCATGACCTGTGTGTCAAAGTGAGAGGTTGCTTGTGGATTTTTCTTGTCTTTGAAAGAAATACTTTCTCCAGAGACAAAGAAGCTCTTTTACAACACTCTTAGCAATTGCCATAAAGTGGGAGCTACAAATTGGGCAAGCCTGGGCAGTTGCATGCTGACTTTTTTCATTCCTCATGTCCCACAAGTATTTCTCTTTCAACAAGGCTTCTGTGTAAGCAAAAAGGAACTTTTTTGTTTCCTTGATTTAGTTATATTATGTTTTAAAATTTCTTCTTTGGCTCCATTTCCCTCTGGAAGCTGTCCTGGACATAAAAAATATCACATAACCCTTTTAATTTTTAAAATTGCAAATTTGTATTGTTCCTCTATCCCTACCAACAAAAAAGGGACAGATTTACTTTATTTCATTTGCATTTTCAAAGCCTTTGCAAGCTGTTTTCCACAATAGACCAGTCATAGCTTTGTACCTCAGAAATGAAAAAGTGGGCAGATCTGACCCTTGAAAAGAAGCCTTTTCCAACTTTTTGTAAACATTAATGACCTATTCATAAAGAAAAGGGCAAAAGTTTTGCACAAAGAGATATTAAAACATTGAAACACTTGTAAAGTCTGCTGGAGAAATAAATGATGACTTTGAGCAGACACTTAGGGAAAGAGAAAAGAGGGCTACAAATATGCCAGATGTAATCTTTTGATGAGATTAGGAAGTTTCTATCAATGTTTCTGGTGATTTTCATACACACACATTATGAGAACGGAAGAATAGCTGTACCACATCAAACAGCAAAATTGTCCATGTAGCTAAATATTCTGCCTCCAACACTGCCAGTAGCGGTCATTTTTGGAAGAGTGTCTGAATAGAACAGGAATGCAGTGATACCTACCTGGCATGGGCTCACATTTCCACTGGCTGGCAACTGCAAGACTGCCTGGGCCACCAGCATGTCTTTTCAATTCTTCCAGGCATATGTCCAGCTGTGTTTTGACCTTGTGTATACCACAGTCTCCTGTGGCAGGAGGTTTCACAGTTTAACAGCTAGCTGCAGAAAAAAAAACAACCTAGTACCTGCTCATGTTTGTTTTGAATTTATGACCTATTATAATCTGCCAATGTCCTCCTTCTCAGTCTTCTGTTGGGAGGAACAGTGATATGCAATTCCCTACTTCCCATTCACCTTTTCCATTCTATTTATAATTGATTTTACAGTCTTCTGTCATGACACTTTTTAGTAAGTTTTCCAAGATCAAGGATTCCTTACGTTTACAGCAGCTCATTCTGTGAAAACTGTTTGGTGTCCTTGATCTTTCTTTTTAGAATCATAAAATCATTTAGGTCTGAAAAGACACTAAAGATCATAAAGTTCAATAGTTTTTGCTGCTCTCTCTATCATTTTGATTCTTCCATATGGTTGCATAGAAGAAACAGGCTCCATATCCTTTCACCTTAAAAATATACTGGCTGCCACCAATGGAAACCTGATGAAGAGAAACCTCTGACAGTAAACCGCTATTTTAGGCCAACATTCAGAAAAGTGCTGTGTGCTGTTGCCTTCTGTGGAGGACAGATGTTAGTCGTGTTACTTAATGTAATACTGGAAGGTTCTTGGCTCAGATCCAGACAAGCATTCTGGTTTCCAACTCCTGTTTGGGCTTCTAACACCTGATTTAATGGAAAGCTGAATCCTTGGTTAGATGTGGTTACCATATAAACCTCAACAGAACTAAACTTTTGGCGTGTGCTGATGGGGTTTGAGCTTGTCGGATCAAGGCATAAACTTTTCAGAGGTGTTATGAAAAAGAGGCTCTTGGTAAACTGAGACTATCAGGGACTATGGGAAACACTTTTATCCTGGGCGATACACATGGATGTCCATTCAGGATGGCTTTGCTCTTTCTGTAGTAAACTGTTTATATTGTCACTTTCCTGGGCACGGACGTGTTACCAGAAGAATGGATTCTGTGGGAATGTTAGGCAATCTGTACGAATGCTCCATTGTGTTATCTAACATGATACTCTGAAGTATAGAAAAATGGAATACATGGGATTTATCTCTTTATGCAAACAGAAAGAAAAAAGGCTGGATTGATTATTACATTTTCTTGGAAGAAGCCAGGCTTAGTGACTACATTTTCCTGTAAGAGGAAAGGAGCAGCAGAGGACACCTACCATTCCCAGCAGCTGACTTCTGGTTAGCACTCAGTTCTGCACGAACAAACTCCCTGTGGTTACTATGTATTTTAAATCATCTGACAGGTACAGTGCCTTGTGCAACCAAGGCACGATTTTTGTCTGATTCAACATTTCTCTTTAGTGTGAATTCTTGTGTGGGCACAGTCTGTGTGATCCATCCCTCTGGCAACTCCCTCTCTGAGACAGTCATTTAACGTAAAGATCTTGTGTTCATTTCTGTTACAAATAGAAAAGAAACGAAACAGAAACAACAAATGTGCCACTTCTTTCCCGCTAGGTTCCAGCTTTCCATTTGGAACCTCGCCTTGCTCCATTCATCTGCTTCTACCAGTATATACTGGACGAGTGTCTCTTTACACAGTGTGTAATTCAAATTTATGAATGCAGTTTGTGTAAATTGGACATTGCTGGATTCCCAGATACGATGATTCAGCCCTAGAGAATTTGCTTTCTCCTTTCCGTAATTTGAAATGCCATGCCCTATAAGCAGTCTACTTAAACACTACTGCTGGAAACCATGAAGCATAGCAAACAGGCACTCACAGTTCAAGGTGGTATTCTCAGCATGGGGAATTTCACTATCACCTTCCCTTCCTTTAATTAGCTGTATTCCTAGTGTTTAAATAGAATAACTAAATTACTAGGGGGCCATAACTAGACCTGAATTAGAGATGGAATACAGTACCCAAAGGCACATGGGTTACGTCTGCAATTGTGCTGTGCAGAAAAATGGGGCAAGTGTTTTGCTACCTGAGGTAAGGTTGTATGTGCAAGGTCAGAAGAGTTATGAAGATCCATTATTCACTGATGAGACAAATCTCAGATTCACAGTGAATAGACTCTTCCTGTGAATGACTCTAGGCAGAGAATTTCTTCATAAACCATGAAAGCCAAAGATGGAAAACTAATTTCACATCTTTCCAAATGACTTGCTGCTCTCTGGGAGAGGTAGGGAAGGACTGAAGAGAGAAATCGAGGGCAGAATGAAAAAAGAAAAATCCCTGATGTGGCTTGTTTCATGTATTGCAACACAGCTCCACGCAACCAGTTGTTGGAAGTGCAAATTAGCTGCATGACCTCAGGTCTAAAGCATACAGCTCTGCTGCAGAGAGGAATGGCAGGCTTTCTGACCTGACCACATTATAAAAAATGCTCTAGTAAACAAAGAGGTGCTACAGCTTGCTTAGAAAACTGCAGGCAAAAAAGATAAGCTCTGAAGTAATGCCAACGTGTTGTAAGAATCATGTAAAGAAGAGAGTATGTGGATGGAGGCCATCATAGCATTTATAACCACAAAGTCATGCTTTCAGAAACAGCAGAGGTGGAAAGAGTTTACAAGGCAGATTTGCCTAAGGCAATGAGTAATCCTTGTGTCCTCTGTGAGGGGCCTGAGTCAGCCCAGCCTCGGCAGCTGGAGGGAGCCAGCAGGAAACCTGTGGCATCCACCGCGTGTCCACAGTGCTGCCCTCGGATGGTGCAGCCCTCACCCAGCAGCACCTGGCACTCAGCTGAGCTCTCACATACGCCCAGCACACGGAGCTGTGTGCACTCCAGGGGTAACACTGGTTGGTACTGCAGCCATAGCCAAACACCTGGTGCTGCACGCAGGTTGGACTTGAGCGCTGCTTGAAAGATGGTATCAAACTGCTGCATGTATGTGCATTTTTCTCTAACCTCAATTCGAATACCTAATCAAAGTGTAAATTAGTTTCCTGTAGATTTCTCAGTTAGTTTCTGTTAAAATATAAGAAAGCCATTATGAAGAATAACTCTCCAGCAATTTTAAACTCCACAAAGTTATCACCTACCTCTGGATTGAAAGTGTGATAGGACTGAGCTCATTTCTCATGTTGATCTGACTGACTCAATTTCTCATGTTCGTCTAGAATTGAATCATGAGGTCCTAAATACACTATAATTTAGCTTTACTCTTTGATAATGCATAGACGTATATTTGTATACCATATATACACTGTATGAACTGAGTAAATAAACATTTCATAAAATAGAAGATTAGTTGTTGGATTGGAATTTGTAGAACACTTTTCCTGCTCTTACTATTTTAGGTAATATGTTTAGTTCATTTTATATAAATCTTGAGGGTTATAGCTATCCTAACACCTTAAAAAATTCTGACATCTGAGGTTTGGGGAACACTTGGTATAAATCAGTATTTCTGTACTTTTTTCTCTTGTATCTTACTTCCTTTCTTCTGTTTTTTCTTTTTTTTTTTCTGTATTTTCAAGCATAGGCTCTTTGAAGGCGACAGACCAGTCAAGAAATTTTATGCCCCACTTAACACAGGCAATGATAATAAAGATTTGACATTTAGGATAGGCATTAGATTTCAGAAAATGCGTAGATACTATTACCACGACTAGCTCACAGATTTTTATCTTCACTACAAAGACAAATGATAATATGTATAAGCATATTTCTTTCTATATATGTTTGCAAGTGTAAAAGCTGTGCTTTGTATACAAAGAGCAGGTACAGTGACATTCTTTCAGAAGACCAACATTGGATACCAGTTAAAGATATGGAAACTTGCCATGGGCTCTGCAGCCCAGGGCTTGGCTTCTGTTTTCCCATTGTTTGCTCTGCTCGTGTCAAGGCTTATTTCATGAAAGGCGATGGCAAAACTCCCACTGACTGTAAGGAAAGTGAGGTTTGGCCCTTGGTGAGCAGCAATAGCTCTGTGAAGGCCGGGGTTGGGAGTTCCCTGTGGCTCCTGCGGGGCTGACGTGCGCCGCCAAGGCTCCCTCACACCCCACCCCTGCACACTCCTTCCAGCTCCCAGATTTACAGGGCCCTGTGGAAAAGCCCCCACATCACACTGCATGGTATATTCAGTCACAGATGAACTTTGACTCACTCTGGCTCACGGATTCAAAAAGAAGAATCTTGCTGCTGTTGCATAAAACAAAGAAATTGTTAGCTTCTTTTGTCTTGTTTTCGGCACATTACTTACCTAACTATTGGGAAAGCTTCACAAATGTTCTTTTGTTGGTGGAGTCATCTGCAGAAGAAGAAATGAGACCTCCTTTCTGAATAGTCCTCTAGGATTAGGCATCCCTGTCCCTTTCAGGCTGTGGAAGTGATGTAGGAAAGATCTCCCTCATCCTCAGTTTGGTACTCCCCTCTGTGAGGCTGACACAGCCCTCCTGGCACCTTTTCCATCCACTCACTAGGCTTGGAACAGAGGAGAGGCTGAAGCACAGATTTCCAGGTATAGACAGGTCTGCCTGTCTCTGGAATTACAGTTCAGTCAGAAATTGGGATGGGTTCTCAATGAAGGAAGAAGAGCCCTGTTTCTGTACCCCTCATCTCTCCACTGCACAGAGATTTTGTTCCCTTGAATCAGTGTCTGCCATTGCCATGAAATTGAGAGTCCCTCCATTTGTTTTCCAGCTGGTTCTTTAATGCTCCTAATATTTCACTAGTAGGGAATTTTAATATTTCAGTCTTGTACCTGGTAAGTTCTGGAATACACAGGGGAGATATACGTGGTTTTACATAAATTAATTTGTAATGTTTGAAATTCAGTTGAAGTCACCAGGAGAAGTAAATGTCATGGCACAGACAAATGATATACATACATCACCATAGTATGATACATTCCACTGGAGTTAACATCACCCAGCTTGCAAGGTGAAGAGCAGATAAATCAATCAACACTTGGTTTAAACCTGCTGGGGGGACAATACTGTAGAAAGTCTGATGCTCGATGAACAAATTCCATGATGGCTTTCACTGCTTTCCACATTTGCTTTTGTTGTTTCCTTCTGAAGGAAAATATGAATGAAACAAAGTTCACATAAGAAAAGAGGACCTGTGTCTCTCCAGCTTGTTTGAAAATAACAGTTTTTATTATAAATATTTTGTGAGTATTCCAGTGAGAAAGGCAATACTATATAACAAATTTTTTTTAATTGAGAAGTGTGGAGTAGTTGGTTTAAGGGTAGAATAACCATTTTTTGCTAGTTGTGTGATTGACCTTGGTCCCCTCACAGTAACTTGTCTGCCCTTTTGGTTGATACATAACAGCGAATTATTTAGGTTTTGAGATTTTTCTTTTGATTCTTCATGGATCTGGCATTTAAACCTCAGCATGCATGTCCTGTTTGTGTGAAAATCCTCAATATAGATGCCACTGGCATATGCAGCTTATACTGACAACTTCAGTTTCCAGCCAGGACAGAAAATCTGGTAATGTTGAATACTCTTTTGGACATAAGTCACTATAGCTCTTAGAGCTCCTGACAGAAAAACTGCAAAAAGGCACTGATTGGGAGCCTGCAACAACTAAACACCAAAAGATTGAATGAGACTCAGAAAGATTTTTCTGTATGCTGGCAAAGCTATCCCAGCAAAAATCCATTGCTTCCATTCTTGTGGATCTTGCAAGCTTGGAATCAGAACAGCAGTTTACTTGGTGTTGTGTAAACCCTTGGCTGCTACACTCAGGCAGAAGAAGTCAGTCTAGATTCCAGACATTTGGAAATGTGACAGCATAAAGGAAAATATCTTCCAATTTTATTGAGGGTCAAGACTTTTCACTAATTTAAGAATATGGAAAGAAAACAAATTTCCTGATGACCATCGTCAGACACATTTTAAATGTCACCTGTCTACATTTCTCTAAAGACTGCAAGAAAGACCCTGAAAACAAATGCTTTCTCTGCTATGGAGCCTCTTGATAATCTCCTTCTTTTACTTAATGAAGTAAGTTGCTTTCAGTTCTGCACAACTTGAGGGAGGGAGCGTTTTATAGGTTATACGGGTATTTCCTTTCACTCTACATGGTGGACCGGATCCAACAAATACTTCTGTGCTGATTTGAACACATAGAAAGAACCCCTGATTGAAGAATAGTTTTGAGTGTGGAACAAATTTCCCCAGGAAACTGAATAGAGCATACTGAATTATTAACCCCTGTCTTCTGTCAATCATATGAAAAAGGTTAAAGGTATCAAGTGCTTGGGATCAGTAATATTTTCAGGAAACTTGCAGTGCAGCACACAGTACTGAGAGAGAGCTGGTAGAACTGCCACTGCTTCATGGGCATCATTCATTGTAGTGCACATTTTTGAGACATGACTGTCGTCTTTAGGCTCAGACCTGGCAGTCTTCAGGAAGCTGTGGATAAGGTACTTGCTGGCTGTCAGGGCCTCCTACTGCCATGGGTTTGAACACACACTATTCCAGCCCTATCATCATCTCGAACTTAGGGTAGCTTTTTGAGTTAAATATTGAAGCAACATTCCCTTCTGCATTTGTGACTAACAAACATTAGACAGCTGTAGCTGCTTGAACATTCAAACATTTGAAGTGTTACAAAAACTGTAACTGCTTTTGAAAAGCTCCTTATTCAACAACATCAGAACTAAGTACAGAACTTCAGAATCTAACTAACTCGGACTCTGATTACCCATTTGGGAAAAGCCATTTGGGAAAAACTTTAGGTTTATAAATAGTATGTAAGTATTAGATACCATTGCAACACTTATCATTATTATCATTAAAACTTAAAAAATGTTAAAAATTGACAAACACCCAGTTTCAGATGTCCAGCATGTGACATTTTAAAGGATTTGGCTTTAGGGAAGTTGCTTAGTGCTTCAAAATCTTGGCCCCAGTTTCCTCCCAACCCTAAATTTCAGTCATATCAACAATATATGGTAACTGTTGCAGCAGCTTCAGAGAGAAAGCCTTGGACCAAAGGAATTCGTGACTCTGAATCATAGTAAATAATTTGTGATGCTGAAAGATGAATCCATATCCTTCGTCAGTTATAATCACATTCTTCATTACCAAGCTTGCTCTGGTGCCAAAAAAGCATGTGTTTCTCTCCAGACAAAAGGAAAGGCAGGGATTTGCCCAGAAAATGTACAGCATACACAGAGAAAGACAAATGTGATGCGAAGTAAAAAGACAGGACACAAAGTGTGGACAAGTATAGGCTCATGACATAACAGCTGTCAACTTTGTTGTGAAAAAATTGCAAATCCCCCTTCTCTGTCCCTATGTTTTATTCAGTCCCATATCTTCCAAGAAATTCCCTGCTATCATGCTATTGCTTTCACACCTTTCCTCCCAATACACAGACTGTACTCTCCAAGTTCAAAAGAGATAGACAAAATAAAGAAAAGAGGACTAAAAGCATGCTTTGTTTTTTCTTGGAGAGGTGCCAGTGCAGTTTATCATCAGGAATGATGTAAGACCCTGATTCAACAGTTTCAAAACCTATTGCCTGATAATATTGATGTCTTTTAAAGCTCTAAGTCATCTGGGATGGACTTAGAGGTTACCTGGAAGGATGCTGGTTGAGGTTTGAAATTCCAGTTTCAGAATTCCCTTTTTGTGATTACTATTGTTATTCATGTAACACTCACTGTATTTCCTGATGCTTCTCATCAGTAAATCCGTTAGATTGGCATTATGAAGCAAACAGAAAGAAGTATGGAGTTAGCACTAATGCACCTAAGATTTTAATGAGTGCTTTAGAATATTTTCAATAAATAATTCATGGGTTAACATTTGAATTTCAGCTCATGAACAGTCAGGATAAAGAAGTAAAAATGCTTAGTTCCCAAGTGTAGGAGTTATAAAAGCTTTTTTGTTGTGAATTAATACCAGTCCTATGGGGATACTCACAGAGCTGTTTCTACTCACGGAAGTCAGAGTTTATGGATGATGTATATTCAAAGGCTTTGAATCAAATTAGCAATGTTATCTACTTATTTATTCTGCGAAGTTAATGAGTCATTCTGAGCAAGCAATATTTCAACAATTTATACATTCAAGTTTTATTTTACAAGATTCACTGCAACAATAAAAAATGATCTTGATCATTCCAGACACTGACAATTCAGATAACAAAAAGAATGGAAGAATGGTTTTGCAGACTCAAAAGTCTACAGTCGTTTCTTCTGACTGCTCTTATAGTCTTCAGATGGATGAGTTTTATTCCTGAGTGTGGTTTGCTTTGGCTCGCATATTTCCTTTTTTTCTCAACTATCGCTCTCTACAACTTTTTAAATCCTTCTCTGGGGAATTTACTTTACCCTGATTATGAACTTCTCATTTACTTCCCCTCCTTCATGTATGTAAGTTTCCAGTCTTCAAAGTCCAGCTAGTAACTGTTGCTGTTCTCATAGATACATCCAAGATCAAACTCTGCAGTAAAAGCATTTAGCTCCCTGTATCTGCTGTCTGAATCACCTTCTTTCCTTCATTTACCGTGGAGTGGTGTCCCTCTGTCTTTCTACCATCCTTCTGTACCAGTGTGTCAAGTTAGTTAATTCTGGATGCTTATTTCCCTTTATTCCCCTCATCGCATCCCCTACACTCACTGAACAATCCAGTTCTCTACCGAGCACTTACCTCCTTTGATGTCCTTTCCAATCTGCTGTACCATGATGCTCCAGTTCTTGCTCTTTCCCTCGTCTCCACAGAACAGTATTCCTTTATTGCTCTGAAGCTAGCCCCATCTCTTTGGGCACTGCCCTCAGCAGTGCTTCTTTCCCTTGCCTGTCTGTACTCACTCATCCCCACACTCCCCTCCAGCTGCTTCCCACCAATCCACACCACCACCCCTTTTTCTCTCTGATTCCTCTATGGAACCCCCATGCAGCTATGACTACCTGTCTGATCTTGGCTATCTTCTTGGCAGCATCTGTGTTTATTTTTTGATTCAACTGTATTTTTCACTGGTATTTGTGCCCTTGATTTAAATGCTTGGGCAGTAAAAGCCACAGGCACATGAACTAGGTTGTGTGCAGCTCTCCTTCAACTGGCTGACCAAAGGAAAGTGTAATTCAACTCCATATCCCTGACTTCAACTTCTCCTTATTCTTTAACTTCTTTTTCTCAGCGTTACATGTGGGATCTGGTAGCGATGAGCCCATTTTGATCTGTCTCAGCTATTTCTTTTATGTTTCTCATGGAACCCTCTTCTCTTCTCACTTTTTCCTGTTCACGTATCCCATCAGTTGTTTCTAAGCAGATTGTCTTTTTTATTACTGTTGCCACTTATGAATACATTATTCACTTCTACTTTCAATGCTTCCCTCCTTTCAGTTTCCTCCTTGATTATCTCCAAGATGTCTTAGTTCTCTCCCAGGGCTAAGGATGTGTGACCTCTGGATAAAAACTGGCTGAAAATACAATCATTTTGAAGATTAAAATGCTCATATTCTCTCTGTTTTTCATCCTGTAGATTACTCTTCACTGAGTCTTCAGTTCTATCTTCTTTCTTTATCAGCATTATTTACTAACTCCTTTTCCTGTTGCCCTACTGTCAGGCTTTTAAACCTGTTTTACTGCTTCTTTCCTTTGCCCTCAGTCAGGCTTTTCCATCAGTTTACCTCACCTGAGAAAAGTTTCTGTGGGTCTCTCTGTTTTCTCTTTCTGTTTCTTCCTTTAAAAAAAAAAAAAAAATCTGTCATGGCATCTTTGTCTTCTTTCTTTCTACCTTTATCCAATTTGCTCACAGTTTCTTTTAGCTTTGGTGTTGCTCAAGACAATATGGCCACAGCAAGTAATCTTAGGATCACTCAGATTATGAAGTGTAGTCTATATATATATGCAATGCTACATACACTGAAGATTTAATTTTGAACATAAGGTGGCATGGAAGCAAATATTTGTCAGCATATATGAATATGAAGAGTAATAGTACATTAGTTCTGAAACACAAATTACAAAAAATGTGATATGGCCACTGAGTTGTACAGGACCAAAATTCCTGGAGATTGTGCAAGGCCACAGAGTTCAGTTGGACGAAACAGAACAAATCACTCCTAGTGAAGCAATGTGTCCAAATCACCTTAGCCCTGCTGAGCTGTGTGGCCTTGGGGAAGCCAGATGGTTCTGTTATACAAACATCACTTAGAGTTGAACATGACTCTGACTCAAATAATGGCATTTCTGGTAAGTAGGATTGTAGGATTAAGCAGAGAACAGGACGTCCATTATATAAAACAATGTAAGACACAAACCAAGATGATTTATAATCTGAGTTTTTCCTACATTTTTGTTGCAGTAAATCCAATGATTCAGCTGTTTTAATTACACCTCTTGGTCAAACTGCGATAGAATAAACATTTAATCTTTTTTCTATAACCATAATTTGAATTTGTTTTCATCCACACATGTGCAGAGGAACAATCATACCACATGAAAGCCTGCACAGTAATTTAGCATTCCATCAATTTTTTTTTCCTTCACTAATATTTCCCATATTCTCTCAACAAGAACCCCAGACTCAAGAGAAGCCTCAAGTTTTCTTTTGGTCCCATGTTAGTATAGTCTCATGAGTGATAACTTACAAACATCTCCATAGAGTTGGTTTGGTTTTTTCCCAAAAAGGAAGACTTCACAAAGGATGATTATTTTGACTTCAGTCAAAACATGAATTCTGTTTTCTCCACTGTCCCAGATTTTCAATGACCTGCAAAGGTCACATCAGACCTTCATTTCTGAATCTGCAAAATGAAGAAATGAGTGATGTCCCATTTAGAAGGGGTAGTAAATCCAAAATCAGTGAGACACAGGGATTCCTTGGTGATAGGACTGTGCAATTGTCTCAAATGACCGTGTATTAGGAGGCCATAAAGAAGTTTCAATTCAATGTACTTAGCTTTCAATATCAGGAATTTCTCTTTCCAAAGGAATTTTTATTTTATATATATATAATTGCTTCATGTAAATGAAGGATCTTTTACGTATAGCCTTCTGTAAGTGCTGTGCTCACTTCTAATTGTATTATTTGCTTTATTCTCATGGTTAGCTAAAACTGTGGAAATAAAAGGAAATGGTACCTCTTCAACAATTTTTTCAGTTGTATCTTTATATATTTGAAGGTCATCGCTGGGAATCTGTAAAGGTGTGATATTTCTATCTTATTAATAAGAAATGAAAGCCAAAGTCTGTTCTTCCTGTTTGTATTCAAGAATTACACAGGAATAATACATTCATGTAATATGGGATATGCTTTCAGGGTCAACATCCAGCAGCATTGCTAAAGGCAGTGTCTGGATTTTCTTTCACAGAGGCACAAGAGAAAGAAATGAAATGAAACATCCATTATCTGGTCTACACCTGGAGGGTCACAGCTCTATAGAGCTGGGAGAGCATCATCTTTTCACAGTAAATACGAATAGGGTGAATATTGGGGTTTGGTTTGGTTTATTTTTTTCTCACAGGAATGCAGCTTAGGAAAAGAAATATTATTGTCTAAAGCTCAAGGACAACGTAAAACCTTTTCTGGACTGAAAATACTTAATTACTTACCGTCTATCAGACAAACTGCTGTTCTGCACTTAGCGTCACGCTTCATTATCTGACAGCACAGCTGGCTGGAGGCTGAAATTGAAAATCACTTTCCTTTGCTCAATTTCCTTGTAAACAGCAAAAGAATGGTGTTGATATGCCAGACTTCACTGGGAAAGTGCATTGCAAACATACGAGATCTGTCTCCAGTGGTCTTAAAAAGAGGAATGTGATTTGTCTCCTACAGAGATAAATCAGGACACCTTCAACTTAGGCTTCAACATAGTCTTTGCTATGATAGACTTCCATTGTTCTATGCTGCACCAACCATGAATAACTAAGAACACTAAGGCAAGAAAAAGAAAAAATGGTCTTATGTTGTGAAACCACTTAGCAGAGCTAAGTGACCTATTGTAAATAGGCAATTTGTGAAGCATTCAGTCCAACAAAGCAATCTTGACCTATTTCCACTTCGATTGATATTAATGTCAATTTTACACAATCTGTAAATGCATGTATGGCTCCGTACTGTACACCAATATTAAAACCTAAAACTTGGTACGCAGACTTTCATTTTATTGGGACGCATGCTGGTGAATTTGGTTTTCATCAATTTGCAACCGAGCAATCAGGTTAATTCTATTAGCACTTTGTGCAAATACATTTCATAGTATTATTTCTGATAGATTGTTTGACTCAGTACTCAGGTGTAACCTTGGTGACCGATCATATTTCATTTTTATTAGTATTAAGTTGCACAAATAGCATAAAAGAAATTAAATGTGTACTTTTTGGGAGCAGGATTCATGCTGCTTTAGTAAGTATTATGTTTTACTAGTGTTTATTATACTGTTTAAAATTTTAGAGTACAGCTTTTCTTCCTTTGAAGTCAAATGTGAAACTCCTTTTGCTCTCAGGGTAAGCTGTATTGGACCAATAAATCAGTGTAGTTTCTCCATGTAGACTTGAATTTACTAAGAGCTGTTACTAAATAAAAAAAAAGTAATTTATTAACTGGCATAAGTCTGTTCAGCACCTGATTTAGCACAGGTTTGGTAGCTAAGAACACATCTGTAAAGGTCTTACAAAACAGCTTCCTGACTAGCTTTCCTAGACTAAAGAACAATGCTCCCTGAGTTTCTTCAGATGGTTACTCAATCTGCTGCACTGCGATTGTGCTGATTAAAGCCTTGTATACATTCTATAGGACGTGCTTTACAATGCTGTGCTCAAACTTTCTAGTCCCTCAGGGGCACTTGTGTGGAAGAGCCAATGAAGTTTTCACAAAAGGCAACTATTTCCAGAGAAACTGATGACTTACTCACAGACTCCATTTAGTATACAAGTTTGTGCCTCCATAAATATTCATAAATATTCCAGAAATGCCAAGAACAATCCGAAAAGGAAAGTGAATGTCTAAAGAAATGCTTTTAATAATGGTATAACTCAAGTGTACTGCAAGTTCTCTCTATATCAAGCTGCCCAGCGTTTGCATGGATCTTTTACTTGGTCAGAGAGCTGTAAATAAAATGTCACATCTTAGCATTTAATAAAAACCACAGCATGGCCATTTTATCACTGCAGCCTTGATGTAGCAGAAACTCACAGGTATTTCTGAAATAAAGCTTTGAAGTAGTTATGGGAAATGGACTTAGGAAAAAATCCTGTCCATAAGTTTTGCAAGATCAGGTCTTAATCAAAATGACTGGACTGTTAGGATGCAGTTTCCTGCATGTATGTTATATCAGGACTGTGATTTCACTGTAAAGCACATGAATTCCTGTGTTCAGAGACTGTTTTGCCTTATACCTGCAGACATTCCTTACTTTCAAAGACAGTCTACAGAGCTGTGAGGGACAACTGAATTGTGATCTGCATGTTTAAAACTACTTGATTATCCGCAGTAGATTGGCACAAAATCTGAAATAAAACATTTTCAGAGCAAGAATCCAAATGTAAGTCAGTGTAAGAGCACAATCATTTTAAAGCAAATGCATGTTCTAAAGAAGCTCTCTGATCTGCAGCCATTTTCAGTGGCATGAGACTGAAGCAGAAACATCTGCTTGAATTTACCAGCTATGAAGCTGCTATTGAGAAGAGTAAGTGAATAATGAATAATAACTAAACTATTGATGTTTCGAGAATGGAATTAAAAGCTTATGTGACTTTTACCTAAACAGAGAATTAACTCCTTTCATTGAAGCATTTTCAAATCTAGTTTAAAATTAAATCATCCTTTATATATTAAGAACTTGTCCTTTCTGCAAAAATAACCAATGTATTGCTCTTAATTTGAATTCCATCTGCAAACTAAGCCCTTCCATTCAATGTGGTAATATTCTTGCACACAAGTTAACTGGACCATTTGGAGGTGTAGGCTACAGCTCAAGTAGGGGTGCTGTTAATCCATTCACAATTATAGTGTCTCTTCACAGCCATAGCTCCCTTTGCTCTAGCTAAACTGACTCAAGAAGCATTAAACTCAAAAATAACACTCTAGGATTACTAGGGGTAGAGGTGGAGAGAGGAGACGAGGCTTCCTGGGATGATACTTGCTCTGGTCAAAGGTGCTGCTGTCACTGAGGTGTGTCCCATCTCCTTGTGTCATAGCTTTGTCAATAAACCCGCTTAATTCTTCCCATCTGCTCTCCAGGCTCTCTGGTGTATTGCTGGGGTTCATTCAGCCACCCACATGCAAGTATCAGGCATCTGAGATGCCAGGATACCAGAAAAAACGCCAGGGTCACAGATACAACTCAGAGACCAGCAGAGGTAACCCAGGGCCTGTGACTCTCGTGCTCTTCAGGGCGGCAGCCAGGGGTGAGGTGGGTACACTTAGGACTTCTCAAATGGCATGTGGTGCTTGTTTCTAAGCAACTGAATTAAGCCCTTCATCTGTGTTGATGGCAATGGGAGCTTAGATGCTTTGATTTAGATATCCAGATGTTTTGATCCATGGCTGACTCCTACCCTGACAGAGGTATTGCTTCCAACTACCTCAGCAAGACCTGCTGGAGCTCATGTGTCGAATCTCTCAGATGTCTGAACAGATGACTAAGAAGTTTTAAACACAGACTATGGTAAGAATTGCAGCAATAATATTATTCTATTATTTATTAATATTAGAGAATTTTCATCATTTCAGGTATTTAATAAGTATTACATTCCAAGGATTGCTGAGGTTGTTCAGACAGGTCACATGAATAATGCAGGCAGTGGAGTAGCTGCTGCTGCCTTAGCTTATTGCTATGGGATGGTGACCACTGCTGTGATCAGGTCTGAAGGCTCACAAGCCTTCAAAAGAAATGTCAAATTTTCTTGCGCATAAAGTATTTCCCACGTTATCCACAAACACAGTTAGTTTTTCCTGTTGCCTTCTACTTCTACTTCCCAGCGTCATCGCAGGGGCAAGGTGTCTTCTGCAGTGTTGGTGGCCAAGTCCTGCTGTGGTGGTTTCAGACGTTATTGTCCCCAGTCTGGGATACCTGCTGGGTTGATATCCCTGTACCCGCAGAGCAGAATCTATGGCTGGATCTTACTCCTTCAGGTCACACTTTGGTATGTCAAATCATGGTTCCTTTAACATGGTTCCAAAATTACTTCTGCTTTGAAGTAGCTTTGCAATCATCAGACACTTGTGTACACAGACCCCAGGAGGCTGGGACTGCACCCACCTTTGGGTACTGCTTAAGCTACCAGGGAAGGAGACACAAAAGTTTCACGGGAAATCACAAAGATTTGCAGGAGGTTTCTCTTCCAGCACAAGGCGCAGGTGTCTGAAAACCACAAAGGACTGTGAATGGCCTCTTAAGCAGTGAACCACATTTTCCCTGGAAAGGCCCCAGAACTGGAAGTCCCCGAGGACGAGAGCCAGCAACACCTGCACAGTGACAGCAGACACAACCTTGCAGACAACTCAGCAGACACAGGAGTTTAACGATTCGCTGACAATTTGTAAATGAAGGATGAATTCACAGCAAGTCTGCTTCCAGGCTTTTGTAGTTCAAATGAAACATTTCACACATTTCTAGGAATTGCCCCCCCCCCCACACCCCCCGGTGGAAAAAGGGTGAGGCATTTGGAAGCCAATATAAAGAATGTGATAAACTTCAGTTAAAATAAAATTACAGGAAAGATAAAACCTGATTTTTTTTTTCCTTGAAAGGAATTTGGAAATCATATTCCACTGGGGTGTAAACAGATTTTCTGAGATTATTTATTTGTGACTGTGTGGACATTAGTGATAATTATTTCTGTTGTGGAATGGTTGCAGAATGTCAAATATGATAGAAAAGGACAAGAAAGTTAAATGTTTTGACGCCTTTTTTTTTTTTTTCCAGAAAGAAGAAAGGCAGATACTTAGGTGGTCATGTGGTAGATCTAATGGAGGAAAGGCATTCCTGGAAAACAATGCACAACAGAAAACAAAACTGCATTTTCTCACTCACTTTTGTTTTCTGAACTTGCACCAAAAAAGCCACGAAAAGAAAAGTGTAACTTAAAGATGCAGAGGGAAATGAAAATGATACCTTTTGAATCATGCAAACTGAAGCAGTTTCTTTTCTTCAAGGAGAGGCTTAGAAATAAAGGCATGTATTGACATATCCAGTTATCATCTGACGTCTGATTATGAACTAAAAAAAGCTTAGAAGCTCCATATCAGTTCTAAGAGTAGAAAATTCTCATTGAGCTCAAGTGGTAGGGATCTCTGAATCTCTGACTGAATATCCTGGGCTCTATTCCCATTTTTAATTTGCTGACAATGTCTCATTTATGAAAAAGGAGCCATTTTAAATTCTTTCAAGAACTAAGTGATACTGAATTACTCAGAAGAATCTTTCTTCAGCATTTCTTGTTTAGAAAGGCAATTATCAGCATTCTATAGGTTTTCAATATGTACTAAAAAGGAAAGAATTTGAGGGATTCTTTTGGGCAAAATAGTGTAGGTATCATACATCAAAAAATTAGTTATCAACTAATTATTTTTAAAATGTTTAAGTAATAATTATTTAGTTGATAGACAGCAGCAGAATTATGCAGTCTAGAGCTGGTCGTGATATCCCAGAAGATAAATGAGCTACAATATTTAGATTAAACAAAAAAGAACCATTATAATAATATACACAATGAGCAAAGTACGGCATTTTCTAGTTAATGCCAAAACCCAGTTTCACAATGAACTGTTTGTGGAACATTAAAAGTATAATTTAGCATATCTGAATAAATTATTTTGTACTATGTAGTAAAAACAGAGAAACACATGGCATAGATTATAGCCCCAAATGCTTTTAAATTCTTGGAGTGGAGGCTGCCTGGCAACTTTTGTACCAGCTGGAAGAGCGAAAACCCAGCTGGCTTGGCAGTAGCCACCATATTGTGCCTCGCCTGGCAGGCGGCCACCTGACACCCTTGGAGGGCCCGTGCCCCTCCTGCCTGCGTGTCTGCAGCACCGGCAGCCCCGAGCCGGGGCAGCAGGAGCGGGCACAGCATCCCCGGCAGCGCCAATCACGCCGGCACCCGGCAGCGGGCCGTGAGACACGTACGGCTCCTGAAAAAGGCTGAATGATGCTGCTGGGGGATGCAGGAGAGCAGGCTTCTGGGGTTCTTCAGCACTGAAATTTCTACCTCGAGATTGTGAAGGGGTGGTGAGAATTCAAGTGCTGGTGCCACTGCGAGGGAAGGGGAAAATGCAAAAATTCATGCAATTGTTTCAAAACCTCGCTCACATGAATGTAGGATGAAAACAAAGGAAATGTAATCATTTGTGTATTTTATTGCCTTTAACCTAAGCATTACAGGACTATTAACACGTTGGAAGCAAGCTCCCCATGGTCACATACTGAAGCTGTCAAGTTAAAGAAATAAATGTAGTAGAGATCTAATCGGAAGAAACTCCGGTTTGGGAGGGATGAAGGCTGTACCCAGATTCAGGTCAAGTAGTGAAAGCAGGACACCAATAAACAGCCCCATTGTCTCCTTTGATCTCTTCTAGTGGAGGAAGGGAAAGTCTGAAAGTCCCAAATTAGGGAAATTGGCACCTCTGGGACTTCTGGGTCCTTCAGAGGCTTAGGTGTAAACAGAAGAATAACCCAAAATGGGTCACTCTTTTTTATACAGTAAGAGAGATCACCAACAAGACAGATCTTTACAAAATGAAGCATTATTTGTTCAATGTCTCAAAAAGTTCCTGTTTTTTTTATTCTTTGTGTTCCTTTGACAAACATTGGAGTTGTCCATCCTTCCCGGTGCCTCCCTAAGGCCGAACACTGTCTTCCCAGGAAATTAAAACAAATGCAGTCACAGTGATCTAAGCTTGGGTTTAATCCCTCCCCGGCTCATTTCCCAGTACACCTGCTCTGACACCACTCTGGTAATCAGCTCCCTCCAGCTCCTCCCGGTGCAGCACAGCCAGCAGTGGCTGAGATATGGGTGGCTTTTCATGGGCATGGGTGGGAGCTGGCAGAGTAGTGAACCAACCTGTAGTCACTGCGGATTTAATTCCACCCAGTGGGGTGGTGGCAGGAGGTTGCCACATGTCCCTTCTCACATGCCATGGTCTCTTCCAAACAGCCCCATCTGCAGCCTGTGCTGATTCAGGGGAAACCACAGACACCAGACAGCAGAGCCCTGCAGCACAGCTCCCCATGAGGAAGTTTTTGCGGTTTGATTGCTGGTGTGGGTGCTTTGGTCTTCAGGGGGTGTGTCATCAGACCTCCTTCTCCTCCCACAAACCCTGAACTGATGGCAGAGGTCTGGACCTTGTACAGCGATAGTGCCAGGCCTCACCTGCTCCATATTGCAGAGAAACTCTCCCTATTCATATGAGTGAAAGACCTGTTAAATAGCTTCAGCCCAGGATGAAACACTGTGTTATCTGTTCTGAATGCCGGCATAGTCTGAAACATAACATTTCACCACTAATTCCCACAGGAGGGAGAATGTGGTCTCCTCTGTTTATGTATGAACATGTCCAGACCAAAATCCAGAGGCTGGATTCATTAAATTGCCAATAAAATACGTTCTCAAGGATGAGTATGTAATGCTTTCACACAGACTGAAATACTATTTTTGAATTGGACTCACAAATTTATTTCCATTTGACTTTCAATGATATTTAAGCACCTGCATCTTTGAAAACAAATCTTTGACTTTTAAATAATTTAGTAACTGGTGTAAATTGTATCCCATCCGCTGGAGAATCTGACTCATGAAGTCTTTGGTTTACAGATGTTCAAATTAACCAAATATTTCTCATATTTCTAAGACTTTCCTTGCTGAATACCTTCAAAATTGTAATGCAGAATGAAAAAATACATCATGTCCTTTGCATAGTCAGGAAGACCAATATGGGCTTGGTTCTTATCAGAATACTGTGAGACCCTGGAAAGTTCCAGGCTAACCATCATGGATAGTTTTGGAGCACTGAAACCATGTGGCCTTGATATTCCAGTACTTGGCCTCTGGCAGCAAGGCCACCAAGAATCAGGATTTACTAGTGTAGGTGTTGATGCAAATGGCTTTTGGACCCTAGCTGTTTTGTGCCCTGCCATTAGGCATGGGGGTGTGTGTTTTGCAGCAAATTAGTCTGCTTAGTGGCCTAAAGTTATGATAAATTACAGACTAGTGAGTGTAAAATAATGGTGATCAACTCCCTTTTTAAAGGAATGCATGGAGTTGCACTGACACTTTACCAGTGAAGTGTCCCTGATTTAACTGGAAGCTGCCCTGCTTTACCTTTTTGTGATCATAGAATTAAGTTTTATCCTTGTGTAAGTGCTGTATCTTAATATCCACCACATGGATCTGCTGTGCTTCCTCATGTTAACTGAGGCATATCACACTGTGCTCATAATGAAGTCAATGGGAGGTTTGCCTTGGAATTGAAAGAGAAAAAAGAAAAAGACTGAGCATCATGTAAAATAAACAGTAATGTTAGCTTCTTTAATACCCACTGCATTGCATCATATTTAAAATATTTTCTTTTAAAATTGAAAGTTGTAGCAATTAATATCTAACTTTTATCTTAGCTTCAGTGGTAAAACTCTCCTCTCATATTACTTCTGAAATACAGAGGCATGAAAGAAGAATTAGGCCTTGATATTTGAATTCACTACTAAGTCCGAGATGCAAAAAGTCTGATATTTTCTGGATGATGTTAAAGTGTAGGGGGACTGCTGTGCTACTTCTCCATTTCTATAGTTGTCACTCTGTATTTGTCACTTATATGTGACATATTAAAATATATTTCTTTTAAATTGTGTATCATGAGCCTCACTGAGATCCTGCAAGGGTCCATCAGGAGTTATGGGGGGTAGTCAGGAGCATTCCCATCCTTTTGAGGTTGACAGTGAGAAAAGGCTGTAATTACAGGCGAGTGTCTGCAAAGGACAGGGAGTGGCTGTCTGCATTTATTGTGCATTTCACCCATTCTTTCAACAATGAAAGTCAACGTGAACACTTTCAGCCAGTGACTATTGCCTTTTCTCACTTTTCCGCTTAAACAGACCAGTCCTACTGCTGACCCAGGAGCAGAAAAAAATAGGCAGATAAACCAGAGAGGATTCAGATACACGCCTAGAAGAGATTTAGAATCATAGAACCACAGAATCCTTTATGTTGTGGGAAAAGACTTTAAGATCATCAAGTCTAACCATGAACCTAGCACCGCCAAGTCCACCACTAAACCATGTCCCCAGATGCCACGTTTACACGTCTTTTAAACACCTCCTGGAATGGTGACTTCACCACTTCTGTTTGCAACCTGTTCCAAAGATTGACAACCCTTTGCATGATGAAATTTTTCCTAGTATCCAACCTAAACCTTTCCTGGCACAACTTGAGGCTGTTTCTTCTTGTCACCTGGAAGAAGAAGCCAACTTCCACCTGGCTACAGCCTCCCTTCAGAGAGTCGTAGAGACCGATAAGGTCTCCCCTGAGCCTCCTTTTCTCCAGGCTAAACACTCCAACCTCCCTCAGCCTCTCCTCATCTGGCTTGTGCTCCAGACCCTTCCTCATCCCCATTGCCCTTCTCTGCACCTGCTCCAGCACCCCAATGTCCTTTTTGTAGGGGCCCAGAACTGAACCCAAGATTCAAGGTGCGGCCTCACCAGTGCCGAGTACAGCAGGACAATCCCTGCTCTGGTCCTGCTGGCCACACTGTTTCTATATAGCAAAACAAACTAGGTCCTAAAGCCGAGAGATTTCTGACACCTTTTAACTGGTTGTGCCCCAGACAGCAGGCATCTGCATTTTCAGTCATCTAAATGCCCTCGAACCCTGGTGGCAGGCTCAGCTCAAGGGGGTCCTGTTTGAGTAAGCAGTTGGCAGAGGGGGGAGACCACACTGCTCTGAACACAGGCTGAGGACAGTCTGAGTCATAATTGCTTTAGAAGCAGTGGGTGAAGTCTTTCAGCTAAGAACAGGTCTTGTCCTGCTGACAGAATTCCATCATTAAAACAGTAGATTTCTTTATGTGGATTGTTTATTTAGAACTTTATACTCCCCTAGCTCCCATTGTATGACAGATTGCATGAATCCTACTACAAGATGCTTATGCAGTATTATCTCCCGGTCAGATAAATGCCTTGATTAAGGTGGTATTAAATCCAATTCTTTTTCCATAGGCAAAGCTCATTGGCTGTCCATGTCCTCTTTTTCTTAGGCCCTGGAGCCATCTCATTTACGGTTTCATTCTGCTGTACTGCTCATAGGCCAGGCTAATTGCTTCTCCAGACAGCAGGCTCTGCTTCCACTTCTTGCAGGCTTTTTGAAACAGCAAAAGAAAGTTAACAAATGCCAAAATACTCAGTGATATTAATGTTTGAGCAAGTTCTTACTCATGTTAAAACATATGAAAATTCATCTGATTCATAAACTTGTCTTATGCATGCTTGTGAGGTGTCACGCTTGCAGATAAATCTAATGCCTCGTTTATACCATAACAAAAGAG
Source organism: Cnemophilus loriae (assembly GCA_013397755.1). NCBI lineage: Eukaryota > Metazoa > Chordata > Aves > Passeriformes > Corvidae > Cnemophilus > Cnemophilus loriae. Next base: position 61,245 of record VZTF01005570.1, read on the forward strand.
CTAGGATGCTTTTCTCATTGCCTGACAATCTGACAATAATTTATATGTCTGCTGAGAGACTGCTTTCTCCATATGGATAGGTTCCTAACATATCTAATGTGGCCTTCATGCGCTAATACAGTACAATAAGAAGATCAAAAGAATTCGCACCACAATCTGGACATCTCTGCTTGAAATACAGTCCCTTGATTTAATTATATTTGCAACATAAGCTGTTCCTTGAAAGGTGCATATCTGTGCTTGAGACATCCTTGTTACAAAAAACAATAGCAAATGATCAGTTTTTTCAAAGTGTGCAGAGATAAAATTCTTTAGATGTTCAGAGTAAAATTTTATTAATGTCTTGTTTCTCTTCACACAGTCACAGGAAAACTGGTACTCTCTTGAAAAAAAATGCAGTTTTCTTTCTAATTTTTATGCCCCATTCAAATAAAGGCTATAAGTGAGGTAACAAAACATCCTTGAGACAGATTTCTTCCTCCACCTAATCTATAGCAGGGTTTTATGAAACTGATGCCAGAATGCTTGTCAAACAGCAGTTCTGTCTTAGAATCATAGAATGTTCAGGGGTTGGAATGGAAATTAAAGCTCATCCAGTTCCAAGCCCATGCCATGAGCAGGGACAGCTACGACTAGACCAGGTTGTTCAAGGCCTTATCCAACCTGGTTTTGAACACTGACAGGGTTGGAGCATCCACAGCATCCCTTGGCAACCTGTTCCGGTGCCTCGCCACCCTCACAGTAAAATATTTCTTCCTAATATCTAACCTAAATTTTCTCTCTTTCGGTTTGTACCCCTTACTCCTTGACCTATCACTGTGGTTCCTAATGAAACAGAAAAGAGACTGCCAGGAAACTGTAAGCTTTGACTGACATGGTCTCTGCTCAGGTGCAGTTGGGTAGGCTGGACGCATCTCGTTCCAATCTGAGCTATAAATATGTGTTTCAGATTTGAGTGGAGAACAGGGAACTTTGGTGAGCCATGCAGAGCTAGAGCTGCCATGTAGCACTGTTGCTCTAAAATCCTCTGATAAAAACCAATCACTGAAATTACTGATGCCTTCTGAAATAAATTCAGAGAGTGGGGCACTGTTTTAATTCTGGCACTTGAAATGGCTGAAATCTTTATTGTGACTTGTTATCACAACTTATAATAATCAGCACAAGGAAATACAGGAATATTAGATTTTAAGCAATCCGTTGTTCTTTCATGGCTCAAGCATGAACATCATTCTTCTTAGTTCCCCTAGAGATTCAAATAATTTAGAGGACAAGGAGGATGGTGAAACAATAGATGAACTGTCTGTCCCAGTTGTCTCACTGTTTGTGCTGGCTGGATGCATGCAGAAGTGGGCATGACATCAGCTTAAGGACAGGTTACTCATATTTTTTCCACTTGCCAAAGAGTTCTCAGAGCAGCTGTGTCTTAGCCACAAATTCATTACTACAAGACTACTGCTGAGTAAGCATTGAAATGGTCTTATGCTCTCTCAGAAGTGAGAAAAGTGGATGATCTCTGAGGTCCTTGAGCTTACCTGTCACCTTTACAGGTGGCTGAGAAGCAATCTAGTGAAAAAGGGGCTGGCCCAGAGGTTTGTGGTACTTCATGGTTCCTTCACAGACACCTACATCTACATCTACATCTACACCTACATCTACATCTACATCTACATCTACATCTACATCTACATCTACATCTACATCTACATCTACACAATGGCTGGACTTGACATCTTAAAGGTCTATTCCAACCTAAGCAACTCTATGATTCTATATACATGTACATGTGTATTTGTAAACAAAAACTTACCTGTGTGTGTATGTCCTGTCTATATAAGTTAAAGAGGATAATCAATGCAGGCAGGAGAGGAAAAAAAAAAAAAAAGGAAAGAAAGGCAAGATTGCCATCAAGGCATTTGATAATATGAACAGGAGTTTCATGATAACTAACTTCATGATAGTTGGTATCTGATGAAAACTGTTTAAGACTTACTTTGCTGGAAAGCCATTAAGGGAAGCCAGCCAGATGTTAGGTTACTTAAGACTGCTCGGGAAATCAAAACAAAGTTACAGGGCTATTAGCTCAGTGTTATGCTTTTGGCGGGAGAACAGACTGTGGAGAAGGGGCCTCCAAGTCTCCCAAATGGATTTTTTTCCTCCCTCATCAGTTCCACTGGGGGCATACGCTGTTTGGAGAGAATGCTGTCACACACTCTCTGCCAGAGGAGGGAGAGGGAGGCGTTTCACCTGCCATGCCCACCTGGCCACCTTTGCTACCCACCGTGAGTCCCGTGGGGCCTCTTCTGCAGAGGACGGCACGGCTGTGCATGGCTGTGCCAGCCCTGCGCTGATGGAGGTGGGACAGGAGTGACCTCTTCTGTCTCCACTCCTTTGTTAGCCACCAGAGGGCACAGAAGCTCAGCGCTTGGGCTCATCCTCCTCAGGAAACCCCCAAAGGAGCCATCCAGGCACAGCCAGGTGTTTCTCTCCAGCTGCACGTCCAGGTTCTTTCTGGTTGTCCCAGCTTCTCCTTCCATCTTTGGCTTCCCCCTGAGATGTGCTTGTTCTGCTGCGCCCATGTAACACTTCTAAACTGCTGCACACATGAAGCTAATAAACCACGTTAAGGGACAGACTGGCTGTTGGGAGCAGCACGTTGGCCACTTTGGCTCTCAGTGGGAATGCTTTGCCAGCTGAGCTGAAATTCCAGCTGTGCTGGCTCTCGGCATGCCGAGTCTGTAAACATCCCCACATTCTTCTGAGGCTGAAAGTAGGCTAGAGATACAGCAGGGAGTTTGTCTTCAAACCAGCTCATGGATTACCTCTGCTGTTCCAGGGCTTTGCTTACCTGGTGTTTGTGCAGTGCGGAGCAAAGCTGCCTGCTTGCAATCTCAGTGTCTCACACAGTCTAAGTGCCCCACTGATTGCGAAAGACTGAAAAGATCTGAACAAAGGAACTTAGAAACAGCCATCATAAAAAGTGTCTTTTCTGGTTTCAGGGTGGTTACTTGGGATACCTGTATTTGTTAGTGTTAAGGTAGTGATGCCAGGCTTCCCTGGTATTCTTAGAGCATTCTGTCAAATTATACTGAATGAAGAGAAACCTTTCCCAGCCCAAATCTGAGCACTCAGGAATCTTGCAGAAACTGCAGGTCTGCAGTTCTGCAGGTCTGCAGTCTCTGAAACTCTAGTTCTGTTATGTGGGGGAAACCTATTTAAAGAGCAGTTTAATGCTGCTGATACTTCCAGAAGCAGCAAAATACTGATACACAAGGCTCTGGATTTGAGTGACTCCAATTCCTGCTTTTCTCATTGATACATTAAAGGCCTGTCTACATGGGTAGGTTATAATTCTACAAACTGTTGTTTTGCTATAAAAATATGTCTGGTGAACTGTTGGAGACTTATATTATAGTAATACTTATGTTTTCACATCTTCATTCCCGTGTGTTTTTTGTGGTCCCCTTCCTGCCTTTCTCTCACTTTATGCCCTGTCCTAGCCAGTTGCTTTAAGTAACAATGTGTTACTCCCTGCTTAAATATTGATGCCCTTCTTCGAGCTCAAAAGCTCCCCTAATTCACCTTCCTCATTGCTCCTGAGGTGCCAGCATGCATGCATACAAGGAGCATGAGGGAGATATCCTGGTACGGGATCCAGGGTGGGGCAGTGGAGATGAGAAAGGACTGGTGGTAGGATATGTATTGCCTGACTAAAAGAACAGTATGTTCCCAGTATTTTGTCACGGACATTCAAAGTGAAATGCAGGGACTTTCACCTGTTTTCTGCTACATATCTTCTGGCACAGCACAGGGATGATGACACCACACATGGTGCAAAGGAGAGGAGAGGATTACCTGCCCTTGGGCCTGAACCTGGTGGAAATCCACACTGCATGGAAGCAAGGCTTGCTTTGAAGGAACAGCCAGCTGTGCTTCTGGCCACAGGCAGAGCATGCCAGTGTAAAGCAATCACAACTGCAGAAGGTCATTTAGGTATAAGTCTTGCACAATAACCCTGCTGCCTCTGACTCACAGACACAAAAATGCTTTTGGAGATTGAAGTTTGCATGATCATTTGTGCCATGTATCTTGTCAGGTGCCAGGGTCTCTCATTTACTCTGCACAAGACCTTTTGGTCAATCACTCAGCAGAGGTATCAATCCCGAGAAGCTCATTTTGACAATAAATGTGAGGAATCACCGGAAAAGGCAATCTGCCGAAAGCTAATTAAGAATCCTCTGGGCTGACTCTACCAGTGCTTTAAATTGGGATTATTTTTACCTAACAAAGTTGTTGTGCCAGTAACCTAGCTCAGGCAAGGAGCCAGATGAGATACCCAGTGAACCTGGCTGGACAGTTTGTCTTCTGCTGGTTAGTGACCGCCAGACATACCTGGATGCCTTTACTGTGTTTTACGTGTCCTGTTTAAATTACACTCTAAGGTGGCAGGGCACAACAAGGCAGCAAACACATTCCACGTTCCAGAGACTGAAATTTCTATTCTGAGTTAAGGGCTCTGTGGTAAGCACAGTTCTGTAGCCAGTCATCCTCCTAGGGAACAGGCATATGGACTTTGTGCTGGGGACTGTGGGAGGATTTCACAAGGGAGCAGGAGGCTATATCCAGGTATACTGCTATGGTTTGATCAGGACATTTGTACAATGCAGTGCTCTCAGCCATCTCAGGACTTGGTGTGTAAGACTCTTGCAAACTAGCTAACACAACTGGAGGCTCCTGTTTTGAAACACAGCAATTGCACTGATTTATAGCTTTGGGAAAACTCAGTGAAATCATTTGAATTGGTTGCGAACTTTGTCTTTAAACAACTCTTTATTCTTCATGGTTTTTTTTTTCCCCTGGCTTTTTGGAAACAACTGATTTGTTGAAATCAAAATGTTTTGTGACATGGATGGCTTTTGGCAAACAGACAGGACCCATGCAGAGCTCTGAGGAAACCCTTCCTGCCAGGAAATCAGCTGCCATCAGAAAATTATTTGGTTTCTTGACAACTCACTTGGCTCATGGTCAAGGTGCATGACTCCAGTGTGACTTTATGTACAGACCGGGCTTCCTCAAAATACAGGCTTGGGCTAGTACTACTATATGGGATATCAGCCTTCAGCTTGGGGACATTGTGGTTTCCAAGCTTCCTAGCCCTGGGTTAGGAACTTGCAAGCTCAGGGAACTTCTTTTCCCATAGTACACAAATCTCAGTGGTGGTTCCACAGTTTCTCTTTGAAATATATGAACACAATGACTGTCATTGTAAAAAACCACGTGGCCAAGCTGCTGCCGACAAATCATCTCAGCTTCACACCGAAAATATCTTTGCAGTCTCTTGGCAAAACGAACAAATAAAATATGGATATACAAACTGAAGTGTCTTCTGCTAAAGCCTGTTCTATGGGTGCTGTAGGGCTCTGAAGTGGAAGTGTCATTGCAAGAATGATCTGTTCAGTGTTAGCCACAACAACAAGATCACTATGTCTTTGGCAGAGATAGCCTTATGAAAAAGTTTTCTAAGGCTTGTAGGTGGAATAAAGAGCCCATTTACAATCCTCCATGGGAAGAAGAACAAGGTTAAACAGCACAGGGTATGAAATTTCCTCTGGGACAAGAGACTACTCTTTTGGGCTTAGATGGGAATGAAATGGTACATTACAATCACGGATTTTTTGGAGGTTAGCATCACCCCCAGCTCTTCTCAGACGATGCATTATAAAGGGTTTGTCTGCACAGCAGAATCACCTTATGATTTTATCAAGGTCTGGCATCGCTGCACTGGCAAGCCAAGGTGGCAATAGCAATAAAAAATACACCATATAAACTTTAGAAGAAGCATAAAAGTAAAGTGTATTGCCAGTGTTTCTAAAGCATGTGAACCCTGTTATTAGCAGGTGATAACATTCAGGTGCTGCATTTTCCTGGCCATTGTCCTCCCTGGCAGGCAGATTACAGCAATTCAGGCTCCTTTGTTTTGCTGAGCAGAACTGCTTCTATTGAGAGCTTTGCCCAATCTCGGGTACTAGTCAAAAAAGGAATGAATTTGGACTCAAGCTAATTGAGGTTATCTTGGGGAAAATATATAGACACAAAGAGGTAAATCCGTGCAAGGAATGCTCCCATCTCTTTGTCATGCCTTCTCAGTTATCGGAAAAGAATGAGTGCCTTCAGCTATGCTAAATCATTTGTTGCCTAATTCTTGCTGAAATTGCTTTATTTTCCTTTGGGGTTGAAGTGGCCTCTGATGAGAATCTAAACAAAAAACTGAAAAATATTCTACTAAGTAGACGATCAGCCATATTTCCTACCGAATTTTCTTTGCTCGAGCTCTTCATACAACATTCTGCCATATACAGTGATAATCTTTTTCCAGCTGACCTATCTACAGCATTGCATATTTAGTTTGATGACAGTATTTATGACATAATATAAAAGTTGTGTGTAGGAGCCAGGAATGGGGAAACACTTGGAATGAAGTCAAATACAGTCAAACTAAACATCTGAATGTCCAGCTCAATCTTGCAGTTCTCATTCAAATGAATTTCTTGGATGGGAATTGGGGCTGAGTAAACTGTAAAACGAGAAGCCTTAATCAGATTTCTGTAGATTGGAATTGATCTCTAACAGGTTTTCTGTGTAAATGGAAAACCTTCACTATTGTAGGTGTAGCCTTTTTGAAGTCTGACATTTGCGGACAAATCCTGCTTTGATGTTACCTTAGCATGCAAAATGGTTTGCAGTCTTCCCTCTGTCTATTTTTTTCTGGAACAGTTAAATAATCCAAAATGACATTATTAAGTACAACTAAACTGGCCAACCACAGACACTTTTTCCAGAGGTAACTGACTGATTCACAAGTAATTGCATTGGCAGGAATGCTGAAAATCAGAGAAATCAGAGAAATGGAAAAATTCCTTAAATCAGGATATTCCAACCTGTAAAGAGGGACCTGGCATGAACTTACAGACTTGAATCAAGTGTTTTATTGGCAATTCAAGAGTTTGTTCCATGATCAGTGAAACTAATGAAGCTTCACATGCACTGAATTTGTGTCTTATGATTACGTTTTTTACATTTTTAGGTTTTCTAATGCCTTAAGGTCTGGAGTATTCATCATGTAAATTCTCTGATATCAAACAGGAGGAGAACTCCCACAGCAGAATCGATAAGTCTCTCCCCTCTATGCAGATATCAGGTTTTTTTAGTCCACATGAGCTCAAAAAACTTTAATCCTCTATCCTGTTGAAGATAAGATTGAATTAGCTTACAAGTGGAACACATATTTGGAAGATCACACAGATAATCATCACTCCCCCCAAGCCATAAACACACTGCATAATTATCCAGATTGTGTTCCTTTATGACATCCTGCTACAAATAGCTCCAACTACAGACCATTAGTGTGACTACTATACTGATCAAGACAGTAGAAACTATGATAAGGATTTGCCAATTACAATCTGGAAACTGAGGTAAAGATACCCCTGAAAAAAAGATTCCGTCTTTAAACTTAAATTCCTAAAAGCAATTATAGTATAATCAAAATGTTAAATGAAAGATTGCTGTCTGAGACAGCAATACAGTACAGTATAAATAGCACTGCATGAAGAAACCAGGATTTGTGTGCAGAGGACACTGTTCCATTTGATTAGGAGCTGCTGGTCATAACACCAACCTATCACTGATTTCTAATCAGTATATGATATTAACCATATTATATTAACCTTTTACACACCATCTAGAGTGTTATTAAAAAACCAGTTTGCATACTTTAGTAGAAAGTGACCAATACTGATGGTTAAATAAATGGAGTTAAATGATGATTTGTAGGCTATAGGTGGTTGATAGCAGCATAAATTTTGCCACTAGAATCTATTGATAAGTAAAATCTTAGTAATTTTGCAAAATAAATAAGAATGTGTTTTGGAGAGGTCTGTCACATCAAAGTTCCCCACTTTATAATAAAAAGCATCTAAATGTCTAACTGGTGCATAATTAAGAAATGTTCAGCTCTGAATGTCACCATCTTTACAGAAGTTCTTTTAGCCAGTTTTATATGGTAGTTGAATTTGAGATTGTTTAAATTAAATGCCATGCTTTATTAATTAAGTGCAACAATATTTATCTTAATTATGTGTGGAATGGGTTGGGGAGCTGAGACATTATTGAGTAGAACACACACAGACTTGAACCAGAGCAGAAAGGAAAAGTTAGTTTAATGAAGAAATTTGCATAATAACATTTCATCATCTGCTGACATGTAGTTCTCTACACTGCTACTGTGTCTGCTGTGCACAGACACAGATCCCATCTTTGTCTTCTGCTGGTGATCCTCTCACTCAGGAGACCATCGGATAGAGCCTGCAAAGGATGAGCTCGTGCCCTCATGTGCCCATATTTGAATGAGAAATGCACATGAGAACATGATATCTGGAACAGATGCATTTTGTGGGAAAAGTTCTCATGTATCAGCCCTAAGAAGGCAAGGAAGATGTTCTTTTATGATAATATAGGAGTCTTGAAGGCCCACCTGGTTACTGCAGGATGTTCACAATTAATTTCTTGTCACAGTCTCATAGAAGTTATAAAAGGGACAAAAGACATATAGGGGACAAAACTGAATAGCTGACACCAGACTCTTTGCTTCTTTGCAAAGTGTCTGGGAACTTTAAAAGACATTGGCAAGACAGGAGAGAGCCTACGCCCAACAGAGATCAAAAGAAGTGCAGCAGCTTAAAAAGGGAACTCCTACAAGAGTGGCTGTAAATTTGTTTGTGGGACTAATGCTCCTTTTGGTCATATAACTGGGTGTCTGAGAGAGCTGGGACAGCCACAAAGGGATGTAGAATGCATGCTGAGGTTTTTAACATGCTTTTTTCCTCTACATAATTTAATCCTGTGGTTAAGTTAAACAATATTTTGTTCTCCTTTGTCCCTCCCTGGTATTCACACAGATTTTCAGAAAGGAGATACAGCTGGTGTCTGAGCTTGGTCAGAGCTACTGTATTCACAAATCCTGACCTAAGAACAGGAAATATCCTAGATTTCACCTCTACCAGTACTGTACTTACAGAAGAGGGGTAAAAGAAGGCCTTCTGGGACACTGTGGATATATTGGCACCTTGGTGGCTAGTGTCACTGATAATGTATTGTTTTCTCACTGTCCGTTTTTACCCGATAAAATTTCAGTACTGGTGGGCTTTTCACTATAAGGAAAATTAATTGACATGCACTTGAAACGCAGAAGATGTTGTTTTTAAAAGGATGCACCCTTTGTATATATTTGAATTAATTAATATATTACCTCTCTGGATACTCCTTGTCTTATTATTTCCTGTCATAACAAAACAAACTACAGCAATAACAACTCTTCTCTTCAAGCAAGGCCCAGGAGATCGCTCAAGGTCTCTCCTCTCATAGTTACTCAACCCACTTGACTCTGGGTGCTAACTTTCATCAGATATTTCATATATTCACTTTCTCTAGGCCATGATAATATTGGGCAAATAACCAGCTGTTTGCACCCCCAGACAAGGGATGATAACTACATCTGAACCTCCTTAGACCTTTAGGCAGATGTCTGACTTCAGAGAAGAGTATGAGGCTGTGAGTGCTGCTGCCATGGCAGTATGCAAACTGCCTCTGCTCTTCTTGAATTTCTCCTGCCTTGCTCAAAGAGGTTTCCACTCAGCGTGCTGGCTTCTAAAGACCTTTGTTCTTTCCCCATGAGAGGGAGTCGAGGTCCCTGTTTCATGGCTGTGAGTCATAGTGCAAGACCAGGCCCTAAGCCCATCCCATCTAATTTTACTCCTTTGACAGTGGCATTTACAGTAAGAAACTAATGACTGTACAGTTCAGAGAGGTTTCATAGGTCACCTACATATAAGGTGTTTGTCATCTCTGAAGGTGTCTGGCCTCTTTCCATTAACTGCAGAGAGAATTTGCAGCAAACGGCGTTGAAATCTACAGGTTTCAGTTACATTCCTAAAGTTGTGTAGAATAAATCTCCAAAGGGGTGCCTAAATTTGAAGTGTTGCTATGCTCAGTATGACAATTCCTAGATCTCTTTTTTCCTTCAGGAACTTGTTATTTCAATGTTGAATTTCTGGGTTTCTGTAGAACCTTGGCTAATATCTACGTGCAACTTCCTGTGCCTAAACATCTAGTGCCATGTGAGGTGTTATGTGTCCAGTGCAAAGATGACAGAGCCAATGCGAGATGCATCTTTCTGGAGCAGCAGAAGAAGGCCATGAAAAATACCCTGTGGCACTTTTCTTTTGGCAACTGAATTAATCCCCTATTAATATAACGTGAGTATAAATATGTAAGAAAGTGAGGGAGTTTGTTACTTTAAATCTTGGTGATTCCAGCTCTTGAGCTTCAGATATCATAGCTCACCTGTTACCCTTAACATTGGATAACAAATACAATAGACACATCTCACTGAGGACTCCCGGCCTCTGCTGGTGCACAGTGGTCTATGTTAGCTCATCTCTATAGACTAAATGGTATGTTTGAACAGATGCAGGTCCTGGAAAGCTGCTGTCTATTAAAAATATGTATTAATAGTTTCCGTGAACTCCCTCTGTGATACCATAGGTCATCAAAATATTTCTTTAGAACAGAAAATACCCATCCATTTTGCAAAGAACATCTTGACAGAAACACAACCTCATCAAACTATCCTGCTTCTCTTGCTTTGAGTGCCATCATATGTGAAACAGATGTTGGGAATCAAGATAATCTACCAAGTCTGAAACAAGTCATACTGTATAAAACAACTGTTCTGTGTTTGTAGCTGAGAGATAGCTGAGATGGATAGAAAGACCAGCTGAGTAGCAGTAAAAGGGGAAGCCAAAGTGAATTACCAAGTATTTAGCATTCTCTCTTCTTCTCAATAGCTGTAGTTGAGTAACCTTGTGTTCAGGCTAAACTTTTTCAAACTCTTTTATACATGGACTGCGCAGGACTAGCAGTATAGACTAGATCAAAGCCTTAACAGATGAAGACAGGACGAGTCAAACACTCACAGGTGAATCAGATCAATGAAACATATCCAGATAAACAAAGATAAACAAAATAAACAAAGATGGTATTCAGGACTTCAAATTATTTAATGCAGTCTTCACACTGCTCTGCTGCATCAGCACACCTACCTTGTGTAGATGCAAGTTGTAACAGTTCCCCAGGTAAATAAACCAACTTCTTGTAAACAAAATTTTTAATTAACTGGTCTGATCCACATCATAGATGCAAAAGCATGTGAGCAGCCATGATCAGGGCCGGCTTGAGCTTGAGTTCAGTGGGAATTCTTGGTGCAACTTCAGCACCATAAGGACAGGGCTGTGCTGCGAGCGGGCAGCAGCTGGCCCTGGTTGCAGGATGGGTGCTCACATGCAGTTTGACTCCTAGTAGGTAAAATTTGCCAGAAGCACAACTGTGGGTCCATGCAGTGTATGTCCAGCCAGAGGAGGGTGCAAGGACAGAGATCCCTTGTATGACGAGCTATTTCCAGCCTCCAATTAGTCTGGATAACAGAGAGCTGACAGTATTGGCAAAGACACTTTAATGCTGATACAGTCTGTGCTTGTGTTAGGGTTTTTGCTGGTATATGTATGACACAGAAATTGCAATTTTAACTAAATCTCCATGCTGGTCAAAGTATAGGCTTGGTCAAATAAAGAGAGAAACATATTAAATAATGCTTAAATCAGTTAAAATAAATGTACAGGTGGAAGCGGCCAATTTCTTCTGTAGTTAATTCATGCTCGTACTATGAGCTAAAGTTTGGCAGAAGATTTGGAAGTTGACAAAAAAAGGAAATTTTTTCTATTTCTTCCTTTCCCCGAACATTTCTAAGCTCCAAAGACTTCACTGAATTAATAATTTTAAAATGTATTTATAGTTTATTTGTGTGTGCTGAGTGAGGTGGATTCATATAACTAAAAGAGCTGATACATGCCAGTTATCCATTTTGACTTACAGGCTTTGACTCTGCACGAAAATTACTTAAGATTCATTTTTGTTGTTTCTCTTTCTGGCTACATGGTCAAAAATTTTGTGTGCACTCTGAAGTAGTTAAAAACCGTAATCACTGGCCTTATGTTATTTGTCATGGCAATAAAAATGTATAAAAATGATTCATATGGTGCAGGTGAGATCACCATAGTACTTTTCAAATATGTACCTGTGTGTGTTTTATTCAGTATATGTTGGAGATTGCCTGATGCAAATTAATTTTGTGGAAAATTAAGCAGATAGCCACAGCTGCACTTCACAACTGCCAGATATTTCTGTAACTGGCAATTTTCCAGCAATCCTGCTAAGAAAGAACTGAAAAGTTCACCACAAGCACCTATGCTGAGGCAGACTCCAGGACTGAAACAAACTGGCTATCATTTTACCATGCAGTTACTCATGAATGTATTGAATATTGGATTTTGAGTTGGTTTTGAAGTCAGGTTGTTTATCACTCCAAAGAGAGATGTTAGAAATCATTGTATCAAAATTCATTACTTGAATTAATTTTAGGCTATTCCATTGCCCAGAAGATTTGACATCTTTTGACTTTCATAATATTTATTCTGGTTCCCAAAAGACAATATCTTATGAATTACCTCATAGGTTTAAGGAAGGAGTAATTTGCCAAAGTATTACTTTGGCTAAATATTTAAGCCATTTGTGACTATAAGTTGAGCTTTTAATTCAAATGATAAAAAGCTCATTCAGCAAACTATAATAATAGCCTTATTATTTATTGTTCTTATCATATTACTGGCAGAGAAATGAGGTGAGCAAACCTAGAGGATAGATCTGTCAGGGTATAGGAGGGAAGCTGTATAGAGACAGCCTCAGCTGACGGTCCACCTCTAAAACCACAATTTAAAGCAAAGACTCCCCTGGATTACTGAGACAACAGGTCTTGGCTCTTCTGCAGGGGGATTTTTGCACTGCCTTAAATCAGGATTGCAGAGTTGAAGAGTATGGGCAGTGGTGGAAAGTGAAGTTTGCTAAATGTAGTTTTAACAGTTAATGGAATATTTCAGAATGGTTTTACATGCAGCAACAGAGAGCACAAGCAGACCCTACATTTCCTTCCTGTTCATTTATTGACCTGTTTAAACTAACCTTTGAAAAATGTTTCTCTCTACAGATATTTTTTTGCATCCAGACAGCTCTGGAATAAACAAGGAGAATATCTGAGAAAGGAACATGAGTAAATTGTAAATTGTTCTGGTAACAGCTTGAGGTGATGTTTATTTTTTTGTTTGATTCTACATTTTGTGGGGATCATTGCCTACAGTTAGAAGCAAACAGCTTTGTGAACAGGCACAAGAAATTAGGCAGAGGAAAAACATGTGCGTGCTTTGCTGCATACTAGACTTGCTTGTCCTAATCAATGTGATCAGATCATTTCCAACTGCAAAGTACTGACTCCTGCTTAGTTAATTTCTTATTTTGTAGCTGTTCTACAGTTAATAGTAATGAACTGAAAAGATAGGAGGAACATGTCAAATTAAAAATTGCCTACCATTTCTTCTCATTTTACTGTAAGGGAAAAAACCAAAAGCAGGCAAATGTGGTTAGTCCAGAAAACCACTCTGTCATTTCTTAATTTTCAACAGCTTAAATCAGGAATTTGTCATAACTTCATGGTCAACTGGTTTCCAAGTATGGGAGCCAACAAAGCCAGAAGTTGGAATTTGATGAGCACTGTGTTGGCATGGCCAGTTTTTTGTCTCTTGCGTCTGGAGGTATTTGGACAAGTCAGTGATGTGATGCATTGCTATGGGTGCCCCATGCCCTGCTTGGGAAGTATTGACATCCTGCCCTGTCCAACACATCTCAGTGGCCTAAAGACACCAGAGCCAAGCAGATCTGAATCATGCAGCCCACAAACACATGGTGGCCACAAAACTGAGTTGGACGCCTGCTCTTCAAAGCTATGACGTTTGCTTTGGACATTCCACTTTTGTCTCCCTTCACTATTGGAGGTTTAGGACTCAACAGGAGTGAAATTCAGCTTAGATAACTTCCTAAGACAGTATTTTGTTTTGAAGATCTGTGAAGAACTTTAGAGGAATGATGCTCTACAGCAAAACGCTCTGCTCATTGGTGAGAAAATGCTTGGATGGGAGGATTGGCTACATTCCAGGCAGAGAATGAGGCTGGTTCATCAGGGACAGTTCTGCTGACACCAGTCATATTCAGCTGGCCATGAATCTAGATCTCGACCTTTAACTATCACAGATCTCACTGAGTCAGTCGTGTTTTATCTGAGCAGGTTTGTGTGTTTCTTCCGTAAGTCAAATACTTGCACAGTGTTCATTCATATAGCCCTGAAGCAGGTCATATACATGAAAACCTGATCCTGGGCAATGCTGCCTAGGATTTGTCTATGGAACAATTCTTAGCTGAGAAATAAGAACTTCTAGAACCTGCAGGAAGTGCTGACTTTTGTGGGTGAGACAGTGGGCAAAAATGGATGAGACAAGGGAGAACAAGCAGTCAGCTCATGAGCAGCTCTGGGGACACAGGGAGGATAACTCTAAAACAAGGCCTAAGCTTCAGGGTCTCTCTTTTGAGGTGGGAAACAGCAGATGGGACACAGGAAGATTTTTTCAACATTTTTTTAAGTGCCTGTAGGACACTGCTGCTCTAGGCAGGAGTTAGATCACTTACCTGAGCTGACAATATCCACATGAAGACTCTTCTGACAGAGCTGTTCTGGGGGCTTGTCTGACCTCTTGTGCTTTCCACATCTCAGTTCCTTTACAATATGAAATGAAACCAAGCTTTTTTTTTCTTTTTTTTTTTTTTTTAAACTCAAATAAGTATTATTATTTTCATATGGTCCTTCTACCATCTCTAAATACTTTCTGTATCTTCACTAGACACACCACTCTAATAAAGATAGGGATCAGGAGCTAACACAGTATCTTTGCTGGCTCAGGCAGCCCCTGACCAAGCCTTGCTCTTCTCTCCCTGGGGCTTGTCAGGAAGAGGAGAGCAAATCAGAGCTGCAATTCTCTAGGCCAAGAGATTTTCACTGAGTAGCTGTATCGAAGAGAGGGTAACAACAAGAGAAGAGACCAGCTCTTCTGTCTTCTCCTTACTACAGCAAAGTGGAGTCAAACATTCTGGTAAAAAAATGGTAGGGAAGGTGGTTTTCATAGGTTTTAGCAGAGAAAACGGGTAAAGGAAAGAGACCACAACCTCTGTAGATACAATAGCTAACTACATTGCAGCATCCAGTGGTCTCAGGCACCATGACCTTGAGGTAGATGCTAAAAAGCTTATTCCAAAAAATCAAGAATACAGATCACAAGTTACTCATACCAGAACAGGTATTTTACAAACCTTATTGATTTACAGAGTATATCTCTAAACTGTTTGCGTTGCTCTATAGATCTTCACTACTCATGCAGAGGTGGGCAGAGCAACCTACAGTAGCATTGAGAAGAGGAATGCCCAGATTGGGACTTTTATTTAAACCATTTCCAATCATAGATCAAGGAGTGGCACTGAATGAAGTAGATAGGTTTTTTTCATAGGGGTGAGCTCAAAGGCTAGGAGCAGGGCAGAGGAGCAGCGAGAAAACTTTTTCTGTGAGTGAGAAAGCAGCTTTTACCGTCCTCCTGTTAGAAAGACATCCTGCCCAAACTTACAGGATTTAAGGCTAAAGGTCATGAGGCTGCAGTTGCTTTTATAATGCTATTTCTAGATTAGGGTATCACCTATTATTTTTTGTCAAATTAAGCACTCAATTCTAATATCCTAAAGTTAAGGCAAGCAGCTCTCTAGGCACTATTTTCTATGTAAAAAACCCAATGATGCAAGTTATCATAGGGAGGCTTGCTGTTGAACCCAATTAGACAAAGAATCACGGGAAAAGCAGTCATACAAAGGGCAAAGTTTACTAGTCCTGGATGTCTTGAGTATGTTTATTTGTCTGGCAGAGATCTTGGTGATTCCATGATTAACATCTTGATTAATGAAAACATGTGCTCTGGCCGCCAGTTCGCATTGACGATGGTTTTTGTTTGAAATCTGTGAGTGAGGGAGTAGTTTCCACGAACAGTCAGAAAATCCTCAATGATGGATTGTCGTGCAGGCAGGGTTTTTAGTGTGACACTGTAGAACAGGCTGTTCCTGGCCAGCAGACCCGGGGCGTTATGCCCTGGCTCTGCTCATTCTGGAGGCAGCTCTGACAACAGCGGGAAGGGGCACCAGGGCAGCTGCCTCAGACTGTGGCTTACTTGTTTCCTCGGATTCTTCACGTGCACATGTAACTCTGGCTTCACCCCTCCCATGGCCTGTCCTATCCACGAGATGAAAAAGACCCATCTCTCGTCTTGTATGCAAGGTGTTAAATAATCACATTTGAACATCTTTTCCTTTTGCACCTTACTTTTCTGCAAAGTCACAACAACATTGTACATATCTGTACAGGCTTTTATTTCTGGCAGTGTGCTTGTTGCTCTTTATCTCCTCCCCATGCACTTGAGTTTAATGACCTTACAGGCCTATATTATAACATGGATCTTTGTGAGAGGGACTGAAGCTGAAATTGCAAATTTACAAGTTTATGACTCAGAACCAGACCTGAACAGAGAAGAAAAGGGAGAAGAGGTTTACCTATAAAGATCTATTTTTATCTCTAGCAGTAATAAAATCTGTTAAGGAAAGGTAAGGTTCAGGAAAGCTGACTGACCTCTTGCTTGCTTTTCTACCCTTTCTCTGCTTTGGGACAGGCTGTGCTCGTATTATTACTATTGTTCCTGGGAACAACTCCCAGCTTGCATGCAGGAGCTTTCTATATCCCTCCTTTCCCCGTTGTCTTTTGCTCTGGCTGTAGCACCATGAAATTTCAGCCATGGACTCAAAGTTTCCTGGATTTTTTTTTTTGAAACTTGGTATTTTCTATTTTCCTCCTCATTTTTTTTAAGAGTTGTGAACTCTCTCTTTTCAGAGACTCATCCTCTATTTTCTCTGCGCCTTACTATCAGACCCAGGTGAATTTTTACTCCCATTGTGTCAAAATAGTTTGTGCAGCCCCTTCTCCAAATCTGAGCACAACCTATGATCTACTTCCTTTCCTGCCCAGCAGTTCAAATCTTCACCCCACCCTGACGCTAAATACTGTATTTAGGATCAATGTCCTCTTTGCTCATAAAATGTATCATCAACCTGATATTCCTGGTCAGGTGGGTTTTAAGACTTCCCCGTGAAATCACACAGAAAATTCTCCCCCATGCTCAGCCAGTCAGCTGCCTAGCTTCCTTGAGACCTTCAACATACATCAGAGAAGACGCTGACATCTCCTTTCTTTTCTTACTGCCTTGTGGTAGATGGGTTCCCATGCCACCTTTAGGTGGAAATTGCCATCCACCTTCATATCTTAGTGGCCCTGGGGAGAAATGTCAGCGTTGCAGAGGAGGGATAGCCCTTGGCTTTTCTTACTCTGACACTTGAGCCTGATGCTTCCTTGCTGTCAGGACACAGTATCCATTCTTCAGCTTCACAGGTCTACAGTGTGGGTGAGAAGATGTCTGGAGCAAGTCCTGCCTCCAGAAACTCCTCCACAACTGGTCCTACCACAAGTCTCTTTTCCTTTTTGGCATGTGTCTGTTCTGCTAAATTGTAGGGTTTCTCAGTCTGGAAAAATGATAATGGAGGCAGAATAGAGCACAGTTCCATAAACCCTGGCTGGTGCAGGGAAAAGAAAGTGGGACTGATCGGACTGATCACTCAGAGTCTCTCAGAACATAAAATCTTTGCAGGCACCCAATAAAATTGTCAAGCACAGATAAAAATAGGCAAAAAAGAAAAACTTTTTGTGTGGCCTGTAGTTACATTGTGGCAAAATAAATTAAATAAATAAATGCCAAAAGGGATTGACACATTAATGGAGGGTGAGTGCTTTGTTGACTATTAGATACTATGCCCTGGATGTAATTTCACTCTCAGGAAATCTCTATAGACTGTTGATTTTTAGAGGCTGGAAGGCAGTAAAAGGACTCTATATACCCTAATCCTCATACTTTTGTTTCAGTATCTGCTAATAATCACTGTCAGAGACAGGATACTTGGCTAGACAAGCTTCTGATTTGACTGGCTATGGTACTTACATTTTTTTAACATACTGGAGAAGCTTTGCCCAGAACTTGGAGGACAGAGTTTATTCTACTCTGCGTGCTGTACTTCTGTTCTTTTGCTGATAGCCAAGAATGACAAATTTAAAATAAGGCTTATGACAGCAGCAGCATGCATGGCACAAGCTGCGTGGTAATGAGTTGGTTTTCCAAGTTAAGCGCTGGAACGACTTCAGTTGCTGCCCACAAATGGGATCTGAACATCCAATCCCTTGATGGTGGAGAGGGCCTGGCCTGCAGTTGGGGTGGATCACAGCTTACTGAGCCCAGAAGCTCTCAGCCCTGCCTGATGCTGTGATTTCAATCCATAGCTTGAAATTCAAGCTACTCTGTCATAACCCCCAAGCCTGCCACAGCCTGGGAAAAACAATTTCACATGACTCTCTTGTACAGACTCAGTAGGTAAGAATAAGGATGCTGACAGCAGGTAGTGATCAGTAAGCAGTGTTGCACACCACGTTCACAGAAAGAATGGAAACACCCTGCTAAATTCACCTGATCCTTAGGATCCAGGCAGTATTATGTTAACGGTTGGACTCAACGATCTTAGAAGATTTTTCCAACCTAAATAATTCTGTCTGATAAAAACTCAAATCTCAGAGTAAGTAAGTAAAATATTCCCCAGGCAAGTCCTTTTCAAACCCTGCTCTGAAATGTAGGATGTGAGGAATGATGATGCGTATAGAGTAAAGCCAAAGAAAATATTCCCTAGTATTTGGAGAAATAAAGCCTTTTTTTTTTTTTTTCCCATTTACACAGCAGGACATACAGGAAATTTCAGGGGCATATTAACAGAATCAGTGCAAATGTTGGTCAGCATTTTCAGCAAATGCTGGTCTTTTTTGTTTGCTGGCTTTTGTATTGTTTTGTTTTGTTTATTGGCTCTTTTCAATACCCCAGGGGTCTGCTGGAAAGGACAGAAATATAAAAATCAGTCCTGCAAGTCCTGAGAGCCCTTCACTGGCCTGGCTGTTGTGGAAGTTGAAGACACTCTGTACCCATGGGCAAGGTCTTTGCTGCTGAGCAGGATGAGTCCTGTTAACAGGTGTGTGAGTCTCTAAGCTACTGAGGCACAGATTCAACTGTGATAGGTCCCATAAAGTAGTAGCATTTGGCAGATCCTATTATTAATGATACTATGTTTGCCAACAACGTAAAACAATAACGCTTGTGAGTTAACCAAATTCAAATCATATGAAGATTTTCCTGTATTCTGTCCAAAAAGTTCTTGTAAGAGGCTGATTCATCCAATACCATTTCTATCCCAAGAGCAAGGGAAGATCATTTTCCCAGTCATTCACTGTGGGAAACAGAACTCAAACCAGCACAGATTTAGTCCTCTTGGTGGTCGCAGACAGACACCACCTTTTTTCTAACAGAGTGTATCTAAGTTTTGCTTGTAGCTGTTTTCCAAAGAAGTGACTGTTCTTTCACTGTAAGGTTGCTCATACCGTGGAAATCCACCTAATCAGACAGAGCTGAAAAACAGCAAAGAACTATTTTTCTTGCTGCCTCAGAGCCATCTGTCTGGGTTGCAGGTCCCTGTGGATTAATGTGTGAAATTCAAGACCTGGCACTGTGGTCTTTATTTAGGGAGTTGCAAATACATGCAGAGCAAGTGTTCTGAGCTTCCCTCTGAGCATTAGGGCAAGATCTCAAACCATTTAAAAATTAATCCATTAACTCTTACAGACTCCCTCAGAGCCTTTCCACCCCTTGTGTCATGAACATATTACCGGAACTTTCAGGGCTATTTTTGGGGTTTTGTTTTCTTCTTTAGGAGGAAACTTTGGTATCATGAACAAGGCATCATTTTTGCTGTCATCTAGCTTACTTCCAATGAGAAGGCAGAAGCAAATCTCCGCCTATTCTTTTGGCCAGACTACCTGCTGCAGCTGCTTCTCACGGCTCTGTGATCTGTGAAAACCCATACTCATACTCTGCTGCTTTCCTACAGGGAAGCACAGTTAATACACTGTTCATACTCCACCTTTGGGATGACTGGCCCACTCGCCTTGGGCAGTGACTTTAGTTGTTTGCAAGTTTTGACTCTACAGAAGTTGCTTAATTACCTCTTTCAAGAAAACCAAAAGAGTGCTTAGGCCACCTGAAATCTGATATTATACATATTACAGTTGCTTAGTGCTGCACAAAGGTGCAGGAAGAAGATGGTGTTCTGCTACAAAAGGTTCTTGTCGTAGACAAATGATAAAGTACAACAGATGGGTAAAGCAAGTTCAGGAGAGGGAAGGTTAAAGTCAAAAGCATTATTTCAGATCAGTGTTGTGATCAGACTCCGTGTGCAAAATGAACTCTCTCATTTGAAACTATAAAGTGAGGAACAAGGAGGTTCTTGGGGTGGCTTGTGCCAGTACTACGTCCCATGGTTGTGTCCTCCTGCCCATGAATTGGACCAAAGCAGGAGGAACTGCAGGACTTTCTTTCCAGGCCTCTCCTGGTTCATCTCTGGATGTACTGACCAGGCCCAGGACTCTCACACTGCAGTGACAAAGTTCAGTCTGTCTGCAGCACCCTATAGACTTGTGATGTTTCTGTGGAACATGATTTAAAGCTATTTTTATTTTTTCTTGAGAGATCTAGAGGTCAAAGCAGGGGTGCACAAATGCATCTTGACAAGGTTATTTAAATCCTCCTACAGTTCTTTTTGTCACAGTTTGTGCACCCCTACAGGTGATTCTGGTGAGTCTGCTCTTTCCCATATCATCACCCATTCCAGTGGCAGCATCACTGCCACATCACTGTGCTTTCTGCCATTTTTCTTGTCCCTTGAGCAATTTCTCTGAGCTGTCCTGCAAAGCAGATACTTTCTCTTCATGGATACTTCTAAAATATTTCAGTGAAGTCATGGTTTCCCTGCCCAGATTTGGAATGGGCTCCACCTTTCTACTGGGAAAATGGGGGAAAGCTGGGAATAAGAGATGGCCATCACTTAGTTATCACATTAGCAGTACAAAGATCACATTTCAAAAGTAGCCAAAAATGCTGTGTAAGCTCAGGATCCCTGAGAGCAACTAACAAGGAGTCAGAATAGCTGCCCAGTTAAGAACTGTGCCTCTGAGGGCCCAGGAACTGTAAGAAGTTTATTTGCATGCTGTATCCTGTTCATCCATCTTGCCATCTTCCCAGAGATGGTGTGTGTTCCTGCAGTCCCTTCCCTTGCTTTCCCTTGCCTTGCCTTGCCTTCTCTTGCCTTGCCTTGCCTTCTCTTGCCTTGCCTTGCCTTGCCTTGTCTTCGCTTCCCTTCCCTCCTCCCTTCCTTCTTCCCTCTTCCCTTCCCTCTTCCCTTTCGTCTTCCCTTTCCTTACCCACAATGTACACAAGCACTCAAAGTGTCAACATGTTAGAAGTAAAAAAAAATATGCTCTGAAATGACTAATGGGACTTAAACCTATGTGGTAATGGATGTCACACCCGGACTGACCTTCATATGCTTCTTTTCCCTCTGTTTCCTTCTCTGGAAAATATGATTTAAGTTTTTATCAAATGCATAGTTAACATCTTCTAGCTTCAAGGAAAAGTTTAATTCGAAATTGGATCTGCTACAACATGACGCAGTTTCTGAATATTGCTAATTTTTCCACAGATTACCTGTGACTTCCATGTATAAATTATACTTTAGAAATGGAAATCCAAATTATACACTTTCAAAGTATTAAGTTTAAAATTAGCTTTTCAGGCTGAGTATTGTAGGACTAAGTACTACAGTACTCAATGTAAGTTTTACATACTTGCTAATTAAATCCACACATATAGATGTATTATAGCTATATAATATGGGTGAATGATTTATGAACTTCCTCTTTCAAAGAATTCCAATATGTAGTAAGATCCTTAGGTACTCTGGAGTAATTTTTTACCTCATAAAGGTCATTAGCAAAAACTTATTTCCCTGTGAAATAAAAATATTTTTTTTTGGTGAGCAAAAGCACTGCTCTCACTGCTTCTGGATACAGAATGAGATCTCATAGAAAAGGTACTTCTTCTAGTGAAGTTCACTATTTAACTGAAACAGACGGGTAGAAAATAGAAAACTATTTCTGAAATTGCAAAGGTAGCCACAAAGGAGAGCAATGGAGCTGGTGAAGGGTCTGGAGCACAAGTCCTGTGAGAAGCAGCTGAGGGAGCTGGGGGAGCTCAGCCTGGAGAAAAGGAGGCTCCAGGAGCATCTTAATTACTCTCAAAAACTCCCTGAAAGGAGGTTATAGCCGAGTGGGGGTCTGGCTCTTCTGCCAGGTCACAGTGATAAGGCAGGAAGGAACAGCCTCAAGTTGCACCACGGGAGGGTTAGATTGGATGTTAGGAAAAGATTGTTCATGGAAAGGGCTGTCAAACTTTGGAACAGGCTGCCAGGGAAGTGGTGGAGTCACCATCCTCGGAGGTATTTAAAAGACGTGTAGTTGTGGCACTGAGGCACAGGGCTTAGTGCTGGATTAGTCAGTGCTGGATTAAGGGTTAGACTTGATGACATTAAGGGACTTTTCCAATTTAAACAATTCTATGATTTTATGAAATTAACTTTCAAAATGAGCTGAGCTGACAAAAACTCTTGAAAGTCTTCATACAGACGCAGTTTGGTTAATTTTAAAAGTCTGATTGGCTTTTACATAATTCTTCCATTGATTAAAAAGAGATGTAGATCAGAAAGCTCAGTTTTTATAGAATCTTCCCTAGTGCCTGTGCCTGTGCCCTTAACTTTATGGCTATACTGGTATTTTAATGTCTTTCTCAGTCTATTAGAGAAATGGGCAGGTTGAAACACTCTTCCAGCTCTACATACAACATCAAAAGTATATTCAATTTACTTTAGAAAGCACCACAGACATAATTTATATTAATATGCCAAATTTTAATAACTAATCTCTTTCCATTGTAGTGGGAGGAAATTCATTTGCAAGTACAAAATTGCAAGTACAATTTAGGAGCCATCAGTGAAGTCCTTATGATGAAAAACAATTTGTGGATACACATTTTTGCTTTCTCTTGTGTATAAAAAAAAATAATTTCTGTCCTTCATATGGAAGAATGGAGTTAAGTCACTGCACTCTTTAAGATGTTCCAGTGTACCCCTTGTTTTAATAAATTTTGAATAAATAAGGAAAGAATTGATAGATATCTGAGTTTAAAGACAAGAAAATGTAGGTTACATGGTTCTGCTTTCAAGATAAGAAAATGTTAGGTTACATGGTTCTATTATTTTGCTTTTTTCTTAGAGCTCATGAGAAAAATGATTTCCAATAATTTGTTTTTAATTTGCTAACTGAAATTCTAGCAAGTGTCCTGCAAACTGAGGAGTGCTTACCTGAAGTCTTTTGTCTAAATTGAAGGGTGTTGATCAGCAGCTGAGACAGCAGGAGGACAGTAGTTAGGTGTTGGGGGTAACTTCACTCACTGGGGTTCTAGCTTAAAAATACTAACATTCTTTGAGATCTTTACTGTGCAGCCTAAAGTCTGTGCTCCCCAGACACAAGGACAACATCACCCATTTGTTGCTTACTCTATTCCTGCCCCTTTGACTCGGTGTTTTTCAGCCACACCAGTTCTGACATACTGAGAGGAGGATGTTCCCTCCCAGTGTTCCTATGGGAGCTTGCAGATCAGAGCTGGAACTGCCTTTGGCAGAGGAGGAGTAAAGCCTTGAGCTTCAGCTTCCTGGGTAAATGCTTTAAACCTCTAAATTGCTAGGTAAAAGCAACAGTTCTGCTTCCCTTCCAGAGGCAGGATTCATCCAAGGCCAGCTGTGCTTTGTGCAGAAGCGTGTGCTGCCAATACATATCCAACTATTCCAGGAAACACCGGCTAGACTGGACCTTTGGGGACAAGAGTGTAGGACTGTCCAGTTTGCAAGTCTCAAAGGACTGCAGTCATAAGAAAGGTACCAAAATGCTCAGCTCTGGAGGGATAGCAGCAAACCAGGCTGCCAAGCACTGGAAGCACCGAGTGAACTTCACTGGGGAAATGATCACTGGTTGGGGCTCTTTTTATCTCCTGCCTGCTAGGCAAGTTTTTGTGGATTGTAGTTTTAGACTTAGACATCTCAATTCTGCCTCCTGCTCCCTGAAAGCATCTGTTGGTGAGGTCCCCTACATCTAAGCATGCAGGCACGTGCATGCAGGCACTGCCTTTACATGAAGCTTCCCAAAACTGAAGCAAAAGAGGCTGCATCTATTGCAAAAATTATTTCAATGTGTAGGTTATTCCTTGGGAATTTTCTAAGGAATTTTTTGTAAATGTAAACATATTCCTGACCAATTAATACAGTCAAATGTTTCAGCAGCTCTATAAAAACCATTATGTGGCTAATTCAAGTCACTGGGAATTAGGAAGCTGACTTCTGCCAGAATTTGCACAGAAAGGGAATTCTGTAAAACAGGATGAGGCAGGACAGAGATTTATGCAAAAGTGGGATTATGTCCAAAATTACTTACTAAAAAAATGGCTATTTTTTTGTTCCAAAACAATACTAATTAAAAAGTCCTTTCTAGCTGTATGTCATACTGAAAAGAATTCACTAACATA
Source organism: Cnemophilus loriae (assembly GCA_013397755.1). Classification (NCBI taxonomy): domain Eukaryota; kingdom Metazoa; phylum Chordata; class Aves; order Passeriformes; family Corvidae; genus Cnemophilus; species Cnemophilus loriae. Next base: position 85,940 of record VZTF01005570.1, read on the forward strand.
AACAATTTAAATGGAGATTTGTATTTGATTTTGAAAGCTCCAGATTTCTTATGGGAGGTGATAAACCCTTTCTCCTGTAGATTTGTGAATCAAATGAGGAGAAATCCATGTTTTTTCCAGTGTGATCTGACTTCTTCCTTATAAGTAACATCAAAATCATCAGTTCCATTTAAAGCCATATGTTTGTTTTCTATTTCTCAATGCATTTTCTATTGAAGTAAAGGTAATGAGTTACATTACATTTTTCTGAAAAAATAACGAAACTATGCATACATTTACTAACATCTGTGCACTTTGGCATGCTGCTGCTTCAGCGTGGATTTGGAGTCTTGACTAATGGAATCACCTTTTTTCATTTGCAAAAGCACACTGTCTGCTGATGTGGACTGGATGCCTCAGGGAACAACTGAAACCAATGGCCCAGTGATTATGGAACATGCTTGAGGAGAGGTTCACTCTCTTGCACAAGGGTGCAGCAATTCCAGAGCAGGATAAAAATCTCGGGCAGTTGCTCTTTTCCCACATGGTTTTATCCTTTGGGGACATACAGCATTTTTTTTTTCACAAAAGCAAATCCAAGTGGTTAAACTTAAACAGTGTAAATAGAAAAACTCTTTAAATTAGGGTGTGATGCAGCCTTTTGATCATAAGGACATTGTTCCTTCAAAGCCTATTGTTCCTTTTAATTATCTAATATTTAGTCTTCTAATTCGTTGTAGCTCCACAGAGAGCAGGAGAAAATCTTTTGTCCCCAAGTTTCTGCTACCCTCCTTTCTTTGCATTTCTGGGAAAGCAGTTTAATGTAAGAAAGCTATAGAACTGTGATACATTGCATGTCTCCACTGTGACTTTGACTGATCTTTTTGGCCTATGACTAATTTAGACCATTCTAACTTAGACCTGTGACTAATTTTAGACACCGAGATAATTTCAGGATACCTTAGCTCTTTGGAACAGTGTAGTAGAAAACAAGCTCACATGGATGGTGCTACTCAGATTTAAGAAAAGGAGATCAGATGGCTTAGAATCTTGTGGTACTGTAAATTCCCTAAAGCATGGAAAACCTGGATTACTGCCTATAGTTTGAAAAGGTCAGCTAAGAAGAATTAGTTGACAATTAAGCATATTAAGAGAATAAAAGGGAATTAATAACAAGGCTCCCAGCACTTTCCTGGAAATCAAGTACATCTACACCACTAATAATTTTGAGCAGCTCCACTGGTTTAGCTGTAGTAACCTGGGCTTCTCTCATGTAGCTGTGGACAGAGTATGACTGTAGTTTCAGATGAAAAATTCTCCATGCAGATGGCATTCAGCTTGATCTTTCTATGAACTGCCACTCTTATTCTTAGCTAGCTGTGTTTCTTCTGGAAAACTTCATCTGTGTCTGATGTGAACAGACAGTGTGCGTCAAGAACATCGTAACATTATCAGCTCCCTCCCGTTATCAACACCACGAATGTGAACCCTAAGGACGCTGATTTGACAAAACATTTGCTTGCATCCTGGTTCATGATACAGCTTTTTGAGTTTGATTCCTGGACTCTGCTCAAGAATGGAGATTTTCAAGTTTTTACATCCATGGCTATTTCCACTGTCTTGGAGATAAGGGCAAAAGGAAATGCTATAAAGGGAGTATAGCAGACTACTGAAGGGGGGAGCAGAGCAAGGAAATTATAAATTTATTGTATCATCTGTAAAAATTGTTTATGGAAGTCTAAAATCACATTGCTTGTGACTAACTCACATCCTTGGCCCTATATTGGCCTAAGAGCATTGCCGCTGAATCAGCCCGATCTCTGCAAATCTTTGATGTATGCTTCTGGAAAAAAGGACATGCTCTCTATCTCTGACCATATGTTAAACTTTCCTCTTCTCTCTTTATTATATTTAAATTGACAGAGGAAAGGAAGGAGGTTTTGGAATAATCCCAGCAATGTACAGAGACAAATGATTAATGTTTCCTCTCCTGGATGCTTGATTAATTAACGTAACCTCAGACATCCTGAAGGAAGATTTTGCATGTGTGGACCATACTTCTCATAACCCCCTAAATCTGAAACCTTGGAATTAGTTAAATACAGTCAGCTCTGCAGTTAGAAATTCTGTAAGGTAATGTCTTCATAACAGGAATCTGAAGTGTTTGGATTAACTGGGTGCCAACTGCATCTGGAAAATTAAGAGTAACTGAGAGAAGACAAGATGAAGCAAGAAGCAAGCAAACTTTATCAATCTCAGAAGTAAAACATATAAACATCACAAAACTGATTTAAAGTCTCTTATTTTGTATATTTAAAATAAATCCTCTCCAGAAACAACCAACATTAAGACTGATAATGCCAGAGACAAGTAATTTTATCCTGAATGCTCTTCAGTGTATCCACTTCCTGAGATACCCTGTTTCAGTACAGAAGACCCCACAAAATGCCTTAGACTATCCTCAGATCATAAGGTTTGCACACGCAAAAATACAGTTCCTACAGCCCATGGACGGGTATTCCCACCACTTCTCTATGGCCTGTGGCCATGTTTTACATGGATGCACTAGCTGCATGTGACATTGTGCTGCGTGCTAGGGTGGACATCCAAGAGTGCTCAAAAAGACCATGCAGCCTCCAACAAGAAGAAAACTTCCTCTCCCCACATAGTAAGAACCAGCACCCCCTGAAATGACAAAGAATGAAGCAACAGCATGAGTTTCCAGAGCAACTATGCCTGGACAACACTTCCACCTTGTTAACACTTCATGAGAGAGTACTGACATTTCTCTGGTGCTCTGAAACTCATCTCAGAATTTGAGTTAATAAAGAAATCAACATTTTGTCACTTTTTTTTTTTTTTTTGCTAGTATGCAGTGATACAATAAAGCAGCAGCAGGTTCCTAGTATTGTGTGAAATTGCTCACTGCATGGGCATTTTGTTGGATACTGGAGAAAGTGAATGGCTTGCATCTGACTCAGTGTTTTTGTGATTAGCACAAAAGTCTCTCCTCATTCATTCATCCTTATTCATGTTGCCTATGAACTAGGTTGCCACACATTTTTACGACACCAAATTATGCTCTTAAGTGCTAATATGCTCTTTCTAAACACTCAAGAAACTAATATTCAGAGAACTTGCATCTCTATCCAAAGTCAAACTAGTGTTTAATGGCTCTCTACTTAGAGATTAATTATATTATCAGAGCTGTAGGCCACATCCAGATCATCCACATAAATGCTGTTATCCTTCAAAAGTTAAAAGACCATTTCAGACTGTGGAGTTTTCCAGTCTGTCTGACCCTGGTTCCTTCAGCAGTAAAGTAGCAGCAACAGGCGATTCAGTGCCAGCTGCAGTAATGTGTATGTTGAAGCATAGATGGGACTCATCCAATCTAAGTGGATAGGAATTAGTCTTCACTTCTCAATCTGCCATTGTCAAAAAGTCCTACCTGGGAAAGGACAACAAAAAAGTCACCTCATGTCTTAATAATTCATCTCACCATGAATTAATGGTGCTGAAATGTGAAACAAACAAGGATAAAGCATTTTTTTCCTGACTGCAAAGCTAATATAATCTTAAATTTAACTCTGGTGGAATCAAGACAGATCTATACTGGGAAACTGAACTAAAGACCCAAAAATACGTCTAAGATTAGAAAATCTCCACATTCACCTTTAAAAAGACAGCTGAATACATTTTTCAAAGCATGTTTTCCATAGGTAGCTAATTTGCAAAGCAATTTCTCAGCATTTATCACCCTAGTCCATCTGGATGGCTTGAAATACTGAAGGAAGTGGGGCTACTCTGCAAGCTCAGAGGAAACCAAAACAATACAAGGAACAGCTTTTGACACCCTGCCACAAAACCCCAGCTCTGATGCAGGCGCAAAAATTATCATGTTCTATCTTAATGTTTCACAAACACCATTTTCCAAGAAGGTGTCCTTCTCCCCACGGCTGCCCCTCAGTTCTGCAAGTTATTTAATTACAAACTCAGGCACATGGTTTCCACAGAAAGGGCTGCATTGCACAGACTGCTGGGAACCAAAGGAGAAATCAGATTTTAGATTCAGTTGAAGATCTTGGCACTACTGAAACAGCAGTTTCCAGACAGACTTCCTGGCTATTTTAGTGACCCTGCTCCTTCTCTTGTCTCAGCTTTCCCTCCCCACATCACCCACAGTTTTTGTGCATTAGTTCTCACTAAGGACCTTTCCCAGAATGGAGCAACTGGCTTCCCTTGAGACATAACCCAGCTACAGAGGGTTTGCTTCAGGGTCTGCTTACCACTGACAGTAGGAGACAGTACTTTCCTCACTCCCAGATGTCCCCCAGACCTCATCAGACGGCCTCGCAGTCTGAAATCCCTCCGCACCACCCACAAACACATTCCACCCATCTCAGTGCTGCAACCCAAACCCCTGGGGTTGTGCAGAGGAGCTGCTCCGGGAATTGTGATGCAAATGACCAGGTACAATTGGTGCTGCAAAATGCACATATGCATAAATGTGTTTTACTGCCTGTAGTGAAAACAATGGCTTACACGATTAGGTCTTGCCCTGGGGCACACCAGGATTCTAGTAGAAAAAAACCTACCTGTGTCCTCGTGAAAGTAGGCATCTATTTTTGAATGGATGAGTAGGTACTAGAAGATACATAACTCTATCTTTTGACTACTGAACAAGGATAGAGGGAAATTTAATTTTATATAATTTTGGTAAGCTGAGAAAACACCTACACCCAAGATTTATTCTTTGAATTACTTGTTAAGCAAAGATTGAGGTAGAAGTAACATTCTTCTACATGAAAGGTGATATTAAAATAATATTAGCTAACTATGTGGTGATCTAATATTTTATGTGTGTGTAATTGAAAAAGAGTTTAAAATACCTGTAATTTGCAGATGTAGAGGTCTCAGTACAAAAATATCTTGAGACCTGAGAGCTTGTTTACTCTTTCATCTCTCTCAAAGGTCTTGGTATAAAATAAGTAGATTTTTACCAGAAGACAAAATACCAGCTAGTGCCACAGTCCTATGCCTAGCCACTAAACAAATGTAGTGGTGTAACTGACAGTGAAGGAATTAAAATTGTCTGCGTGGTGGGTTTTTTTGAAGTTCACTTTGCGATATATCTGTAAGCAACATGGCAAGCTTGAATGCCAGCTGGCAGAATGGATCCAACATTTTCACCTTCACCTCAGGAGGGGTAGTTTGTTCTCCACAATTTCAACCCCTTACTTTCAGAGGTGTTAAAAAAAAAAGAGTTCAAAAATGCCTTCGGAGATGAGGGGGCTGCAGGGGGAAATGCAATTCTCAGTTTCTAAGCACAGCAGGATAAATAGTCTGATGACATCATAAAAACTGTGACAAAATCCATTTACAGTGGTGTGCCCACAAATTTTCATTCAGTCTTCCTGTCAGTTCAGGTAGGCAAACATCGACATGTTATTTTAGGAGAGAAGGTTTAAAAATACTGACAGGCGGCTGTTAGAAAAGGCTGTTGCTTTCCTGGGCCAGGAGACACACTCATTTGAGCCAAGGGCTCGGACAGCACAAGAGCTTTATTGTATCTCTGCATCATACCACACTGCTCATAAACAGTCAGATTATTCATGAGCAAAAACTTTTATATAATTTTAAGAGTGAAGACTTACATGTCTTTAGTTGGAAATGCAGTTGGTAGCAGTTTAAATTTCTTTTTCTTAACTAAGTGTTAAAACTGTTGTTCTGGAGAGGAGCAAGATGACAGAACAGCCTGTTTGTCTCTGGTGTTTACTCACTCAGGACAGGGAAGGGTCTAAAGAAACATCTGGTGTCAACTTTTTTTCCACTAAGGAAGAAAAAATAAAGCCAGTAAGTTTTTAGATAGAAAAGTAAGTTCATGAGTCATGAAACTTCAGCTAGAAATCACAGACAGTTAGAGACGGTGAAGGACAGCTATATTTGTTTTTAAATAATCCATAAAGAAGAATGGGTCATTCTTACCCATGTTTGTTTGTTTGTTTGTTTTTGGTTTTGTTTTTTTTTTTTAATTCTGAATGTGTCTTGATTTACATTTCCAGCTGGGAAGAAGGTTGTGAGAAATTTAGGTGCCGAGGCCAGAGGGACGAGAAGGGCAGGAGCTAGGCTGGCCACAGCTGGGAGTTTACAGTGAGTGGCGAGTACTGAGGTAGCAGGAAAATTTCTTCCCCTCTGGCCTCCCCTCCACCTTCTCTCTCTCTTTTTTTTTT